>OY288281.1:56953229-57326565 GCA_958450335.1 Hibiscus tridactylites
CCACGACACAACGGTGACCAGAAATGAGGATGGCCGAAGTTTGGTACGGTTAAACGAAGGGGTGAATGAGAAGGGGATCGAGTTTTCAAATCGAAATTAATGTGTATGTGAGAGTGCAAATAAAATTAATTGGGGGTTCGAACTTATTTCAATTAAAGTTAAAGACAAATTTTGGTAACTCTTGATAGAGATGAGCCATTGGCTCAAAGGCTGGCACACTGAATGGTGAGGGGTGAGGTTGCTGGTTCGAGCCTCCACACCCTTCCCTTTATCATTTTTTTCATTTTCATTTCTCCTTTTTTTAACATCAGGGTGTTACAATTCTCCCCCCTTAAGAAATTTCGTCCTCGAAATTTACCCGAGTCTTGGAAAAAGCAAAAGCTACCCTTTCATCAATTCTTGTACTAAAACTTATCCATCATAATATCATTGTTTTTCGGGACTCAAATGATTAAGGATCAATCTGGTGGTGTCTTTTGTCACTCGGGACATCTTAGGACTCAAGGTCATCCCATAATACGTCTCAAACCAACCAATCAGAATACATTTTTTGAATCTCTATCGATCTTCATGTGAAGCCAAGCAAACACTCGTCTCATAACTTTTATTGTTACGATCTCAGTCAGGGATAAGAAACCTTCCCAATTACCACTAATGTCAATCATACGACTCTGAAATACATCCTCTTGAATTTGAATTACTTTTTTAGGTTGACCATCAATTTTCAGATGAAAAACTGCAACTACAGTTCGAACAAGCACTCTAGGACTCCAACAATGACTCCCAGAATCAGGATGTAAACATCAAATTTTAGTCAGAGATTATATATAATGATACACCAAGCCACATTTTCAAGGAGATGTCTTTCTTCATACTGATCGAACACAACTAAGGTCTTTAATGGGTATCACTTACCTTCAACGTAATATTCAGGCAACTGTTTCTTTCGTGAATAACAGAATTACAACATAATTTTCTTTTTCGTCACGCTCACTGACGCCTTTCTTTCAAGTTCATAATACTTTTATCAAGTTTCCATCAGAACATTCTCAAACATAATCATTTTCACTGAATAGACTTACATGTAATCTTACATCGATTACCTCATATAGTCAAACATTTATTCTCAAAATGAATCATATCTTCCATTACAAATGCATTTACCGGCTCATGTTTTTTTATCCATATTCACATCTATCAACTTAATCCAACCACAAAAGAACGTTACATGCATTATTTTCCAGTTCAGATCGGGTTATAATAGACATGACACTTAGATTTAGTCATTTCATAGAAAGAATTTGACATTAGAGTTCCGGCTCAGAGGAGTATGGTTATGATCTAGGGGCATGTACAGACCAAACACCCTATGACTGACGATCAGCCGATGTACCCAGAAAGACGCAACTCTAAACTCTGATACCACTAAATGTAACCCTCTAGACCCGTCTATGCGTTACAACAGAACCTAGGAAGTCACATTAAAGTCACAAGAGCGACCCACAGTAAAAATACACATAAAAATATTTTTCCTCAAAACACTTATTAAACTGTAAAATCAACTTCTGTGTAAAATACCATTTCAGGAAGTCATTTAAACACATAACAGAAATTTCAGAAAGTGCTTTACAGACTGTATCATAAAACAATACATGACATACACGCCCACTAACTATACAGAACCATACTCCAGAGGCAACGCCGAAAGAACTCTGAACACTGATATCAAACATAATGCCATAATATATTCTTTGAACCTGCGATGGTAAAAACAACGTGAGCTTGGAAAAGCTCAGCAATACAGAACTACCAAAAGATGCTATAAGCTCATGCAGATATATGGTAGGCATAACATTTTCATGATGTTCCAAGCAGTAACAATCCTCATTTCCTTTCCGTTATTTCAGGGTAACGTTATAATGGAGAATAACGGTACTTGTTCTTTATTCAATCATCAAGTAACAAACGGGAATTATACAAGCTGATAGATTACGAAGATAGAAACAAAGAGTTTAGTGTCTAGTGTGTTCCAATAAGTGCATATCAAACATGTATAAATTCATACCAATCATATCATAAGAACACATAACAATTCGATGCAAATGTTTAAGTACATACAAGGGTTTACTAGCAACTACCCTCCAACCTTACTCCAAATATGCAGTCCCCCAGAACTGCATCCATAAGGACTTACCCTAGGCCCGATGGGCAAAGGTGCCACCTAAGGGTCTGCCTTAGGTTCATAAGGATTTACCTCTGCTAAAGCATCGAAACCTACCCAAGGGGAGACCTTGAGTCCATAAGGATTTACCAGCTTGATCAAGGTTGTACCAACAGAGACTTCATAACATAACCCAACAGTATACCCCAGATAACAATCGATATTCAGATATCAGACATGAGTAACAGAATACCTATGGTGGACATATTCCATTCGAGGCATTAGAAATAGAAGTTCATACTCTTTAGGCACATATATGGGCATACCATTGAGCAGACGATATCATCATTCATCATGCAAACAGAGTGTGCCATCCTAAGTCAAGCTAACATATTATACCATTACTTACATCAGGCAGACAGACAATATTATCACATATCAAATAACCACATAGCACAATCTTATACCAACTATAAAGATCAAGCGGACTTACAACGGGTAGGCAGAAAATGTTATCATATGTCTCGTTCATCATTTCATCAAGCATATCATTGTTCATAATTAAGTCATTAGATTGTTTACTAACATATAATAATCATACAACACATTCAACTGAATGTAGCACACATGGAACACATTAGGTGGAACAGTTTATTTCTTGGAGAAGCTTGGCATTTACGGAAGGGAACACATTAAACTTTTGGCAATTTGAACGAATTTTAGAAATGAGGTCCCTACTAAAAGGGAGTTTGTACCACAGTTCAAACAAGATATTCAGGAGTTAATACATCAAGATCTTTGAGAGTTTAGACATATTGTGAGTAATTTAGCCATTTAAGCCTACAATGGAGTTTATCCCAATAATGAATAAAACGACGATTTACAATATTTAAGATTTCTAGCAGTTTATCGAGCCTCCAAAACTATTCGTACTAACATATCCCAACATTACAATACTAACCAAACCTTCTAATGTATTCGGATGTATCGTATATCTGAACGGTTGCTTTCATATTTCACCTCAATAATTTCCACAGAGTAGTTGAACTTATTTTGTGCGAAAAAAATTCCAACCTTATATTAATATCAGGAGTGATTGACGTGTACGAGTCATGCTTCAACCCTTAGAGGCATTTCAGTCATTTCAGTGTTCAAAGGTTTTTCAATTATCCCGAGTCTTTCGATTCCGTCCAAATTTTCATTTGATTCAATTCTCGGAGGTACACCCATCATTATATTTAATTCGACGTCTAATGCCCGGAGGTATTTTCGATCTTTTGGCCATAATACGTAGTGCGACTAGCTCAACCTTATCGGCATTTTCAATCTTTTTAGTCATTTCAGATCAACTCAACTTTTACGCCATTGTTTAATCACGGCATATGAATATAATTTCTGTAGGCTTTTCTTCGGAGAAAGATATTCAGAACTCGGGAAAGTTCCTATTATTTTACAATTTCGAGGGTTGAGCTTTGTTACCAAAATATTCCAAGCTAAGTGAAGTCTTCAGATGAATTGATCGTTTTACCAGATTTATTGCAGATTTCTAAACTGCTTACATTGACAGGGGTATTTTAGTCTTTCTCATGCATCAAACATCCTTTATAACAAGATAATCTGAATTGGAAGTTTCGGGGTGAACCGATTCATCGCAAAAACATTGAACTCAGATTTCCTATTGATCATCATTTCCTTATTCATATTATTCGGGTCTTAATCAAATTAATTAGAAAACTACAAATATTTCCAATTTATAAATTTTCTCCATCGAATATACCAAATTTATCTGAGTTGTCGCAATTATATTTTTGTATCTGATGTGACGTAAGTAAAGCTAACCATATACTTCGTTAAAAGCATGCACACATCAATCGAATATCGACATGTTAATAAAGCATACTAGAGGTAGTAATGTATTACCTTAACTTTGAGATACATCAGTCGATTCATGATACGACATTCGAACACCCTCGAACTCCAATTCGACATTCCTTAATATGGTATTTCCAAGGAACCGAGAAAACCTTCAATAACACAAATTCCATGATCAGACCTTACTCACAAGCTCTTAATCAAATAATTAAATATATAGGCACACTCAGGTTCAAGGTCAGATTCGGAGGCTTTTAGGTCAGAATTTTGCGAAATGGGCTTCAAAAACGGACTCAAGACATCGAAGAATATATTATAAAAGTTTTTGAAAAAAGTTCACTTTTTGGTTAACGGTCAAAGTCAACGCTGACGTCAACAGGTCAATGGTCAACGGGGTCAGTGACAAGTCGTCGTTTAACCGGTCAAAAATAAATAAATATTTAACCTCTTTCAAAAATAAATAAAATAAAGAAATTAAGTAGTATGAGGAAAGAGGGTCGATCCACAGGGAGATTAGTCGAAATTCTTGACTTGAATTTTGTCGGATTTGAATTCCCAAGAATATCTGTAAAAACAATGAAATAAAAAGGGGGTGATCTGATATTGAGTGAAGTAATAGAGTAAAATGCAAGAATTAAAGATAATAAGAAAAGCCAAGTATGCAAATTAGCCTCGAACCAGCTCCTTCAATTCTTTCGATCACTGAAATAGATTTTTATTTCGGGGATCATGTCGGTTACAGTCTACGAGGCCCAACCCGTCGTAACTTGTTTCTCTCTCGAGTAACCAATCCTCCCAAGTCTATCTTCGAAAGATGGTTATTAAATAAATCAACCACGTCTATCGCCGTTAAAATATTTAGTATAAAAGCAGGAAAAACCCGACTCAGAAATTGTCTAAAATAGAATCGCTTCTGATTTTATCTTTCCTTAGCGGACCGCCGCTAAGAGTGTTCATAGGAAGTCAAAATTGCCACAAACCGATCCTTCCTCCCAACTGTGTTTTTAAGCAATTTCAGACCAACTGGCCCTTTTTGATTTGAAAAACGGTTAAAAACCTTTAATAAGGCCGATTTCCAAACTATCTAAGCAGAAAGATAAAAATGATTTCCCAAAATAATTTAAGCAAGTTCAATTCTCACGAATCGAATTGACTTGGCTGGTTCTTGGCTTAAAAGATTTAGCTAAACATGATATCGGTTATCATGCTTAACTTGGTTTTAAAATAATTAAATAACATAAAAGAAACGGGACAAAGGAAATAAAAGAAAAGAACTTGGATTAAACCGAAAATGTTTACTTAAGATAAAAAAAAAACTCAAAGCTAGAAGATGATCTTAAGCCTTCACCAAAGGTTGGTATTTATAGGCTTAGATTTACAAAGATAAGAGATAAGAAATAACAATTCAAATTCAAATGTTGATTAAAATTCAAAATAAAACTAAATGGATAAAAAACTGATAAACTAATCGGATCTTCTCTCGGAACATTCCAGGATCTTCTAGAAGTTGCTACGTCACTCCCACGTCAGACGCGTCGTGCCTGGTGTCGTGCCCATGATGCCAGTCATGACAATATATAAAAAAAACTGCAGAAATGCTCCCTTTTCACTGCTATTTCCAGAACTGGATCCCTGCACAAAATGTAACAAAAACAGCATGTATTAAGCAGCAAGAAGTCCAAATAACTAGAAAAGTATCATGTGAAATACGTCAAATTTGAGAACTCATCAAATTCCCCCTCACTTGTCTCATACTTGTCCTCAAGTATGTCCGAAAAAACATAAACCCAAGAATGCATTTCTCAAGCCATTACAAGCATCAAACACAATCATAAGAGTTCTAGCGCAAAAGGAGTATCATGAAAGAAACATAATCAAACCAAATGAAATGCAAGCAAAGAACAACCCTTATCTCTTCCAATTACCTATCAAACATTAATCAAATCTTAACCTAGTCTTAATCCTCACCAAGATACACTCAAGAGCACTCAAAGTATTTGAAGGTAAATGTGAAGCAAAAACACTCTAAGTCATGCATGATCAAAGGTTTCCATAAGCTTGTAACAAGTTCAATTCTCCACTACTGTATTAGAATCAAGGTGCAAAAATCATTAGGTCTTTTATTCAAGGTGTAATGTGGGTATAAAAAAGGTAGAAAGATGGAAAGAAAAGGCAAAAGAAGATGATCAATGCAAGATATTTCAAACATAAAGCATTGAAGACATTAAAAAGGAGCTAAAAATGGGCAAGCAAACACACATTTTTTCCTCTCTTTTTTTTCTTTTTTCGAAACTGTTTTTTTTTTCTTTCTTCTTTCTTTTCTTTTCTCTTTTTTTCCGAAGCAATTGCTTCCTTTTATTCTGTTTTTCCTTTTTTCTTTGTTTTTTCATTTTTTTTTCTGGAAAAATTATGCCCTTATTTGAAAAGTATCTCATTCATGTCTAATAAAGATTCTAGCATTTGATCAATTGAAATGGTTAAGCCAAGGAAATGGGATGTAAGGCTAACAAAGGCTCACTAGGCGATGATAAAGGGTAAATTAAAATGAAAGGGAAGGAAGAGGTTTAAAGCCTAATGCCTAAATCATTTTAAAGCACCTCATTCTTAGTGTAGTCTCGAATCGTAAGCAAGCCACAAGTTCTAGATTCCTAAAATTCAGGATGACTCTCTCAAGCAAAAGAAACGAGCATAATATGAAGAATGCATGCTCAAGGCTCAAATCTTACCAAAATTGGGCTAATTTGATTAAGCTAGGCGAGAAATCTAATTAACACTATCAAGAGTAATTAAAAGAGATGTCAAACTGCAGATTACCCATATCCTTTGATTATCAAAATGCTCCAATTCAATCATTCCTAAGCACTAGAACAAGTACAACATGCTGGTCAACAAGTAATGGCAAGAAAAAATTCATCTCAAGTTTAATCAAAGTCAAACATATAATTAAACAAGCATAGGACAAGTGGTGTTGTTGCACCCTCCCCCTCACTTAAATGAATTGCCCCAATTCAGAGAAAAGAATTAAAAAGTAAGGCAAAGAGGGGTAAAGGGAACTCCCTGTGATCAACGATGATTGCGGCCACGTCCGCGGCCGCGCCTAGGATGTAGATAAGAGAGGATTTTGGAAATGTTGTCTTCTAGTGCGTGGAGGCGCGCAGCGAAATCCGGAACATCGTGAGAAGGCTGCTCTTAGGGAGGAGGGGATCGAGGGGTGCGTGGGGTATTTTTGCGAGCGAAAACCCTCCTTGTTCTTGGTGTTAAAATTCTCGGTGGATTGAAGAAGGGCACATCCGGTGGTCTATCAAGTAGTCCCATGGAATCCAAGCAACGCTCATCTAAAGCATCCATAGAAAAGGCGTAAGTAAAATTCTCAATATCAAAGTGAGCTATTCTAGATGCAAGGTGAGTAATTAAAGGACCAAGGATTAAGGGGCGATTATACCGGATGACGACTTTGAATTGGCGAGCTAACCAAAATCCTAACTTTACCTTTTTTACCGAATGCATACACTAGAGGAAAAATAGTTCGGTCTTACTCAGAGTAGCAGAGGCATCGTTACGTCCAGAAAAATTGTAGGCAAGGAAGCGATGAACGTAACGTAGCCCTGGATCTTGAAGCGTAATAGCTTTGGTGGAACGAGGTCGAAAGCCATGTCTGTTTGTCCGGAGAGCTCAAAATAAGCTGCATTTTCATCAAAATCTGCCGGAATCTCAAACAATGATGTCAGATAATCAGGGTCTATGACGTTAGTCACAAAACCCATAGCTAAATTAAATTCATTGACAGACATAGCAAAGCTTTCACCACATATCCGAAATTTGATAGTAGCAGGGGAATCAGGCATAATGTAACTAGTTTCGACAAAAGAGAAAGTTGAGTAGAATTCAAAAACTAACTCATAAAATGTTCCACAGTTTATTTCAGAATAAGCAGTCCATCCGATAGCATTAAAATAGTGTGTGACAGATTCAAAGATATTCAGATTAACAATAGTAAGCTGGGGAATGAATTTGCAAACCTGAAAAGGTCGATGTCTGATATTCTGAAATTGGTCAAGCTGATGAGAAGGAAAGATGAGGAAACCTTTGAGTTCTTCTTCGGCCGAAACTGCGTATTTACGCCCACGCCTATTTCTTTCTGAATTTCCTGTGTCGCCTCTGGGCAGAGAGGGAAAAGATGATGCATTATTCTGCTGGGCGGAGTGCTCGTCATGGTGATAGTTTGCAGAGGACTGGTGATCGTGGTAGAAACTGTAATCGGCCGAGAAATCTTCTGTGTAACCAAAGGAGGGGTGATACATTAGCAATGGGCGTGTTAAAATCGGAGTAGAATTTACCTCGGGGTATTGCTCCGATTCGGCAGAATGCATGGAAAAAGAAGGGATTGTGGAATCCCTCTGTTGGGTATGTGATGGATGATGTCGAGAGGGTGTGGAGGAGTCTACAGTGGGCATCGAGTGAAATGATGGTGACGGAGACCTTGGGGATGGCGGACGGCGGATGGTGCTTGGACCAGCGGTGCTGTTGAAACGACGCAAACGGCGGCTGACGTTAGGGGAAGGAGACAGAGGAGCTGTGGTAGTCGGGGGGATAGGATTTTCGGCCGGCGGAGTGGTGGCTTGTCGTTGACGACCTCCGCGGCGAGGAGGAGGTGTGGCGGAGGGTTCAGACTCGCTGCTAATCGCCATAAACTGGGGCAGTTGGAAACGACGCTGTCCGCCGATAACCAACGGTGGTTCTTGAGGGAGTCGTCGGGCTTGTTGTCTTGTGCGTGGCATTGTGGGCTGATGTCGGAGGTGGAAATCCGGCTGGGTGTGTTTTGCGGCGGGGTGAGCTTTGCTAGGGTTTGGTGGTGTTTGCGGGAAGGAAAGAAAGGGAAAAGGGGGAAAAGGTTTTTTCGACAAAATTTTTAAGGGAAGGGTCTTGGGGCTATCGTGCACCGTTCATTGAGCGTGCTAAAATGCACCGCGGTTAATGAAACAATGCACTTTGGCTGTTGGAATTTGATTGTCCTACTGCATTCGAAAGAAAACATGTAGTGGAAAAAAGAAAAGTTATTTAAGGTAAAAAGAAAGAAATAAACTGAAGCAGAGAGTGAATAAAATAAAATAAAAAATAAAAAATGAACCAATGGGTTACCTCCCATTTAGCGCTTTGTTTATTTTCGTTAAGCTCGACCAATTCATTGCTCAGATTTCTGGTTCTTCGAGGATAATTTCTTCAATTTGTTCGATGGGTGTGCTTTCGAAGAACGGTTTGAGTCACTGTCCATTCACTTTAAACTGTGCACCCGAGCTGTCTTCAATCTCCACAGCTCCATGAGGGAAGGTATTGACTACGATAAACGGTCCGCTCCACTTAGACTTAAGTTTTCCTGCAAAAATTTTCAACTTCGAATTAAATATGAGAACTTTTTGTCCAATTGAAAAGGATTTAAACGAAATGTGCTTGTCATGAAACGCTTTAGTTTGTTCTTTATAACGTTGTGCGCTATCGTAAGCGTTTCGGCGAATTTCCTCAAGTTCTTGGATGTGGAGTTTCCTTGTTTCGCCAACGGCATTCATCTCCATATTACATTCATTCACTGCCCAAAATGCTCTATGTTCAAGTTCGACTGGAAGATGACAAGGTTTACCGAAGACAAGGCGGTAAGGTGACATGCCGATAGGTCCTTTGTAAGAGGTCCTATATGCCCATAACTCATCGACTAATTTCAAGCTCCAATCCTTTCGATTGGGTTTTACGATTTTCTCTAGGATTGATTTTATTTCCCTATTTGAAACCTCCGCTTGTCCTTTTATTTGCGGATGATAAGCTGTTGATATGCGTTGCGTCACGCCATATTTCTTCATCAAAGCTTCGACAATCCGATTGACGAAATGTGTTCCTCTATCACAAATGATCACCCTTGGAGTCCCAAACCTAGAAAAAATAAAATCACGCAAAAAATTAGTCGTGGTTCTTGCATCATTTTCACGGGTGGCTTTCGCCTCAACCCATTTCGAAATGTAATCGACCGCTAAAATGATATAAAGATTTCCATAGGATGAAATAAAAGGTCCCATATAGTCAAGTCCCCACACGTCGAATACTTCACATATATGTATTGGATTTAATGGCATTTCGCTTCGACGACTTAAATTCCCAACCCGCTGGCATCTGTCACATGATATGCAGAAATCGTAAGTATCTTTAAATAAAGTAGGCCAAAAGAAACCGCACTCAAGGATTTTGTGCGCAGTTCGTTTAGGGCCAAAATGTACGCCACAAGCATAAGAATGACAAAATTTAACTATAGATGTTACCTCGCTATTACCTACGCAACGACGAATTATTTGATCAGAACACAATTTCCACAAATATGGGTCATCCCATACATAATATCTAGCATCTCTTTTAATACGTTTAACCGCGGATTGAGACAAATTGCTAGGGACCTTACTAGTGGCTAAGAAATTCGCCAAATCGACAAACCAAGGGAATGTTACCTTAACTTCCATTAGTGATTCATCCGGGAATTCATCTCGTAAAGGGAGTTCGATTGGTGATGTCGCTAAACGGCTTAGGTGATCCGCCACCAAATTCTCGTTGCCATTCTTGTCTTTGATATGTATGTCAAACTCTTGTAACAAGAGTATCCATCTAATCAAGCGAGGTTTCGCATCCTTTTTGTTGATCAAATATTTCAATGTTGCATGATCAGAAAAATAAGAATTTTAGTTCCTAACAAATAAGGGCGAAACTTATCTAATGCAAAAATGACAGCAAAAAGCTCCTTTTCTGTTGTAGAATAATTTCGTTGTGCCGAATCAAGAGTTCTAGAGGCATAAGCGATAACATGTGGTCCGTCTTTGGATCTTTGCCCAAGCACTGCGCCTACACTTAGATCGGAAGCATCGCACATGATTTCGAAGGGTAGCGACCAATCCGGGGGCTGCACAATTGGGGCGAAAACAAGTCGTGCTTTTAATTCATCAAATGACTCTCTACAAGCTTTGTCTACATCGAATGACACATCTTTTTGTAATAGGCGACAAAGTGGTTGCGCAAGCTTAGAGAAGTCCTTTATGAAGCGTCGATAGAATCCTGCATGGCCAAGAAAACTACGAATTTCCCTCACCGAAGTGGGGTATGGAAGTGAACGAATAACGTCTACTTTAGCCTTATCGGTGACTATACCTTGGGCAGAAACCACATGACCGAGAACTAAACCCTTACTTACCATAAAATGACACTTCTCATAATTTAAAACTAAATTATACTCAATGCATCGGTTAAGCACATATGAAAGATTAGAGAGACATTTAGAAAATGAATCGTCGTAAACGGTAAAATCATCCATAAATACCTCTATACCTTGTTCGATGTGGTCGGAAAAAATGCTTAGCATGCAGCGTTGGAAAGTGGCTGGAGCGTTGCATAGCCCGAAAGGCATTCGCCTATATGCAAAGGTGCCAAATGGACAAGTAAATGTAGTCTTTTCTTGATCTTCGGGTGCTACAGGTACCTGAAAAAATCCAGAGAATCCGTCAAGACAACAATAATGTGTTTTTCCAACAAGTCTTTCGATCATTTGATCGATGAACGGTAAAGGGAAATGGTCTTTTCGATTTTGAGAATTAAGTTTCCTGTAATCGATACACATTCGCCATCCGTTTTGAACTCTCTTTGGAATCTTTTCCCCTTCATCATTTTCGACAACAGTTATTCCCGTTTTCTTAGGCACGACATGAATTGGACTAACCCACTTACTGTCAGAAATTGCATAGATGATATCGGCATCTAGCAATTTTTGTATTTCTTGTCTTACCACATCCATCATCGGTGGGTTCAATCGACGTTGTCCCTCTCGGATAGGTTTCGCGCCATCCTCCACTTTTATTTTGTGCATGCACGTGGAAGGACTTAAGCCTTTGATATCGGCTAATGTCCATCCGATCGCCTCTTTATGGATGCTCAACGTAGCTATCAACTCATCCTCCTGTTGTGACGACAATTCGCTTGATATGATGACGGGTAGAGTTTCCTTGTCGCCCAAATATGCATATTTCAAGTATGGTGGGAGTTGTTTCAATTCTAGCTGAGGTGCCTGCAAAATTGAGGGAAGAGGTTTAGATTGTGATGGAGTTAATTGAAGTTCAGAAATTAAAGAGAGAGTAGATATTGTTTCGCCTAAGCCGTCATCGTTGAGATCTTCCAATTCCCTACAAAAGTCATGAAATAATTCAGTTCCGATAAAGTCATTAGCCAAGGGATCTATAATATCAATAAAATTAAGGCTTGCGACAGAATCGGGATATTTCATAGCTTTATACACATCAAACTTCACTACCTCTCCGTCGAATTCCATGGTTAAAATGCCATTACGAACATCGATTTTTGTGTGTGCGGTTGATAGAAAAGGACGTCCAAGCAAGATTTCAGACCCATTGTTGCTATGATCATTCTCCATATCAATAATGTAAAAATCGGCGGGAAAATGAGATTATTTACCTTAACCAGAATATTTTCCAATACCCCTTCGGGATAAATAATCGACCTATCAGCCAATTGTACTGTTACCTTAGTTTCCTTAGGTGGATCATTTGAGATTTTTCTATAAACACTTAGAGGCATGACATTGATGGAGGCACCCAAATCGCACATAGCTCTTTTGATTCCAACATTCCCAATTTTACAGGGAATCGCAAACATATCTTGATCCTTGTATTTTGGTGGCAACGGTCTTTGAAAAATGGCTGAAATATTCTCGCTAAGGTTGACTCTCTCGTTTCCTGACAACCTTCTTCTGTTTGTACACAGGTCTTTCAAAAATTTCGCGTATTTAGGAACCTTCCTAATGACATCCAAGAGTGGAATGTTAATTTCCACTTTTTTGAACACCTCCATTATTTTCTTTTCTTCCTCCTTTTTGTCTCTTTTTGCTAGTCTTCCTGGAAAAGGTGGAACAGGTTCGTAAGTAGAAATAGGAATTTTAGATTTGATGTTACCTAAAGTGGAAGGAGATTTTTCTTTTTGGTGTTCCGAGGAGCTTTCAGATTTTTGCTCGTCCTTCTTTGGCGGTTCAGGTGCTATCACGGTTCCGCTTCGCAAAGTGATTTCGCTCACATTTTCCCTTGGATTGATTTCGGTTTGTGATGGCAATTTTCCTTGGGACTCTAGTCGCCCTATTGTTTGAGCTAATTGGCTAACTTGTTTGTCTAGTTCCTGAAGGTGAGATTGCGTTTGATTTTGGAACTTTTCCTGTGAAACGGCTAACCTCTCAACAATAGATTCAAGGGAAGATTTCTGGGGGGCTTGATTTTGGTAGGGAGGTTGTCTAGTTTGGAAATTTGGGTTCCTATTACCATAGCTAAGGTTAGGATGATCTCTCCAACCGGGGTTGAACGTGTTGCTTTGCGGATTATATGGCCTTTGGGGAGGTCTGGGAAAATTGTGTAAGGCGTTGACTTGGGCACCAGACGTTTCCGTCAGCATTGGGCATAAATCGGTTGCGTGATCTTGTATAGTACAAAACCCGCACGCCTTAGCAATTCCTATTTCTCCTGAAACAAGTGAATGCACAATATTAGTCAAATTATCAATCTTATTTTCTAATGTAATTGTGCTTACTGTCTGAACCCGTCAACTGGGTTCACTTGCAGAACCAAATTGCTGCGAATTTGCAGCCATTGTGGAGATTAATGTTCTCGCTGCAGTAGAAGTCATGTTAATGAGCGCGCCACCGCTTGCTGCATCTACCATCTTTTTGTCCATCGGTAACATTCCTTCGTATAGGTATTGAAGGAGTGTCTGCTCGGATAAGCCATGTTGCGGACAGCTTGCGCATAGCTTCTTGAACCTTTCCCAATAATCATATAGGGATTCGTCGTGCATTTGTTGGATACTCAATATGTTTCGCCCAATTTCTGTCGCTTTTGCCGCAGGGAAGTATCTGTCAAGAAAAACACGAGAAAGGTGAGACCATGTATTAATCGAATTTGGAGGTAAATAAAATAACCACTCTTTAGCCGTTCCGGCTAAGGAAAAAGGAAAAGCCCTTAGTTTTATTTGGTCCTCCGAGACCCCTTGTGGTTTCATGCTGCTGCACACCATATGGAATTCGGCAAGATGCTTGTGTGGGCTTTCAGTAGGCGGGCCATTAAAGGTAGGGAGTAGGTGAATTAATCTCGTTTTGAGCTGGAAGGGAGTGCCGCCTTGGGGAAAGGCGATGCAGAGTGGTTGCTGCCCAGTAGGGGCTGCGTTCAGCTCTCGAATCGTTTGGTCCGCCATCAGTCTTGGTTCCTGTGTAGGTTCTTCGATTGGTGTAGTTTCGGAGGTGGATTCTTGTTCGGGTCGTCGTGTGCTTTGTTGTTTCTTTCGTCGAAGTGTTTCGCCGTGAGTTCTACGAGCGCTTGCTTCGATTTCCGAGTTATATGGAGCTAAAGTACCCGGGTTCTTCCTGGTCATAAAATAAAACAAAATCAGTCAAAAATGCCGAAAGTAAATCTCCCCAGCAACGGCGCCAATTTTGACAAGTCGTCGTTTAACCTGTCAAAAATAAATAAATATTTAACCTCTTTCAACAATAAATAAAATAAAGAAATTAAGTAGTATGAGGAAAGAGGGTCGATCCACAGGGAGATTAGTCGAAATTCTTGACTTGAATTTTGTCGGATTTGAATTCCCAGGAATATCTGTAAAAACAATGAAATAAAAAGGGGGTGATCTGATATTGAGTGAAGTAATAGAGTAAAATGCAATAATTAAAGATAATAAGAAAAGCCAAGTATGCAAATTAGCCTCGAACCAGCTCCTTCAATTCTTTCGATCACTGAAATAGATTTTTATTTCGTGGATCATGTCGGTTACAGTCTACGAGGCCCAACCCGTCGTAACTTGTTTCTCTCTCGAGTAACCAATCCTCCCAAGTCTATCTTCGAAAGATAGTTCTTAAATAAATCAACCACGTCCATCGCCGTTAAAATATTAGGTATAAAAGCAGGAAAAACTCGACTCAGAAATTGTCTAAAATAGAATCGCTTCTGATTTTATCTTTCCTTAGCTGACCGCCGCTAAGAGTGTTCATAGGAAGTCGAAATTGCCACAGGCCGATCCTTCCTCCCAACTGTGTTTTTAAGCGATTTCAGACCAACGGGCCCTTTTTAATTTGAAAAACGGTTAAAAACCTTTAATAAGGCCGATTTCCAAACTATCTAAGCTGAAAGATAAAAATGATTTCCCAAAATAATTTAAGCAAGTTCAATTCTCATGAATCGAATTGACTTAGCTGGTTCTTGGCTTAAAAGATTTAGCTAAACATGATATCGGTTATCATGCTTAACTTGGTTTTAAAATAATTAAATAACATAAAATAAACGAGACAAAGGAAATAAAAGAAAAGAACTTGGATAAAACCGAAAATGTTTACTTAAGATAAAAAAAACTCAAAGCTAGAAGATGATCTTAAGCCTTCACCAAAGGTTGGTATTTATAGGCTTAGATTTAAAAAGATAAGAGATAAGAAATAACAATTCAAATTCAAATGTTGATTAAAATTCAAAATAAAACTAAATGGATAAAAAACTGATAAACTGATCGGATCTTCTCTCAGAACATTCCAGGATCTTCTAGAAGTTGCTACGTCACTGCCATGTCACTGCCACGTCAGACGCATCGTGCCTGGTGTCGTGCCCATGATGCCAGTCATGACAGAATATATAAAAAAACTGCAGAAATGCCCCCTTTTCACTGCTATTTCCAGAACTGGATCCCTGCACAAAATGTAACAAAAACAACATGTATTAAGCAGCAAGAAGTCCAAATAACTAGAAAAGTAGCATGTGAAATATGTCAAATTTGAGAACTCATCAGTCAGAGTCAACGTTGACGTCATCATCGGTCAACGCTGACATCATCAGTCAACCGAGTTGACTCGGATGGGTCGACTCACTAAGTTAACTAGGACGGTCTGACTCAAACCGGGTCAACAGGTCGGGCAAACAGGTATGGGCTCAGTTCGGGGTCGTGGGCCTACTGGTTTAACCAGTTCGGTGCACTAGACCGATTCTTACCCTTGGAACGAACGGAGTCGCCGGACGGTGACCGAAATTTCATCGGAGACGTTAAATCATCGCGTTTCTGTCGGAATCACATAGATCAGGACATGGGCTTTAATTTACGCATTCGGTTATTCACAAAATCGTTGGAATCTTACCGAAGATGTCAGAATTAGTGGTGAACCGGCGAAAATCCGTGTAGCTCCGATAGAGGCTTCATCGGTGTCGATCGAACAAGAAACCTTAAGGGTTTTGCACGTCTCCCCTTGATGGACACGACTGAGCCAACGACACTCATAACCGGTGACGTACGTGGCCGGAATCAACGGGAAAACATGTATAGGTTTTCGGCGGGGCTAAGACCGTGATTTGACGACAGAGGCACGACGGAACGGCGCGTAACGGCCAGGGATAGGCTCGAAAGGATGAGGGGATGCCTTTGACACTGGCAGTGAAGACCACGGCACAACGGTGACCGAAAGTGAGGATGGCCAAAGTTTGGTACGTTAAAACGAAGGGGTGAAGGAGAAGGGGGATTAGGTTTTCAAATCAAAATTAATGGGTAGGTGAGAGTGTAGATAAAATTAAATGGGGGTTCAAACTTATTTCAATTAAAGTTAAAGACAGGGTTTGGTAACTCTTGATAGAGATGAGCCCTTGGCTCAAAGGTTGGCACACTGAATGGTGAGGGGTGAGGTTGCGGGTTCGAGCCTCTACACTCTCCCTTTCATCAGTTTTTTCATTTTCATTTCTCCTTTTTTTTAACATCAAGGTGTTACAGGGTATTTAGCAGAAGAGTGTATGAGTTTTTTCTCTAGATATTTGGAAATGTTGAAACGAGATTGAATAACTTAGCTGAGACTTATATGTTTGGAAGTTACGGTGAACCACTCGACAAAGTTGAAATTGCACATTTAGATGATAAATCTTGGGTACAAGCACATCGATATGTTCTTTTCCATCACGACGCAATCGAGCCCTTACGCATGTAAGTTTTACAACATTATTCATAATGTATTCAGTTCATCTTTTATATTTCTCATTCTTTACCCATGTAACCTACTTTGTAGTGAGTTTAAAAAAGAGTTGCAATCTCGTGCACGCTCTAGAAGATTACATCAACGAGAGATTCATAAGTTATTCATAGAAATTTTTCATGAATGGTTAGGAAAGACGATAAGCAACTAAATCTTTGTACGATACATAACTAATGTATAATTATTCTTGTTTTAATATATCAATATTAATGCTAACTAAATCACCTTTTACGTGTAATAGGTTTGGGGTAGGAGAGAAGTTAGCGAAGAAGTTAAATGGATTTCTTAAGGTCCGGACAGAAATGTTAAAAGATATAATGTCTTTCTTATTAATGGGTTTAAGTTCCACACGAAATCTCGAGAAAGATTACGGAGGACACAAAATTGTGGAGTAGTTGTTACTTCTTCAACTACAAGTTATGCTAGTGCTAGGGACAATCATCTTGTAGAAGGAGATGTTGAATATTATGGAATTCTTACAAACATTATTGAGTTGGATTATTATGGCAAACGAAATGTTGTGTTATTTCGCTGTGATTGGGCTTATTTAAATACTACTCGATGCAACAAAAGAGATCAATTTGGTTTCACAATGGTGAACTTCTCTCGATTAATTCACACAGGCCAACAATTGATGGATGAACTATATGTATTTTCTTCTCAAGTCAAACAGGTTTTCTATTGCCATGATCCATTGGATAAAGGGTGGTCTGTTGTACTCCGTAACACCCCTAGAGACTTGATAGACATCGGGGATGGAAGTAGAGATGACATTGAAACAAGATCAAAAACTTTGCCTTTTGCAGCACAAAATATAGATGAAACAATCAGTTGTTCTAGTTCGCAATTCCAATGGGTTCGAGATGACATGGATGAAGATTTTAATGAAAATTGAGTACATAACATTGTAGTAAGATTTATTTCTTAATTTCTTAATTTATAATATTATAATGTCTAACTTGATGTTAAATACATACATTAATAGTATTGTCATTTGGTAGTAAAATTTTTTGTTTGTTTATTGCAGATATTATGTCTAGTCGTAAGTTAAGTGATCTGTGGATGGTTCAAGTTTCTCGAGCAAAGGAAATAGTAAATAATGAGAGTTCTTCCACTGTTGGATCTTCAAAAGTTCCGGAAACAGTTGAGAATGTGGAAATAGAAGGTATTGTTCAACACTTTATTGTAACTTCTAACTATTGACTTAATATTAAAAATTGTACTGAATTATTTCTTATGTAGGTGACAATGGTCGAAGGCGCAAGAGTAGCGAGCGCACGACATTGAATGAATTGTACGAGCTTTCTCATAGAGAACGTGTGAAAGTTTCATGTGATGATGTCGGCCAGCCAATTGGGGAAGAAGCATGTGTTTTGGCCAGTTACTTAGGTATTGTTGCACACAATGCTACGATTTTTCCAATCAATTATGAGTTATGGCGTCAAATGTCGAATAGTAACAAAAACCAGGCTCTAGATCTGGTTAAGGTAATAATGTCATTGAAATTTATAATTCATTACAGTTACATAATAATGATATTTACTTTGACTATGTAATTTGTAGGATAAATTTTCTTTGGAGGTTTCAGGCGACTATTTGAAAAATGCACTAGGAAAGAAATGGAGAGACAATAAGAGCACATTGAAGAAGACATATTTCAAAAATAATCTCAGCCTTCAAGAAAAGCTACAAAATGTCCCACCAGGAATGCTCCTATATCAGTGGGAAGATGCAGTTAGGTTTTGGAGTTCAACTAAAGGAGAGGTATGATCGATCCACTTTTTAAAAAAAATAATACTATGTCATTATAACATTGACTTTATACGTAATATAAGTTTTAAATTGTAGGAGCGAGAGCGCATTGGAGTTGCTAGCAGACAGCAACAAAACTTTACTTACACTGCTGGGTCGAAGAGCTTTGCTCGTATAACTAATGATGAAGTATTTTTTAACTATTGATTGTTTCAATGTATTACTTTTTCATAAGTACTAATGTCTATTATACGTTGTAGCAAGTTGCGATTGGTACTAGTGTTGGACGGATAAAGCTTTTCGACATTACACACATAAAAAAGAATGGCTCTCTTATGACTCCTGAAGCTGCAGACATTATGGTATATTTGTTGGACACAATTTGGATTATGTTATATTTATATCAATAGTATAATATTTTTATTTTAAATAATCTTTTGAATTTGTTAACAATTTTTATTTGCTTATTAGGCGAAATTGAGGGGAAAAGGGCGGAGTATGAAGCTATGGCTTCAACTGATGGTTATACTAATGTGTATGAGATGGAAAATCAAGTTATTGCCGATGTTTTGGGTCTTGAAAGATATGATCGGGTTCATTCGTTACTCCAACAAGATATTTTGGACCTAGCTCATCTCAGTACATACCATCACAGAGCCAGTCTTCGCAAGCAGAAGTTAATCATTTAAAACAACAATTAGCTCAATTTAAAGCTGAAGTAGCAACGAAAGAAGCTGAGAGAGAAGCGAAAGAACTTGAGAGAGAAGAGAGAGAAGTTGAGAGACAAACGAGAGACGTTGAAAGAGAAGCATCATATCAGGCTCTCCAGAATCAATTTCAAGAACTGATGGCGATGTTAAAGAAGAATCCTCCATCTTAGTTGATTTTAGATTCATTCATGTGTGCATTGTAATGAACTTTAAACTATATTTTAAACATTGAACATTTTAAATGTTGAATTACATTTTATTATTATTTCTATTTCATTTGCTTTGGTTGCTTGATAAGAATTTCTACTTCATTTTTCCATTATTTTTACAGGTTAAATTTGGGTACCATACCATTTAAAATTAGGTTTTGTAAAGGTAGTAACCTTAGCGGCGTTTGTCGAGAAAAACGCCGTAGTAAACCAAAATATTTTGCGGCGTTTTGGCACAAAAACGCTGTTATAGGTCATGGTTTTTTGCGGCGTTCGTGTGCTAAAACACCGCTAAATCCATTACATTCCCGACATTTTTCTCTACAAACGCCGCTATAGGTCATGATTTATTGCGTCGTTTATTAATCCAAATGTCGCTATAAGTCATGATTTTTCGTGGCATTTTTTGATCATAAACACTGCTACCTATTACGGCGCCACTTACAACGACACTTTTTGCGGCACTTTGGCTAGCGCCACTAATGTTTTTAGCGGCGCTTTAAAAACCCAGTCTGGTGTAGTGGTTAATTTCTGTTAAACCTTCTTGCACTTGTTTACAATGCTCATGTAGTGGTCTTAGAAAGGTTCTTGATGAGCAACATAAGGAATTAGTCGTGCAATTCTTGATGGGTTTGAGTGATTCAGGGCCAAATTCTACTTATGGAGCCTATGTCTTCCATAACAAAAGTCTTTTCTTTAATTCTTCAAGATGAGAATCAACAATCAACTGGTCTGACAAATCCTGTTGCAGAAGATGCTTTTGTTGTTAAGGCTTCTACGGGACCTCGAAAATCTCGGCCACAATGTCCTCATTGTGATCTACTTGGTCATACCAAAGAAAAATGTTACAAACTTCATGGTTACCCTCCTGGCTACATCTCTCGATCCAAACAATCTCAGATTCGTTCTCATTCTAATGTTGTTACTACTAACAATAATGTTTCATTTTCTCAAGAATCTTTGACCACTTCTCAATGTCAACAATTAATTTCCATGCTTAATTCTCAACTTCAAGTTCCTTCTACAACTGAAGTTCCTTCTTCAATCAATTTAACAATGCAAGGTAAAATTCTTTCCTATGCAAATAGTTTTAGTACTTTTGAAGATAAAGATTCTTGGATAATTGATTAAGGAGCTTCTTGACATGTTTATTTTTCCAAAGAATTATTTGATTGTTTAAGTCCCATTGAAAGTGGAACCATTTTACTTCCTAACAATTTCATTGTTAAAGTTGGTTTTTCTGGCACTATTCGTTTATCATCTCAACTTGTCCTACACAATGTTCTATATGTTCCAGAGATCAGATTCAATTTGTTAGCTATTAGTTGCTTGGTTTACAATTCAAACATCAGTGTTTTGTTTTCTAATGATAATTGTATCATTCAGGACTATCATGTCGTGATTGGGAAAGCTGATTTTTTTTTTCGAGGCTTGCACTTGCTTTAGCCATCTATTGTTTATGTGAATTGTTCTGTTGTTCCTTCAACCTGTGAAAATGTTCAAGATTTTGGTTTTACTTTGCTTAGTTGGCATAATAGACTTGGTCATCCAAGTACTCATGTTTTACATTTGTTAAAAGATGTGTTACCTTATGTTTCTATTAATAAAAATGACACTTGTTTCATTTGTCCTTTGGCCAAACATCAACGTGTGCCTTTTCCTACTTCTGTATCTAAATCAAAATCTCCTTTTGACTTAATATATTGTGATGTTTGGGAGCCTTTTAGATCTGCCACTCTAAATAATCAATGTTTCTTTTTTACTTTGGTTGATGATTATACAAGAATTACATGGACCTAATTGTTACAACACAAATCTGATGTTGCTTCTATTGTTCCTCAATTCATTGTTATGGTTAAAAGACAATTTGGATATTATATTAAAGTGTTTCGATCTGATAATGCACACGAGTTAAAATTCACTGACTTGTTCGCTAAGCTTGGTATTCTTCATCAATTTTCATGCGTAGAAACTCCTCAAAAAATCCTAGTACTTGAGAGGAAACATCAAAACCTTCTTGTTGTTGCTCGAGCTTTGTTTTTTCAATCAAAGGTTCCTATTCATTTTTGGGGAGAATGTATTCTAACAGCCACTTATATAATTAATAGGTTGCCTTCACCTGGTTTGCATAATAAATCTCCTTATGAGTTGTTTTTCTCTTGCTTACCAAATTATCTTCAACTAAAAGTCTTTGGTTGTTTATGCTTTGTATCTAGCTTGAAAGCACACATGAATAAATTTGATGAGAGAGCCTTGTCTGGTGTGTTTATTGGATATGCTCATGGAGTTAAAGGCTGCAAAGTTTACATTCTAAAGACTCGCTCAATTGTCATTTCTCGAGATGTGGTGTTTCATGAGAAAATTTTTCCCTTTCATTCTATCTCTACTCCTACTACTTTAATTGATCTTTTTCCTGATCTTTTATTACTTGTTGATATGCATGGCACTAGTCACTTGTATACACGTGTTGATCAAAATATACGTACTAATCAAACTGGAAAATTTGAATTCATCTCTGATAATGAAACTATTAATCAGAATGAACTTGTTGATCATAATGTTCATATTGGTTCTATTGATCCAAAGAAATTTCTTAATTCCCCTATAGGTGACAGTGTTCCTATTGAATCTTTTGAAGAAATTCCTAATCATAATCATATTATCTTTGAGCCTATTGAGAACATTGATCAATCTTTAGATAACCCTAAACATGTGCATGAGCATGCACCTCTACAAGAACCTTTGCATGAGCTTGAACCTGTGCATGAGCCTGAACTTGTGCATTGTAACACCCGGGTTTGGGGGCTGGGAGAAAATAATATTTAAATAATATTTTGAGTCTCGGTTTTATAATTAAAATAATAAAGTATTATTTTAGTCTTCATATTTTAATACAAACATTTTATTATGGACCAAAATTTAATTGAAACACCTTTTCCATGGAATTTGCAAATAGATGAAATTTGCCATCTCATTAATGGCAAAAGGGTAAATAAATGGGCTTTCAAAATTAAAACCCCCCTTTTTCACTAAAGTGAGCCTTGTCATCTTCTTCTCCACCTTTGTTTCCCCATTTCCACGACAAAGAAGAGAGTTTCTCTTCATTTCACCATTTCATCTCTTTCAACTTCATATTTGGAGCTTTTCAAAAGGTAATTGTGTTTTTAACTTGGCCTTCTTCTCCTTTTCATTTTGGTATCTTTAGATTTCACTAAAACTATGTGTTTTGTAATTTGGGTTTTGAAAGTTTAGGTTAAAGGATAGAGCTTTATGGGTTTTTATCAAAGCTATTGATTTAATATTGTTAGATATGTTGTTTGTGAACCTTGAGGTCCAACATAGTTGATTTTTACATGGTTTTATGCTAATTCCCGAATTTGGGTTTTGGTGGGGTTTTAGGAGGGTTTTTAGTTGAGTTTTGGGTATGGTTTGTGTTGGAATTTGAGGGTTGATGTTAGGGTAATAGTTGGGGGCTGTTTTGGAAGCATTTGACGGTGCTAAAAAGGTTGAAAACATGAGTTTTGGATTGAGTATAAGGGCTGCTCGGGTTTGGTATTTTTGAGGGTTGTTCTTAGCTTGGAATCGTGTGTTTATTGCTTGAATGGTGTTTCGGGTTTGCTACATTAATTGGTGAATTGATTTGAGGTTGTTTTGATTGTGTTGATGTGATTTGAAGCGAGATTTTGTGTTGGTGAAGCCTCGGGAACAAATCTGGAAATTTGAAGACCTTGGTTGCTTGGTAATAGAGCTTGGAGGTGAAGGTGAGTGGTTAAAATGTTTTAAATGGTTTTGAGCAATTGGTTCAAGCATGTGTAGTATTGGCACTAGTATGCTTGGGTACAAATGATCGATCATTAGGATGTTTATTGTGCACACGTGAGTCAAAATGCGCACGTGGTCTTGATGATGGTAGTCATCAAGATGGAGTACAGGTTCGCCCAGAAATCTTCTTATATATGTTAATCGGTGATGAGTGGAATCCCATCGACGGGCATGAGGATGAGTGGAATCCCCTCCGCGTGAAATGAGGCGTGAGGATGAGTGGAATCCTCTCCGCGTGAACGGTGATGAGTGTAATCCCACCGTTAGGTAATGGTTGTGTTGTTGGATGTGAGTTCCAACGGTTATCCGCGTATTCGAGTCATAGCTAGGTGCCAATACGGATTGTGGATTATGTTGCTCATATGTGGATATATGTGTTTCTATATGTTGTGGTTATGGACTTGTTGAGCATGGCATGATTTTGATGATATGTTCATGCACCATATTTTGTTTTGGCTCTTGAGGAGTGGAGGTAAGATCATGCATTCTACTTTGATTCTTGCTCGTGCTTGGACCCTGCATTGTCGAAGGTTTGTTTTACGAGCTTACCCTCACTAAGCTTTTATGCTTACGCTCCATTTGTTCGACAATGCAGATCAGTAGCTTGTGGGTGGCAAGGGAAGGAAAGGTCTCCAAGTGTTGCTTTTGGTTAGCTCAAGTATGATCTTTAAATTGTAAATTGTAATAGTCAAGCAATGGGATAGGGGTTGTTGATTTGAATGCTTTGTTGTATGTTGAATTGACGTGGCTCTTGAATGCCTTATTTGAATTGTAAATCTTGCTTATGATGCATGTCTTGAATGCTTATATGTTTTGTTGGCTAAGGCATGTAACCTTAAAAGCTATGTATGCTTCCTTGTGGTGAATGTATGATCTTGTGTTTGGATGCCTATCTTATATCTTGTGTATCTTGAGTATGGTTGCTATAGGGTGTATGCCTCTAGAGCGTGTTTGTATGTTGTGTGTGCTTCTTGGGGTCGTTTAGGGCGCTTGGGATCGTTTAGAGATGTGTAAAACTGATTTTGGAAAACTGCAGGATGTAGGTGTTTCGAAACCGGTTATGCCGTTTTGGAACAGGTGTGGTTCCAGGGTCCCCCGTATCGGAAGACGTTTCGGTACGGTTTGGCCACTGTGAGCCCCTGTTTCGAAACAGGTTTCGAAACTCTTTGGCCACTGTAAACGCCTGTTTCGAAACGGGTATCGAAATGCCTAGGCAAAACGTGACCCTGTTCCGAAACGGGGTGGAAGCGTTTCAGTACGGGTGTCTTGCTTTTCAAACTGAAGCCCGTGTTCCGAAACGGTTGTTGTCTGTTTCGAAACACAGGCCTAAAAATGAGCTGATTGACATCTCTAATGGGTCCCGAGGGTTGGGCTTAGGCCCTATTTGCTGCTAGGCTTCTCGTGGGTCTTGTTTCAGCTGTCATTTCACACATAGGTTTAATAAAAGCATCTAGATAAGACTATAATAAATGAAAGAAAAATCCAGGGTCCCTAACCGAGGTGAGACTTTAACGGGTTTCATGTCGGTTTTCCCCGTGTAGCCTACTCGGACTGGTCAGTCGACCAGACCGGGACTAGGGGGTTACATGCATGAGCCTGAACCTGTGAATGAACTTGTTCAAATTAGGAGGTCAAATAGGGTTATTCATAGACCTACATACTTACAGAAATATCATTTTAATAATTCTTTATCCTCTTGCATGTATCCGATTGAAGATTACATTTCCACATCTCAATTATCTCTTGATTATACTGCCTTCATTTCAAATATTTCTTCCACTCATGAACCTTATTTTTATCATCAAGCATTTCAATATCTTGAGTGGAGAGCATCTATGAATGATGAATTGTGTGCTATGGAGTCTCTTCAAACGTGGTTTGTTGTTCCTCTTCCTGAAGGAAAGATTCCAATTGAGTGTGAATGGGTTTATAGGATTAAACACAATGTTGATGGCAGTGTTGATAGACACAAAGTTCGTTTGGTAGAAAAGTGTTTTACATAAATTGAAGGTGTTGACTATATTGATACCTTTTTCTCATGTTGCAAAGTTAACCTCTTTCAAAGTGTTACTTGCCTTGGCTGCTAAAAACAATTGGCATCTTATCCAACTTGATGTAAACAATGCTTTTATCACTGGTTCACTTGATGAAGAAGTGTACATGAAGCTTTCTCTCGGGTATGAATCTTATGATAAAGACGCTAACATGGTGTGCAAGTTACATAAATCCATATATGGACTCAAACAGGTTTCAAGACAATGGTTCAATGCTTTCTCGGTTGTGGTTTTGAAATTTGGTTTCACTCAATCTGCATCTGGTAACTCTTTTTTTAAAGGGTCTGGAAGTGATTTAATATGTTTGCTTGTTTATGTCGATGACATAATCATTGCTAGCAAAGATTCTCAACTCTTGGCACAAGTGCAACATTATCCTTAGCAACATTTTAAACTCAATGAGCTAGGAGCTTTGAAGTACTTTCTTGGGTTTGAAGTAGCTCGCAATGATAAAGGGATCTTTTAATCTCAAAGACATTATGCACTTCAATTGTTACAAGACACTGGTTCTATGGCCAAGAAACCTGCTTCCCTGCCAATTGTCTGCCTTCACAAATTAAGCAAAACTAAAGGAGATTTGTTGGATGATCCACATTTGTATAGAAGATTAGTGGGACAGTTGCTTTATCTCACTCATACGCGTTCTAATATTACTTATACAATCCATTTATTAAGTCAATTTGTTTTAGCCCCTCGAAAACCACATCTCATGGTTGTATAACATCTATTGTTCTACATTAAACAAGCTCCTGGACTTGGCTTGTTCTTTTCTTCTTCTTCCAATCTGCAGCTCAGTGCCTTTGAAGATTCAGATTATTCTTCTTGTCTAGATACAAGACTCTCAACCACTGGCTATTGCATACAATCTCATTTCTTGGAGATCAAATAAGTAACACACAATTAGTCTTTCTTCTTGTGAAGCAGAATACAGGGCCATGGCATCTCCCACACGTGAATTAGTATGGCTCACTACCTTATTATCATCCTTTCAAGTTCCAATTACACAAGCTGCCATGTACTGCAAAAACCAATATGTCATCTTCCTAGCTTCAAACCAAGTGTTTCATGAAAGGACCAAACACATTGAAGTAGACTGCCATTACATCCGAGAGAAGATAAACAACAGGTTTCTCAAGCTATTTTATGTCAAATCCTTCAACCAGTTGGTTGATATCTTCACAAAGGGGTTTCATTCTCGTACATTTCATGCAATTGTTTCCAAGATGCAACTTCTAAATATACACAATAGTCCATTTTGAGGGGGGTATTAGATAGATACATCCTTATTTCCCATATTTCTCATGTGTTTTACAACTTTACCTATAAATATCTTGTATTAGTTTTAAGTTGATACTTCTTTTTCATCTTAAGATCTTTAATAAAAAGATTCATTCTCCATCTTCTTGATTCTTATACATACACCTTGTAATAAGTGAAGAAGAATCTTTATGTCATAATAAAATGTTCCTTGTTAAATTCCGTTTAGACTTATTTAAAGATTCAGTTCAATTTGTATTAAACTTTATGTCAACCAAAGATGAATTTTAGGCAAAAAGTCGAGCAAGACATCACATGGTAACCACCAAGCAATAGAACTTCCACAGACAAAATAAGAACGAATTCAACACACAATGAACAAACAAAAACATTCATCAAACAACCACTTAATGACTTGAATCCCAACATCAAAGTCTCTGCCCCCACAGATTTTCAATTTAATCTCTATGTTATATCTTCATTAATTGGATCAGATCAAAATGGAGTTTGAGTCGGTCTCAAACTCTAACAATTGACACAAAACATAAGGATTAAGGCAACCGTATCTCATGTCCTTCGTCGAAGTATCTTTGATTTTTCTCAGCCAAAAACTCCAAAAGCTTCCATGTGTCAGAATTCCCAGCCACCACTTGAGATTATTTCCTAATTTGTTGGAGGGGATTTTTTTAGTGTGTGTATATAAAGTGTGATATAATAGCAAATAAGTTTTCCACATTAGAGGGGAGCATTCGATTTTGTCGAGTCAAAAAATTTCAAGTTAGTTGTGTTGATGTATCCTATTTTATAACTTGAGTTTTATTTAAATTTTTTTCGAATCTAGCCGAGTTGTTCAAATTTCTATTCAAATTTAATTGTAAACATTTTAAATGGTATAATACTAATCCAATCTTCAGGGTGTTAAAGCTCAAAAGGAGAATTGTTACAAAAATAATGGAAATATTTGTATTAAATAAAGGCATGTTATAAAAATGAATAAATGAGTCGTTTGGGGAAATTAGAAGTCCATAAGGGGTCCATTACATTACAAAGGCTCGATCGGCCTGATTTAACTAAGCCTTAATGACTCCTCTCTTTTTATGCACAACTAATAGGAGACTGTTGGATCAGGATTTGATCCAACGACGCAGATGGTGCCCAGCTGGGAGAAAGATCAAGAGCCGTGCTTCCTAGCCGTTAGATCAATAGTGATCTAACAGCCCAGATTGCTTCGAGGTAAACCACACGGATCGCACGCGAAAGCTAGCTGGAGAAGATCAAGCAGTGCACCTTCTTGACCGATAGATCAAAAGTGATCTAAATGTTAAGATCACTCCGAAGCAGGTCATGCGGATCGCCACACACGCGTGACAGCCACGCGCTCGTTGTTTTGAATTCCCACGAGCGTTTCATCTTCTCGGGTCGTCCATCTTCGTCTTGATCGCTTCCTCCAGCGTGGTTTCATCATTTTCAGTTCGCCATAAACATGCAAAAAAGAAACAAAGGGTCAAATACCTAAATCGGAGCATGATCAATAAAAGAACAAATCCCTAAATTGAAGCTGTCGCAAAAATCAAGCTACAAAAGGATCAAAACAGAGACAACTCGCGAGTCAATGCCAACTAGCTTAAAATCATAGCCGAGACAGAAGCAATCCAGATGATTATTAGGGATTCAAGCTTGAAATTCAAGCAAAAATGTAACTATATAAACCATTGTAATTCCATGTACAAAGGCAACGAAAAATCACAGAAAGTGTACACAAAATAGCATACGGATTTTGAGTGAGCAAACAATTATATTCGGCATTTCAGTGGAAATAAATAAAGCTCTCTTTGGTAATTTTTTCTTTCTTCATTTTTTATTTCAAAATTAAATAAGGGGAAATGGCTTTGTTTTTACCTGTTGATGGGCTGAGGTCGAACTCCGATGACGGTTGCATGTCCAGTTGCTTGCCGAAATATGGAAAACCGCCTACGAAAATATATTTTTTTGGGCTTTCGGAAATTCACTTTAAAACGAGGATTGAAGGGTTTTTTATTACTCATTTTCGAAACGGGTTTTTAAAAAATAATCGAAAACACATTTTTAAAGGTTTTCATCGCTGGCAACAGCGGCCAGCGCCAATGCATGGCGGCCGTCACAACGTTCATTTTTCGTGATTTCTAGAGCTTTTGTGGGAGAGAAAAAGGTAACTCAGAGAACGTTTTAGAAAAGGTGAAAAATGAAACCAAAATGTTTTCTCTAATTTTTGCTTTAAATACGGACCCGATAGACCGATCCAAATCCGTTAACGACCCACGCCCTACTCTTACGGGTCTTCTACCGTGGCACCTCAGTTTTAAAGCCTTTCAATTCCGTCCTTTCTCTCTTAATTTTGTCATAAAACTCTTGATTTTTCAATTTTGGTCACTTCTCTTGTTTTCATCCTTGCTTATTTACCTTTTTTAAATTGTTTATCTTTTTCCACATATTTAAATTATTTATATTTACTCAATTTATTAAATTAAGTATTTTATTTATTTCCTTTAAATTCACTTTTCCGCTCTTTACATTTATCAGATTTAGTTTTAAACCCTAGGAATATGATCTTAAAAACTTAGATTAGAGCCTTGTGTGCAGAAAGACTTCCTTCATATAATATCGAATAAAATACACTTAAATTTACTTGAACTTTTTAATTAATAAAATAAATGTAGACATTCTTTAGGGTTTTATCACTAATTAAGTTTTAATTAAAAAATTACAACTCATTTAATTGGTTTTTGTTATTTTGTTTAAAAACGTGAAAATTAACTAATGCGGTGTCTTTCTAAACAGAAATGACGGGTTAGCGCCAGGAGTATTGGCGGTGATTGGAGTTCATTTTCTGGGTGGTAAGGCCATTAAAATAGATTTATATTCATAAACGGACGAATAAATCGAAACTCTTGTGAACTTGCAAATTCCAATTTTGAAAAATCTTTTTGAAATCAATAAGGTACCAATTATTGGGCGTTGTGGGGATGCTAATCCTTCCCCACGCGTAACCGACCCCTCAACATGTTTTCTAGTTTTTCGTAGACCAAAAACGTTATTTTAATAAATAAAATGTTTTGTTAAAATAACCCTAGTTTTAAAAGTGATTCAATCACACCTTTTCAAAAAGATTGGTAGCGACTCCGTTGATTTTCGTTTTTGAAATGTCGGGCTGGAAGGGTTGCGACACTCATGACCTACAGAAACTAATACATCTTTTGTTAAGGATTTCGACCCCAATCGTTCTCAAATTCCTCTGATGCATTACTCGAAAAAAGATGGTCAATCTCATGAATATGTAGAAAACGGTAAGTCTTTTGTCAAGGATTTCGATCCAAACCGTCTGCAATTTCCTCTATTGTATTATTCCAAAAAAGATGGTTAATCTCATGAACCTGCACAAACCGATAAGTTTTATGTCAAGGATTTCGACCCAAATCGTCCTCAATTTCCTATAATGTATTATTCTAAAAAAGATGGTTAGTCTCATGAACCTGCAAAAACCGATAAGTCTTTTGTCAAGGATTTGGACCTAAATCGTCCTCAATTCCTCTAACGTATTACTCCAAAAAAGATGGTCAGACTCTTAAACCTCTAGGAAATGATAAATCTTTTGTCAAGGATTTTGACCTCAATCGTCCTCAATTTCCCCTTATGTATTACTCCAAAAAGATGGTCAGTTTCAGGAACCTGATGAAACTGATAAATCTTTTGTCAAGGATTTTGATCCTAACCGTCCTCAATTTCCCCTAATGTATTACTCCAAAAAAGATGGTCAGTCTCATGAATCTGCAAAAATCGATAAGTTCTTTGTCAAGGATTTTGACCCAAATCGTCCTCAATTTCTTCTAATGTATTACTCCAAAAAAAAAGATGGTCAGTCTCTTAAACTTGTAGAAAATGATAAATCTTTTGTCAAGGATTACGACCCCAACCGTCCTCAATTTCCCCTGATGTATTACTCCAAAAAAAGATGGTCAGTCTCAGGAACCTGATGAAATCGATAAATATTTTGTCAAGGATTTTGATCCTAACCGTACTCAATTTCCCCTGATGTATTACTTCAAAAAGATGGTCAGTCTCAGGAACTTGTAGAAACCAATAAATCTTTTGCCAAGGATTTCAATCCGAACTTTCCTTAATTTCCTAATTTATTACTTCAAAAAAGATGATAAGTCTCAAGAACCTGCAAAAATCGATAAGTCTTTTGTCAAGGATTTCGATCCAAACCGTCCTCAGTTTCCTCTAATGTATTATTCTAAAAAAGATGGCCCAGTCTCTTAGACCTGCAGAAACTAATAAATCTTTTGTCAAGGATTTCGACCCCAACCGTCCTCAATTTCCTCAAATGTATTACTCCAAAAAAGATAGCAAGTGAACTCATATGGGGAGGGAATGGTAGGGAAAACTTGTTTGTATTTTGGCTGCTTGCATGCAGCCTATAATAGGTGAAGACGAATCTTTATGTCATAATAAAATGGTTCCTTGTTAAATTCCGTTTAGACTTATTTAAAGATTCAGTTCAATTTGTATTAAACTTTATGTCAACCAAAGATGAATTTTAGGCACAAGGTCGAGCAAGACATCACATGGTAACCACCAAGCAATAGAACTTCCACAGACAAAACAAGAATGGATTCAACGCACAAGGAGCAAGCAAAACATTCATCAAACAACCACTTAATGACTTGAATCCCAACATCAAAGTCTCTGCCCCCACAGATTTTCAATTTAATCTCTATGTTATATCTTCATTAATTGGTTCAAATCAAAATGGAGTTTGAGTCGGTCTCAAACTCTAACAATTGACACAAAACATAAGGATTAAGGCAACCGTATCTCTTGTCCTTCGTCGAAGTATCTTTGATTTTTCTCACCCAAAAACTCCAAAAGCTTCCATGTGTCAGAATTCCCAGTCACCACATGAGATTATTTCCTAATTTGTTGGAGGGGATTTTTTTTAGTGTGTATATAAAGTGTGATATAATATCTAACAAGTTTTCCCCTTTAGAGGGGAGCATTCGATTTTGTCGAGTCAAAATATTTCAAATTAGTTGTGTTGATGTATAATACTAATCCAAACTTTAGGGTGTTAAAGCTCAAAAGGAGAATTGTTACTTAGATTGAACTCAAATGTGGGATGAAGTGCTTGGTTTGGGTGTTATTGATTTCTTAGCCCTTCTCTTTTCATTTCTGCATTTCGGACCCTCATATTTTGTTAAGCCTGTATGTAAATTGTTGGACCTTTGAATAATGTGGGGGCAGTTATTTGGTGTTCTACCCTTATTTTTATATCCATTAACTATACTTTAACCAATAAGTTTATCTAAGTAGGCTCTTTGACAACATTGATTGTGAATCCAATTAACATAACCGTTAATAGATGATAGCTTCAGTAACTTTGTACTCGTGGTAGTTCGTGTGGATGATTTTATTAGTATGATACTATATATATATATTATGATTTTTTTACCTCCTTAATATGGTTTCAATACAGCAGTATCGGATATAATTAACCCTAGTCGCTTTCTTCTTTTTTTTTCTCTCTAGTCGCATTAGTTTTTTTAAACCTAGCCGCTTTATCTACATTGTAAGACCGGCGGCAGCACCAGCCTTAAAACTGGTTGTCGACCGTCGGTCACCCTTTTTTCTGTTTCGTTCTTTTTATTTAAGTCTTTTTTAATAAATTTGTCTTTATGACACGCTTTCATCTACCTTTTGGTACGTATTTTTTGCCTTTTAGCACGTTTTTTTTATTTTGCTTCAAGGGTGGATTGAACGTCGCCACGACTAATCAAGATTGTGCTCTTTTGGTCATCCTGTTGATCTTCCTACTTTGGACCCTCGAACTGGAACTAGATGCAAGTTAGTCACCGCTCTTGCTCGCGATTTAGTTATGGTAATAAACGTTTTGTCAACGTACTCCAATTCTGCAATATGCATTTTTTAATGTTGTTGTTGATGTTTTTTACCTTCATCGTCGAGCTTGGGTGATGTTTTGTATATATTTTGTTTCGAATCTTTTAATTAGGTTTTTACCTTTTTCTTTAGTCATGTTTATGATCTATAGGCGTTTCATCTTGATTTTTTCCTTTATGAATAAAACTGACGTACTCATTTTCAAAATATATATATATATATATATATTATCAACAAATAACTAAAAAGCTCTCAAATAATTCTTCTAACATAAGAATTTATCCAAGTAGCCATTTGATTCCGAATTTTTTAAAAAAATAGTATCAATAATAACAATCAATGGACTGAATTATAAAATTTATAAATAAGTAGGGGTTAATTTTAGATTAAATAAATATTTTATGCGCTAAACTCAGAAAAAAAAACTTGAAAACTCAAAAATGCAATTTACTATTTTAAATTAAAGTTGTCTGTGTTTTCTTGGTCAAAAGTGCTGCATGACGTTCAATGATTGATCGACATAATTTTTTAATGGAGTTAATATTTTTGGGACAACTGAGGTAACGATTTAAACTTTAGATGATATACTTCAGGGGATAACTCGGTAAAAAATGTGACTTAATTATAAATAAAGTCACCTATTTGTTCTTAAAATTATAATTGAGTGGCTCTATTATTAATTTTAGAAGAAAAATTACATGTTTGTTACTAAACATATAACTAAATGACCTCGAGTGTATTTTACCTTTATTATTATTATTAGGGTAATCTTTATTTGTGGTCCCTTTTGTTTGGGGTTTGTTCTATTTTGGTCACACAAATTCAAAAATGATCATTCTTGTCACTTACGTTTTGAATCATGTCTATTTTGGTCCATTGGTCGTAAACTTCCATTAATTAAAAATAATAATTTCTAATTTAACCTTCAAACTTTCAAAACTTTATTTTACATCGTTTTCCCTAAAACCTTTTAATCAAAATAGACAGTATAAAAACATCGTTACAAAACCCACATATCAATATATTGTACGTAACAACATTACACGCTACTCCTCTCTCACGCATTTCATCAAACATCCCGATTGCTTTACCTACTTTTCCTCGTTGCAGTACTCTTTCAACACAGAATTGTAAGTATATAAACTCGGAATCACCCCTTTGTGATGCATCTTCTCGTAAAGCACTAACCCATCTTTCCTAAGTCCCTCTCTAAACAACCCATTGATTAAAACCGTGAATGTATGCTCATTAGGAACCAAACCAAGCTCCCCCATTTTGGTAAACAATATTTTCGCCTGCTCCAAGTCGCCATTTTTACAGCAGCCATCGATCAAAGTGGTGTATATGACATTTGGAGAAAACCCCAACTCTTGTATCTGATCTAAAAGCTCAAAACTTTTGCCTAAATCACCTGCCTCGCAACAACCTTCGATCAATATCCCAAAACTCTAGACATCCAGCTTAACCTTCTCCTTGGAGTCTTTACAAAAGTTCCAAGCTTTCTTGAAAGATTCAAATTTTATAAGGAAACTGTGTATGTTATTGGGTCAACCACAAGGTTTTGGGGAAGATAGTGAAAAATAAAGTTTTGAAAGTTTGTGGGTTAAATTAGAAATTAATTTTTTTATTAACGGATGTTAACGGCCAAGGGTCTAAAACAAACACAATTTAAAACGTAAGTAACAAGAATAGTTTTTTTGAATTCGAATGACCAAAATAGAACAAACAACAAATAAAATAGACCACGGGCAAAGATTACCCTTATTATTATTATCCAAAACCAGCTATCTTCATCTTTATAAGTGGAAAACAAGGGTGAAGAGTGGAGAAAGTTGAAGAAACAATGGGAAATGAGTTTGTTTCTTGCAGCTTCCTCCTCCTGCTTTTTGTCACGGTAATTATTCAAAACCAAGATTCATGGTTTGTGTAATGAAATCACTTGTTCATAACCCAGATTCAATCTATTAATCAGACTTTCTGGCAGCTTGCTCCTGGAAATGTAGCAGCGTCCCATACGGAGGACGACGGTGTCGGTGTCCTTCGACTCCCCGACCAAAAACAAAATGTTCATTCATCATCCCACATGGGTATGGGCATGTCCTTCGGCATGGAAGAGGATGATCTCAGGAACCCAGGGGCCAAGGTGTTCGCCACCATAAAGCATATTGAGGTCGGAAACAAGATGCCCATCTATTTTCCCTACATACACGACCCAACCACTTTCCAGTTCCTTCCCGAACATAAGACCCAACACATCCCTTTGTCATCGGATCAGCTGCCCGAGCTTCTTCAGTTCTTCTCCTTCTCCCCCGATTCTCACCAAGCCTTAGCCATGGAACAAACACTGAAGATCTGTGAGATGGAAGCCCCAAAAGGAGAGGTACAGGGCTGTTTTACGTCCGTAGAATCCCTGGTCGATTTCGCACAAGGCATCTTCGGACCAGGCTCGCAGGTCGGGGTGGTAAGATCATCTCTGATATCAAAGTCAACTCCCCTTCTCCAAAACTATACTGTGGTTGAATCCAAAGAGGTATCGACCGGAAAGCTCATAGCATGCCACAACGAGCCATACCCCTATGCAGTTTACTACTGCCATTTCCAATTGGGCTCCGTCAACAAAGTGTTCATGGTTTCCCTCACCGGCGACAACGGTGACAAGGTAGATGCAGCGTTCCTCTGTCACATGGATACCTCTACGTGGAGTGCCGGTCACATCGGATTCCGGCTTCTAGGGCTTAAGCCGGGGGAGTCCGAAGTTTGCCACTTCTTCCCTGCCTATGACATGGTTGTGGTTCCTTAGACAGTAACAATAAGTAAAAATAAAAAAAGTACCATTTATATTGGGACTTATTCGCACTCTGTCATACCGTTTTTCATCGAATAAATCTTTGTTTTTAATATTCTGATATAATTATATGATAATATAAGTTCTTCTTAATTTTAGTGTTTTTAAAAACGCACATATGCAATTAATTCGATTATTTATTTAAGTTTTTACACATGCAATTAATTCGAATAAATCTATGACCGTGATGATGTGGGTTTTACATCATGAGCGTTGTCCTTGGCGTCTTTGGTAATATTTCCACCAAATTAATGAGACTTTCTCATCTTTATTTTAATAATGTGTCACGTGAAGCTAATTCTATCAAGAATGCTCTAGCAAAGGGAAGTCTACAACGTTCCTCTTGGCTTGAGGTGGTCTATTAACAATTTGGTTTGTGGTTGGCATGTTTGGCTGATGAATATGATTTTCGTTGGCGCTTGATATGGTTTGGGTGAATGTTTTGGGGTTATTTATGTTGCTTGTATCGTGTTTAATGTTTCATTCGTTTTATACCATTTTGTTTCATTTTTATGAGTATTTTTTTTATTTAAGTATACGGAAGATTTTAATGAGACTTATAGTAATGAGGATTGTACTATTATATATCAACAAAACTATATTTTGTTGATAAAAAAATATTAATATATTTTTGGCTTAAGAGTTCAATAAGTCCCTAAACTTTTATAAAAAATTAGTTTAGCCCCTAAACTTTTTTGTAACCAATTAAAGCATCAAACTTAAGAAGAAAAAAAATCAATTTGTCTATAGACTAACGTTCACAGTAGACTTTAACAGTTTTTTTTTAAATTGACACGTGTCGCAACAGATAAGGGCAATTGGCATTTTAAGAATTTTTAAATAATGGTTTTTAAAAAATATATAAAAATCAGAAGAAAAAATTAAAAATATTAAAAATTCTGGAATTATTTTAAATATATATATATATAAAATATTTTTTAATTTCAAATTTTATTTAAAAATAATAAATAATAAATTTTCAAAAGATTAAATATTTCAAAAAAAATTAAAAAAATTTAAAATAATTTTAGAATTTTCCAGAATTTCGAAATTAATAATCTTAAAAAATTCCAGAATCTTAAAATATTTTAAAATTTATTATTAAATTTCGAAATTTAAAAATTATTTTAAATATTGAAAGTTTTTTCAAAATAGTAAATACTAATTGTTCAAAAGATTAAAATATTTAAAAAAAATTAAAAAATAAAAAATAAAAAAAATTAGAATTTTCAAGAATTTCAAAATTAATAATTCTAAAATATTCCAGAATTTTTCATAATTTTAAAATATTTTAAAAATTATATTATTTTTAAATAAATATCTAAATTAAAAAGTATTTTTTTCATATATTTAAAATAATTTTACAAATTTCAGAGTTTTTTAAAAAATATTAATTTTTCGATTTTTATATATTTTTTAAAATTTAAAATTTAAAAATTCCTAGAAATGCTAGGTAACATTTTCCTGTCAAAATAAAAAAAATTATCAAACTTAACGGTCAACATTAGTCAAAGAGTTAAAGTAATTTTTTTCTTGAGTTTGAAGGCTTAATTAGTGCAAAATAATTCAAGAATTAAATTATTTTTTTTACAAAAGTTTAAAGATTTATTGAACCCTTAAACTATATTTTTATATATAGCCGATCTCAAATCAATTAAACTATAAAAATAAGACACTGATATATCCTATTTTCCCTCGAGATTTTAAATATTGAAGTGGGAATGTATTGGATAAAACTTCCTCTACTCAGTAGGTAATCTACCCACTTGAATTTATTTAATGCTTTTATAGAAAACATGCATGATAACTAATGTGTTAGTTAATGTTTATTTTTTTTTTGTCAATTCAAACATTTTCAATAACGTTTTCAATTATTATTTTTATTTATATGATATAAATTTTAGGAAATACTCATAATCTTATTTTTTACGTTTATTTATTATTAAATGATTAAAAATATTTTGTTTTCATAGATGATTATATAATTTTATTTTTGAATTTAGACAAAATTATTGTCTAAAAAAATTAAATACTCTTACATTTATATACAAAAGGTAGGGGTGAGCGTTCGATCGAGTCGAGTTGAGTAAAAAAATTTCGAGTTATTCGAGTTGATGCGTTATATTTTACAACTCAAATTTATGAAATTTGAGTCAAGTTTATGAAATTCGAGTCAAGTTCGAGTCGAGCTAAATTTTCGAGTTCCTATATAAATTTTTACGTCCTATACAACTTTCTCTAATCATATATATATATATATATATATATATATTTCATCCTATTTTTTTCATATGTGTCACATATTTCTTCATATTTCTCTAATCATATAAGATATGCATATATATTTGATTCTAATTTGAGGAAGTTGACTCGAACTTAAAAATCAATAAACTAATTACTAAAATTTTGGAGTTATTCGAATTCCATTTTACAACTCAAACTTTATTTAAAAAAATTTCGAGTCGAATCGAGTTTTTCTTACCTCTAACAAAAAGAATTCGTCAACCCTCACTTTGTATCCTATTCATTGTCTCGTTCACGGATTATTGCCACATAACCTTAATTAATTAGGTTTTCTTTTTAACATTATGCCCAATTTACATTTAATAAAATCTAATTTTTATTTTTATTGTACAATAATTATGAAATCTATTAAATTAAAATGTTCCTTATATAATATGTTATTTAAAGATTAATAATCGTTCTCTAATTTGATAATTTTAAGTTATATAATTTAGTTATATTGTCTTGGTATTATGAGTCAATTAGAACTTTTAAATTTAAAAAGTACATGAATCGAACCCATCCAGTGATCTCATTCTCCAATTTGATAAATTTAAATTATATGATTTAGTTATAATGTCTTGGTATTATGAGTAAATTGAAATTTTAAAAATTAAAATGAGTGGTGTTAGTGGAAAGAGAAATTATATTATATTTATCTAAAGGGACCTGGGTTCGAGCAGTTTTGTCCGCAAAATACATGTATTGAAACTATCAAAATTAGAATACATGAACTATTGGTTTTTTGTTCTAAAAGAACAAAAATCAACTGTTTCATCTTAATTTCGAATATTATATTTCTTCAAGTACTATTATTTGAAGCAAAATATTTTTTATGGGGTAAAAATATGATGAGTCAAAATATTTTTTAGTTAGGTTAATATCTCTTCCTATTATATTAAAAAATATTTCATTAAAAAATAAAAATATTAATTATATTACGTTTATAGTTATAAAAATTCTTTATGGGTAAAAATGTATTAATTGTATTGTAGTTATAATTTTTAAAATTATTTATTGATGAAACTTAAAAGTGGTATTAAATGTACTACATTTATTGCTTATTAAAGTATATATTGTATTACATTTAATAGTTAATAAATCTTGTGCCACATCAGCTGGGTAATCTACCCAGTAGGTAGATGTAGCATTGCCCGAATGTATTGAATAAGATTTGGACACATACATTTAATGAGCGCCCCTCAACTTGTAAGTTGAGTATGATCGATCCACTTTTTTAAAAAAATAATACTATGTCATTATAACATTGACTTTATACGTAATATAAGTTTTAAATTGTAGGAGCGAGAGCGCATTGGAGTTGCTAGCAGACAACAACAAAACTTTACTTACACTGCTGGGTCGAAGAGCTTTGCTCGTATAACTAATGATGAAGTATTTTTTAACTATTGATTGTTTCAATGTATTACTTTTTCATAAGTACTAATGTCTATTATACGTTGTAGCAAGTTGCGATTGGTACTAGTGTTGGACGGATAAAGCTTTTCGACATTACACACATAAAAAAGAATGGCTCTCTTATGACTCCTGAAGCTGCAGACATTATGGTATATTTGTTGGACACAATTTGGATTATGTTATATTTATATCAATAGTATAATATTTTTATTTTAAATAATCTTTTAAATTTGTTAACAATTTTTATTTGCTTATTAGGCGAAATTGAGGGGAAAAGGGCGGAGTATGAAGCTATGGCTTCAACTGATGGTTATACTAATGTGTATGAGATGGAAAATCAAGTTATTGCCGATGTTTTGGGTCTTGAAAGATATGATCGGGTTCATTCGTTACTCCAACAAGATATTTTGGACCTAGCTCATCTCAGTACATACCATCACAGAGCCAGTCTTCGCAAGCAGAAGTTAATCATTTAAAACAACAATTAGCTCAATTTAAAGCTGAAGTAGCAACGAAAGAAGCTGAGAGAGAAGCGAAAGAACTTGAGAGAGAAGAGAGAGAAGTTGAGAGACAAACGAGAGACGTTGAAAGAGAAGCATCATATCAGGCTCTCCAGAATCAATTTCAAGAACTGATGGCGATGTTAAAGAAGAATCCTCCATCTTAGTTGATTTTAGATTCATTCATGTGTGCATTGTAATGAACTTTAAACTATTATTTGAAGCAAAATATTTTTTATGGGGTAAAAATATGATGAGTCAAAATATTTTTTAGTTAGGTTAACATCTCTTCTTATTATATTAAAAAATATTTCATTAAAAAATAAAAATATTAATTATATTACGTTTATAGTTATAAAAATTCTTTATGGGTAAAAATGTATTAATTGTATTGTAGTTATAATTTTTAAAATTATTTATTGATGAAACTTAAAAGTGGTATTAAATGTACTACATTTATTGCTTATTAAAGTATATATTGTATTACATTTAATAGTTAATAAATCTTGTGCCACATCAGCTGAGTAATCTACCCAGTAAGTAGATGTAGCATTGCCTGAATGTATTGAATAAGATTTGGACACATACATTTAATGAGCGCCCCTCAACTTGTAAGTTGAGTATGTCGGAAAAAATAAATAAATGTAGTTCATATAATTTAAGACTAAAGTATAATTATTTAAAGATTTTACTGTCGATCCCTAAATATTTTTTACAAAAAAATTAATTTGGTTCCTCATTTTTTTAAATATATTAAATTAATATTTTTAATTAAATTTCTTCTCAAAATTTTAAATTCTTTTTATTATACCTTTAATTTTCTAAAAATTTAAATTGGCCTTAAACCCTCACTACATTTTATGCCACCGATAATAACGTTTCACGCTTTTATTTTACTTTTATAAGTTTTTTTAGGATTATATTGTCATCATTTCTACAATTAACGACTATTTAATAATTTTAGAACCTTTAGGAGTGGTGCAAGCTTATGTTCCCGAGGATCATGCAGGATTGTTGTATTTAGGTATGGGTATTTTACCCGACTTTGTCGGGTTTTAATCCGACCCGATTTGGTCAGATTTTTTTATTAAAAATTAGAGGCCGAGTCGGGTCAAATTTTTCTTAAGGGGATGTTGGGTTGGGTTCGTGTTTAAGGTGAAAAAAAGTTGATCCGATTCAAGAGCAATAATATAATTTTTCTTTTTATTTTTTAAAAATATTTATAATAATACCCCTCTTTATACACATTTTTACAATTAGGCCCTTAAAATTAATTTTTTATCTACAATTTAGTCTTTAAAATTATTTTTTTATGACCAAGTCTCTAAAATTATTTTTTTACAATTAGATCCCTAAAATTGAATTTTTTTAGTAGGTTGGGTTGGGTCAAGTTCAGGTATATAAATTTCGGGTCAGTAGGCTTTTTTAAAGGGTGTGGTCGGGTCAGGTTTAGGGTAATTATTTTCGGATAGGGTTCAGGTGGGCCAAAACCCCGATTCGACCTGTGCTCATCCCTAGTTGTTGACTTTTTGTAAATGACTCTTAGGTGTGTAAATGAATCAAGCTTGAACGAACAAAGTTATGTTCGTGTTTGTTTATTTATCTTTTAAGGTGTTATTGTTCAATTAAAATTTTAACATTATATTTGTATTCGTTTATTTCTTTTTGAAGGTGCTCATGTTCTTTTGTGCTAGTTCGCAAATATGTTCGTTTAAAATTTTATTCATACTCGTATATTTAACTTAATAATCATTATATGAACGGTTCACTAATAATTCGTCTAACTATCTATTCATTTATATCCATAATATCTCTTAGGCTTCTATTATTAATCAGTTTTTATTTAAAAAGTTAATGGCTATTTGATCTTGATTGCCTGCGTGTCTCTTTTAACATTTTACACGTGGAGCTGACATTGTAATATCTTTATCTGTCAGATAATAATTTATATCAAGACAAATTATTACAAGACTTGTAATAAACTAATATTAAAAAATAAAACAAAAATTATTACAAGACTTGTAATTTAGAGTTACGAAGCAAAAAAATCTGTATTTCTTTGGATCTATTCTACTATTATCTTTCACCATTATCTACATTTATTTTATATTATTATTCTCTTCTTCTACATCGGCGAGGCCATTATCCGATTTTAATTTTTTAAATCGGATACAAATTGTACTATTTCAAGTTTCAAAATATTTAAAAATTTATAAATTAAAATTTTATAAATATTAATCTTGTTATATTTAACATTTGATGTTTGTTATATTTAAAAATTCGAAAACTCAAAATTTTTAAAGATGTCAATTTTGTTACATTTAACAATTTGTTGTTTGTTATATTTAAAATTTAACTTTTTAATTTTAATTTTTTACGCTCACGTATTTACATTGTGTCATTTGTATACTAATATTTTTTGTTTTTTCTTTTATTCTCACACATTTATTTTTGTATTTAAATTTAATAATTAATTAAATTGTATTAAAAATAATTATATAAATAATAAATTAATATATAAATAATCAAATATGCTTAATAATGTTATATTAAAAAATATTTTTTACAATCTAATTAATATCCAACCGATTGAAATTAATTAATAACTTTTTTGTCAACTTCTTATTTTATATTTTTATTTATTTTATGTATTTATTTTTGTCATTCAATTATTTTTTTTAGTAAAATAGAACTTATTTATTTCATCTTACCTAACATTATTAGTAGAGAGAAAATAAATTTATTTTAAGGGTAAACTACACTAGTGGTCACCGAACTTTTAAGGGTTCTTCATTTTGATCACTGAATTTTTAAAATTTTTATTAGTCACTAAACTTTTAGTCTGCTTTTATTTTGGCTCCTCTCGTTAACTTCCATTAGAAAACCGTGATGTGGTTCTTCATCCATTTTCCTCTTCCCTTGCTCTATTTTTCCTCTATGGTTGAATGGATTTGAAACAAATCACATTACTTTCTTCTTTAAAAATTCAAATTTGAGGGGAAATATCCATGGAAACATACTCATGAGTCATAAACACAGAGTACGCAAATCTTGTATTCAGTTGCACAGTTCGTTGGAAAATTTTCAAAGCAGTTTTGTGGCCTTCTGCAAGCTATAGCAGTATTCCATTTTCCCATGGCACGCCTGCACATTTTTCATGCCACCGAGGAGGCAACAGAACATGGCAGCTAACGAGTAGAACTACATTCAGCTGCAAAAAAACCAACACCATGCCAGGATACAATGGAAAGATGTACACTTTAGCCAACAACCCCAACCCTCATCTGAGCCGCACTGCCATCCAAAATGTTCAGCACGACGACTCATGGATCCAGTAGCAAATGTCAAATATTTCTTGAGAAGGGATCGACACCTGAGTGAACAAGTTATTCGTTCTGGGAGCGAGAAGATCTATCAATGAAATAACAAACCAGGGCCAACTCAGGCAAAAGACCTGCCTTAAGAAGTACCGAATCAGTCCAATAATCTCCATAGAACAACCCATTTTTAACTTAGACTACATGCCGTTTCGAAACACCCAAGGAGTGTATCGAAACGCCTTGACTAGGTCAACTGGCCAAAGTCAACACGAGGAGACCGTATCGAAACGCTGGTCAACCGTTCCGAAACGCCCTCAGCGGTCAACTTCTCGCGATCAACAATACGAAGACCGTTCCGAAACGCCTAGGCCCGTTTCGATACTTCAATTTATCGTCAAAATCTCAGATTTTTAGTGGCAAAATTGTATCGAAACGTCCCCTTTGCGTATCGAAACGCCAGGACTAAAACAAAGAGACCGTATCGAAACGGGGTCAACCGTTTCGATACGCCTGCTGCGAGCAGACTGGTTTTAGTTGGTTAATGGCACAAGGCTGCCCCAAACACCAACTAAAACCTCCAACAACCATCATACATTAACTCTAGATGCAAGACACCCTATACAAACATGCTTAACACACCTCAAACATATAAAAGCCATACATTAAAAGGATCAACAAAACAACATATGATTCATACATAGTATTCAAGATAACATGCTTAGACAAGAACATACACTTAAGCATTCATAAAGGGCACAAGGCCAACATACAAGGCATAAGCAAACCTTAAACATATCATCCACATAACAAGGAGTCTAAACATGCTCCTAAAACAAAATAGCCACATAAGTCCCCATTGCTTGACTATTACATCATTAACTTAAAATAATTCATACTTGAGGATAGCAAAAGCTCAACTAGCACACTTGGAGGCCCTCTCCTTGCACAAGCAACCCACGAACTAAGGATCTATATTTTCGAACAAAAGAGAGCGTAAGCATAAAGCTTAGTGAGGGTAAGCTCATAAAACAAACCTCGATAATGCAAGGTCCAAGCACGAGCAACAACCAAGGTAGAATGCATGATCTTACCTCCTATCCACATGAGCCAAAATATAAATGATGCACGAACACAATTATCAACATCATGCCATGCTCAACAACTCATATGCTCAACACATGAAAATACATATATCAATGTAATAACAACCACATTCCACAATCCGTATTGGCACCTAGCTATGACCCGAATACGCGGATAACCGTTGGAACTCACATCCAACCACAACCATTACCTTACGGTGGGATTACACTCATCATCGTTCATGCGGAGGAGATTTCACTCATCCTCACGCCCCGTCGATGGGATTCCACTCATCACCAACTAACATATCTTTAAGAAGATTTCCGGGCGAACCCGTACTCCATCTTGATGACTACCATCACCAAGACCACGTGCGCATTTGACTCTCGTGTGCACACTAAACATCCTAATGATCGATCATTGTTCCCAAGCATACTAGTGCCAATACTAACACGATTCATAACCTTTCACAACACCATTTCTTACCAATTTCTGTGCTTAGCACGTACTCACAATGATTTACCATCATGCACAAACCACATTCCAAACCACATGCATATAACAATGCATCAATACCATGCCTCAACACACATGTATAACACAATATACATAACCACAATAATCACAATTAAACACGAGACATACACAACATTTAAAGTTCAACCAAAGTCTCTAACTAAAGCTTGTGATTAGACTACCAATCTAATCCCAACTCTAGGTGGGTCTATCAAGCCCAACCTAGTCCACATGCTTGAACCAACCTTTGAAAATCAATTTAAAAACGTTAACCACTCGCTGACTAATCCAAGCTCAACAACAAAAGCCGATCAAGCTCCCAACGGTTCCGGATTCGTTCCCGAGGCTTCACCAACTCAATTTCTTGCTTCTAACCGTCCCAACACAAACAAAACAACTACAAATTAGTCCACAAACCAATGTAGCAAACCCGGAACACAAACCAAGCACAAAACACAAGATTTCAAGCTAAAGGCAACCCAAAATCCTCATTCCCGAGCAGCCCTAAAGCACAGTCCAAAACCAATGATTCCAACACTTATATTACTCCCAAAAGCTTCCAAATCAACCCTTATACATAGCCTAACCACCAGTCAACAATTTTTCACACCAAACACCCCCAAAACTCAATATTTAAACTCTCTAAAACCTCCCTAAAACCCAATTGCGAGAAACACCATAAAACTTTGTAAAAATCGAATATGTTGGACCCTTTTGATAGCAAACAACTTATATAACATTAATAAATCAAAAGCTTAAGTTAAAGATAATAAATATGACATTTTTAATCAAAAACCTCAAAACTCCAAATTACAAAACTATGAGCTTTAATGAAAAATAATGGTACAAGCTTGTAGAGGAAAGAGAGGACAAGTCGAAAGTGGGTTTACCTTTGAAAAATCCCCAACAACAAGTAAGAAAGATGATGGAATAGTGAACTTGAAGGGGAGGGGTTTTTCACGTTAGAAAAGCTTGAAGGCAGAAGATGATGAATATTTTGGGTGTTTTGAAATAAGAGTGTTTTTATTTTACAAGTCAAAATATTTACCACTTTGCCATTAATGAGATGACTATCTCAAAAATCCTAAAATCCATGGAATTGGGCTTTAAATCAAATTAAGTCCAACATAGAAAATATTTGTTTTGAAAACTCGAGTCCCAAAATATTATTTTATTATTTTAATTCACCCAACCCCCAAACCCGGGTGTTACAACTTTCCCCCACTTAAGGAATTTCGCCCCCGAAATTACCTAAGGGAAACAAGTACGGAAACTTCTCAAGCATATCATCTTTCCTCTCCCACGTGGCCTCTTCCAAACCTCTATGTCTCCACAACACCTTGACCAACTCTGTGGTCTTACCACGCAACACCTTACTATCATAAGGAAGTATCTCAACCGATTCGTCATTGTAAGACAAATCCGGATTCAACTCTATCTCCTCAACGGGCATAACATGAGACGGATCTGATCTATATCACCTAAGCATCGACACATGGAAGACATCGTGGATCTTCTCTAACTCTGAAGGCAATCTCAAACGGTAAGCTACTGGCCCAATCCGCTTAACTATCTCATACGGACCAATAAACCTTGAACTCAACTTGCCTTTCCGGCCAAACCGCATTACCTTCTTCCACAAAGATACTTTCAGAAACACATTCTCACCCACTGAAAACTCAATCTCTTTTCTCTTCAAATATGCGTAAGATTTCTGACGATCGGAAACTGCTTTCAAACGGTTACAAATCAACTTCACTTTTTCAGTAGTCCCCTTAAGCAAATCTGGCATAGGTAACAATTTCTGACCCGTTTCAGCCCAACAGATCGGAGTCCTACATCGTCTACCATACAAAGCCTCATAAGGAGCCATCTGTATACTAGCCTTGTAACTGTTGTTGTAAGCAAACTCGACTAAGGGTAAATGCTTCTCCCAAGAACCCTGGAAATCAATCACACAACAATGAAGCATATCCTCTAATATCTGTATTACTCGCTCTGACTGTCCATCTGACTGCGGACGATAAGAAGTACTGAAATGCAAACGGCTACCTAGGGCACTATGCAAACAACTCCAGAACCTCGCTGTGAATCTCGGATCTCTGTCTGATACAATAGACTTCGGAACTCCATGAAGTCTCACAATCTCGCGAATGTACAAATTCGCCAACTTGTCTAAAGAATTTGTAGTATTCACTGCTAAGAAGTGCGCACATTTAGTGAATCTATCAACTATCACACAAACAGAATTCTTCTTCGAAGGAGACAACGACAACCCTGACACAAAGTCCATAGTGATTCTCTCCCACTTTCATTTTGGAATCTTCAAAGACTGTAACAAACCTGAAGGAACCTGATGTTCTGCCTTCACTCTCTTAAAAAACCATGCAACGACTCACATACTCGGCTACATCCTTCTTCAAACCAACCAAGAAATAGTCATTCTTTAAATCTCAGTACATCTTAGTACTACCCGGATCCATAGAAAAAGGACTCGAATGTGCTTCGCTCAGAATCATACGTCTCAACTCAACATCTTCATGTACTACAACTCTGTCTCTGAAAAGAAACACATTCTCACCACTGAAACTATACTCGGTCGGTCTACCTTCGGCTATGTCCTGAACATGCGAAACTAAAGACACATCTTGCAACTGTTTCTCTCTGATCATCTGAATCAACAAAGGCTTCACTTGCAACTCTGTGATCAAACCACCATCATCAGATACACTTAGTCTAGCAAACATAGCTCGCAACTCAACTGCAACTTTTCTGCTCAACGTATCGGCTACTACATTTTGCCTTACCCGGATGGTACTTGATTGTCAAATCATAGTAGGGTAGTTCTTCTCGTGCACCTTCAACTGTCTCGAAGTATAAGCAACAACTCTCCTTTCTTGCATCAGAACACAACCTAAACCTATGTAGGAAGCATCACTATAGATCACGAACTCTTTCCCTGAAACTGGTTGTACTAACACTGGAGCATTCGTCAAAGCTTCTTTCAATTTCTCAAAAGTCTTCTGTCTCGCATCTGACCGCTCGAACTTAACTCCTTTTTGCAACAACTTAGTCAACGGAGCAGCTACTCTAGAGAAACCATCAACAAACCTTCTATAGTAACCGGCTAATCCTAGGAAACTCCTAATCTCTGTCACTGACTTATGTTGTTTCCACTAAACAATATCCTCAATATTCGTCGGATCAACACGAATACCTTCAGCTGACACAACGTGGCCAAGAAACACAACCTCTCGAATCCAGAACTCACATTTACTAAGCTTAGCATACAACTGATTGCTCAACAATCTCTGTAAAACAAGTCTCAAGTGCTCATCATGCTCTTCTTCTGATCTCGAGTACACAAGGATTTCGTCTATAAAAACAACTACAAATTGGTCTAGATAGTCTCTGAAAACTCTGTTCATCATATCCATGAAAGTTGCTGGTGCATTCGTGAGCCCAAACGACATCACAAGAAACTCATAATGACCATATCTAGTCCTAAAAGCCATCTTCGGAACATCAGACTCTTTTACTTTCAACTGATAGTACCCTGATCTCAAATCTATCTCCGAAAACACTGAGGCACCCCTCAACTGATCAAACAAGTCATCTATACGAGGCAACGAATACTTGTTCTTTACTGTCAACTGGTTCAACTGCCTGTAGTCGATACACATTCTCATACTGCCATTCTTCTTCTTCACAAACAACATGGGAGCACCCCAAGGCGAACTACTAAGCCTAAGAAAACCATGATCTAATAACTCCTGAAGCTGACTTTTCAACTCTTTCAACTCTTTCGGAGCCATACGATACAAAGCAATAGAAACTGGAGTATACCCTGAAACAGTCTCAATCACAAACTCTACATCTCTGTCAGGAGGCAAACCTGGTAACTCTTCTAGAAACACATCCGGAAAATCACAAACTATTCTGATATCTTTCGGTCTAACCTCACTCATATTCGGATTCATCACATACGCTAAATAGCCCACACAACTAGAATCCATCAACCTATGAGCCTCTAAAGCTGACACAACATTCGACAAGAACTTAACATTCTCGCCTACTACCACTACCTCGTAGTCATCAGAAAGCTTCAAAAAAATTCTCTTTGTCTCAAAATCTACACTAGCTTTGTGCTCAACCAACCAATCCATACCCAAACTAATATCAAAGCCATAGAACAGAAGTTCAATCATATCTACCGGAAACACATGACCCTAAATCTTAAACAAACACCTCCTATACATCCTTCCAACTACAACTGTCTCACCAAAGGAACTAGTCACATGCATCCCTACATCTAAGATCTCAACAGGTATGTCTAACTTCTTTGCATGCTCACTCAAAATGTAAGAATGCGTAGAACCCGAATCAACTAAGGAAAACAAAGACATGGACTGTAACTCAAAATTACCTGCTATCACATATGTGTCATTCCCTGTCTCTCTCTGTGCGTAGACTCTAGCTGGTCCACCAGCCTCTGGCTGTACTGCCACAACATGAGCAAGATTCCTTGGTGCCTCTATCCTAGGTGCATCAGCCCTCGGCTGGAAGTAACCACGGCCGCGCTCACGGCCTCTTTGATAGTCAATCGCTCTCGCAGGAGTTTGAGCCTGAACTATTGCCTGTGCCGCCTGATGCGGACACTCTCTCCTGAAGTGGTCCCTCGATCCACAGTTCCAGCAAGCATGGAAGTTACCCCAACACTCTCCTGAATGTTGTCTCCCACATCAAGTACACTCGGGCAACCGCCCTCCAGCTCCATGGCCCTGATGGCCTATACCATGGTGGCCACCGCCACGCCTAAGGTCAAACTGATGTCCACCGCCCTGATACCTCTTGGAATTACCACGATCAAAGTTGTTATGCCTCTTCCCAGAACTGGATCCTCCCGAACGCTTGGTCAGCCCCAAGCTATGCTCGATGTCCTTGGCCTTAGCGACCAAGATATCAAAATCAGAATAATATGAAGCCAAGGTGTACCTCTTGACTTCCTCATGAAGTCCATATCTGAACCGGTCACAACGGTCCCTCTCAGTAGGAACCAACTCCGGAGCATACTGACTCAAACGGACAAAGCGGATCTCATAATCAGTCATTGATGCATCTCCCTGAACTAGAGCCATGAACTCCCGCTTCTTCTCATCCAGATATCTCGGCCCCAAATACCTCTTTCTGAAAGCAGTCTCAAAGAAGTTCCAACTGATCTCGGCCTCAGGCACGCCATAAGTAATGGTGACCCACCAGGTGTAGGCATCACCCTAAAGCAACGAAATCACACAGCCCAACTTACGAGCACCAACACAACCCATCCGAGCTAAGATACGGGCTGTCTTCTCCAACCACAACTCTGATCTCTCTGGTGTAGATCCTCTGAATTCATCAGCCCCTAGGCTACGAAGCCTCTCTAACGGTAAGCTAGCATCATCACCTCTCGACTGAGCTGCAGCCTGAGCTCCGGTAACTGCGGCCTGAAACGCTCTCGCTATGGCTTGAACTAGCGGAGCCATATCTATTCCCGCAGGACCTTGGCCACCTGACCAACCTGAGGTCCCGCTTCCTCAGCTCTAGCCTCGCCTCCCACTTCAGGCTGAGGAGGTGGTGATGGTGGAGGAGCTCCAACTCCAACAGCAGGCTCTTCCACATGAGCCTCTACTCCAGCCACCGGCTCATTAACAGGAGCCGCAACACGTGGTTCCTGACGAACCAACCTCGGTCTACATCTAGGCCTCGACATACGCGCTCACAGATAACAATTACAACACAACAACAACAACATACAAATATAGGGTTAGCAAGGGCAAGGGTCCAAGTGGCTTAAGTATGTTCCCTCACTTAAAAATCCTTTTTTCGATGTAATAGAAGCAATAGAACTCTACTCAACATGCTTCAAACAACACATAAACGATCAAACAAGCATACATCAAAGCATACTTGATAAGCAAGCAAACATACTTACATGGCAAGCAAACACCGTGCAATTGCAATACAAGAATTTAACTTACCTCACTTATCTGCCCAAGGTCTCGGGAACCTTAGGCTCTGATACCAACAAGTGTAACCCCCTTGTCCCGGTCCGGACACTTGACCGGTCCGAGGGAGTTACACAGGGATAACCGAGGCGAAACCCGTTAAGGCTCTACTTCGGTTAACAACCCGAGAAAACTTTTCATTTATTATTATCTTATCTAGATGCATTATTATGTCCTATGTGAAAAAGACAACAGCGGAAGCAACAAGCGAGACGAACAACCAAAAAACCCAACAAAACAGCCCATTTTTAACTTAGACTACATGCCGTTTCGAAACACCCAAGGTGTGTATCGAAACGCCTTGACTAGGTCAACTAGCCAAAGTCAACACGAGGAGACCGTATCGAATCGCTGGTCAACCGTTCCGAAACGCCCTCAGCGGTCAACTTCTCGCGGTCAACGATACGAAGACCGTTCCGGAACGCCTAGGCCCATTTCGATACTTCAATTTATCGTTAAAATCTCAGATTTCCAGTGGCAAAATTGTATCGAAACGTCCCCTTTACGTATCGAAACGCCTGACCTAAAACAAAAGGACCGTATCGAAATGGGGTCAACTGTTTCGATACGCCTGCTGCAAGCAGACTGGTTTTAGCTGGTTAATGGCACAAGGCTGCCCCAAACACCAACTAAAACCTCCAACAACCATCATACATTAACTCTAGATGCAATGAACCCTATACAAACATGCTAAACACACCTCAAACATATAAAAGCCATACATTAAAAGGATCAACAAAACAACATATGATTCATACATATCATTCAAGATAACATGCTTAGACAAGAACATACACTTAAGCATTCATAAAGGGCACAAGGCCAACATACAAGGCATAATGTTACCATGGTGCACCCTAGGGTCCATCCCACCGCACACCTAGGGTCCCTATCCAGCTCCAGCACCTTTGTTCGAGACCAATGGGTCGAGGTTCCAGCACTATGTGCCGCTCCCAACGCACCCGAGGGGCCCGAGTCCATCTGGCCCGTTCTGCTGCACCCGAGGGGCTACGATCCAGCCGTGTCAACAGCCCGAGGGGCCTTGCTAGGCACCCTGGGCATGTCCGAGTGCAGCTCGCACCTAGGGCCTTGCACAACCGTCTCCGTGGGCCTGTCCGAGCAGCACCGAACAGCCCGTCCAGCCGCACACATGGGCCAGTCCGAGCCGCACCCTGCAGCCCGCCAAGCCGCACCCATGAGCCTGTCCGAGAGCCATCTGATGCAAGACCCATGGGGCGCAACCGAGTCCATTCGGCTGCACCCATCCAAGACCCGAGGGGCCTATCCGATTTTCACTCTTCCATGGCCATCCAAGCTCATTCCTTGGGGAATCTTCACCCCTTTGACCATGGTATTCAAGGCAAGGAATATGCATCCATATCTTTCCCGATTCAAGGAGATTCACATATTTTTTCACATGGAAAGAAGCTCTACCAAGAAGGAAGGAATCCTTGATTCTATTCCCTTGCCTTCATTAGATAGATTAGGCTAATCCTGGCCATCCGTTGTAATCAATAGTGACCGTTAGATCAGGAGGTGCCAGGCTATAAATAGAGCCTTACCCGTTTCATTTGTATTCATCCTTGAATCCTTTGTTTTCTCATTTTCTTCTATCAATAATATAAAAGCAGCGTATAGTACTATTTTCCCCCTAACTAGAATTAGAGGGGGTTTTTAACGAGGCTCTTCGTTTTGCAAATCACTCGAGCCATCTCTTATTTCTTCCTTCTTCGCAACGCTTCTGCTCATCTAGCCAAGCCAAGCTTGACTTTAGGCTTACTTGGTCCCTTTCGAAGTTCTTTCCCGACCAAGTGTCGCATGTTGCTAGCCATATAAGCCTAGCCCCGTGACAAGTGGTATAAGAGCCTACGTTTTTAGCGAAGAAATTTGGTCGAGATGAAGAATCCAAGTGACGCTCCCATCGCCGCCACCATGAAGACAATTGAAACCCGTTCCGAAAAAGCCAAGAGGGCTAGTTCGAGAGATGCTATCTCTTCCTTGCAAGAGAAAGTCACCCATTTGGAGAACAACAAGAAAGAGTCCAGAGAGAGGCTCGATGTTGTTGAGAACCGACTAGATGCGTTGGAGTCTTTGGTGAAGGTCGCAAGGATGATTTCCATGAGCTCGAAGATAGAGTCGATACCGTGGAGTTAGAGATTCGATCTCTTAAAGATGGGTTAACCGAATCGAGAAGGCGATGAACGTGTTAAAGGCCGAGCTTAACATCTACAAATCCGTAGTGGCCAATGGAGTGGTTTCAAGTCCGACTAGAGTGCTAGCCGATGTGCCAAAACCAAAGGAATTCAAAGGATCGAGAGATGCTCAAGAAAACGATACATTCTTGTGGAGCGTAAATCAATATTTCTGCAACACCAACATCGTGGATGAATCCACTAAGCTAAATATTGCTTCTAGTTTTTTCACTAACAACGCTCTTTTATGGTGGAGACGTAGGTGCTCCGAGGAACCCGATAAAGACGTTCCCGTAGATACTTGGGAAGAGCTTCAAGAGGAGATCCATGAGGCGTTCTATCCCAAGAATGCTCAAAGAGAGTTGTGCTCAAAGCTACGCCAACTCAAACACGACAACAATATCCATGACTACGTGAAAAAGTTCACCGAGTTAAAGCTCCAAATTACCAACTTAGGATAAGATGAAGGCTTCTCAATTTTCATGGATGGATTGAATCAATGGGCTAGTATGGAGTTGGAAAGACGTGGTGTCAAGGACCTTTCCCATGCCCTTGACGAGGCCGAGGCAATAGCCAAGTTCGAAAAGCGAGACTCGCCCAAACCAAAGCCGAAGTCTAAAGGTTGGGGAGATAAGAATGCCAAAGCCGGAGGTGAGAAAGTCAACCACGATAGGCCTTACAACAACAATCGACAAGGCCGATCAACTAAACCATGGGATAGACGAGGTAATGGATGTTTACGTTGCCATGGACCTCATCACATTCGAGATTGCCCAAAGAGAACAAGCCTTTCTACCGTCAAAGCTAACGAGAAGCCAACCGAGCCCACCGCCCAACTTGGAGCAATTGTAAGTAATCTCCAAGTGAATTCTTTATCTAACAAGCCAAAAAGTGGCTTATGTTTGTAGAAGTCACGATTGCCGGAAAGCAATTGCGTGCACTTGTGGACACCGGAGCTTCCGAGCTGTTCATTTTCGAGGGAGTCGCCCAAAAACTTAATCTCAACGTATTGAAGAAAAGTGGGTGGATTAAAACGGTCAACTCGAAAGAGGAGCCCATTGCCGGAGTTGCAAGAAGGGTTGAGATCCAACTTGGAAGTTAGAAGGGTCATGAGAATATAAAGGTAATCCCTCTTGATGATTATGATCTTGTGATTGGTTTATCTTTTTTGGACAAAATTAATGCACTTCTTCTTCCATTTGCCGATGTATTGGTGGTACTCGACCGCGCCCAACAATGTTTGGTGCCCGTGAGTCGAGATGTAGGTACCCAATCCAAGATGTTGTCTTCCATCCAGTTCCGCAAAGGTGTGCGAAAGGAGGAAGAGTCTTTCCTTGCCGTGCTCAAGGAAGACGAGACGATTAGAGCCGAAGAAGTTCCCAAAGAGGTGGGACGTGTTCTCGTGGAGTTCAAGGATACTATGCCTTCCGAATTGCCGAAGGCTTTACCACCCAAGCGTGAGGTGGATCATCGAATCGAGTTGGTGCCAAATGCCGAGCCGCCAAGCAAAACACCTTATCGAATGGCGCCACCGGAGTTAGAGGAACTCCGAAAGCAACTTGGAGAACTCTTGGATGTTGGATTCATTCGCCCATCCAAGGCACCCGTTCTCTTTCAAAAGAAGCAAGATGGTAGCTTGCGCATGTGTGTCGATTACCGCGCTCTAAACAAATTTACGGTAAAAAATAAGTACCCTATCCCTTTGATTTCGGATTTATTTGATCAACTTGGAAGTGCAAGGTTCTTCACAAAGTTAGATCTTCGTTCGAGATACTACCAAGTTCGAATAGCCGAAGGTGATGAGCCCAAAACCGCGTGCATCACAAGGTATGGTTCATTTGAGTTTCTTGTAATGCCTTTTGGCCTTACAAACGCTCCCGCAACTTTTTGCACCTTAATGAACAAGGTACTTTCACCTTTTCTTGATCATTTTGTAGTTGTCTACTTAGATGATATTGTCATCTATAGTAAGACTTTTCAAGAACATTTAATGCACTGGAGAAAGGTTTTGCAGGTTCTTCGAGAAAACGAACTTTACATCAAGCGCAAAAAGTGTAGTTTCGCTCAACAAGAAGTTCCATTTTTAGGCAACATCATTGGAGGTGGTAAGATCCGAATGGATCCAAGCAAAGTTCGAGCCATCAATGATTGGGAACCGCCAACTAAGGTAACCGAACTTCACTCTTTTCTTGGTTTAGCTAACTACTACCGCAAATTTGTGCAAGGTTCTTCCGTGATAGCCACGCCTTTGACCGGACTCTTGAAGAAGGACAAAGTTTGGGAATGGAGTCCAAGTTGTCAACAAGTGTTCGAAAGGCTTAAACAACCCATGGTAAGTGAACCCGTTCTAGCCTTGCCCGATCATTCCAAGTCGTTTGTCATCCACACCGATGCATCCGACTATGCCATTGGTGGAGTTTTGATGCAAGAATGCCATCTCATTGCCTTTGAAAGTCGAAAGTTGAACGAAACCGAGAGGCGTTACACCATTCAAGAGAAGGAGATGACCGCAGTCATCCATTGCCTTCGCACATGGCGGCATTACATCTTAGGTTCCAGGTTTGTCGTTTTTACCGATAATTCCGCTATTTCTTATTTTCTAACTCAAAAGAAGTTGTCTCCTAAGCAAGTTGGGTGGCAAGACTTCTTGGTGGAATTTGTTTTTTTGATGGAGCACAAGCTCGGAAAGGCCAACACCGTGGCCGATGCGCTTAGCCGTAAAGCAAATTTTGCCTCCATTAGCCAACCAAGTGGTGAGTTGCTCGAATCCATCAAAGAAGGTTTGACTAATGATCCCTCCGCAAAGAACTTATTCGCCTTTGCCAAAGAGGGTAAGTCACGCCGTTTTTGGGTCGAAGATGATCTACTCTTCATGAGAGGCCAACGTTTATTCGTCCCCTACTTCAACAACTTGCGAAAGACTTTAATGAAAGAATGTCATGATTCGAAGTGGGCGGGACATCCAGGTATGCATCGTACTTTGGCTTTACTTAACGAAAGATAATATTGGCCTCATATGAATGAAGATGTAGAAGCATACATGAAGACTTGTCTTGTTTGCCAACAAGACAAGATTGAAGCAAACAAACCGATGGGATTACTTCAACCGTTGCCGATACCGGAAAGATCATAGGAAAGTATCTCTTTAGACTTTATAATTGGTTTCCCTTGTGTTACTAATTACTCTAGTATCATGGTTGTAGTAGACAGGTTCTCAAAGTATGCAACTTTCATTCCCGTTACTAAGACATGCCCCGTCGATGAAGCCGCCCGCCTTTTCTTAAAGCATGTCGTGAAGCTTTGGAGTATTCCAAAGTCCATAGTAAGTGATCGAGACACTCGGTTCACGAGTAAGTTTTGGACCGAGTTGTTTAAGTTGTTGGGTTCTTCCTTGAACCTTTCAACGAGCTTTCATCTGCAATCCGATGGACAAACCGAGAGGGCCAATGCTTTATTGGAAATTTATCAAAGGCATTTCGTTAGTGCATCTCAACAGAATTGGCCCGATTTGCTAGACGTGGCCCAATTCTCCTACAACTTGCATAGGAGTGAAGCCACGAATCAAAGTCCTTTCGAGATAGTGATGGGCCAACAACCGCTCACACTCGACGCGATCGTGACCAAGTATCAAGGTCCAAATCCCGCCGCCTTCCATGTAGTGAAAGACTTGCAAGAACAAAGGGACTTAGCCAACGCTTGCCTCCACAAAGAAAGCAAGCGAATGAAGAAGTGGGCCGACAAGAAGCGACGCAACGTTGAATTCCAGGTAAATGATTTGGTTTTAGCTAAACTTAATCTAACTCTTCGCAATTCATCTGTTCACAGGGCTCTTGTGAGGAAATACGAAGGCCCATTCCGTGTGATAAAGAGAGTAGGCAAGGTGGCCTACAAGCTAGACTTGCCGCCCCACATCCAAGTCCATCTCGTCTTCCATGTTAGCGTTCTTAAGCCCTATCACAAGGACGAGGAAGATCCGGAAAGGAACATCTCCAAGCGAGTACCCGTTGGAGTTAGGACTTCGTTCAAGAGAGAAGCCGAAGCCATCATAGCTGATCGAGTCATTCGACGCCAAGGGTTCAAACCAAGGCACGAGTACTTTGTGCTTTGGAAAGGACTAACAGAAGCCGAAGGTAGTTGGGAGTTAAACAAAGATTTGTGGCAATTTGTAGACAAAGTTACCGATTTCGAAGCCCAATGAGCGACAAGGGCGTCGCTCAATTCGGTGGAGGAGAATGTTACCATGGTGCACCCTAGGGTCCAGCCCACCGCACACCAAGGGTCCGTATCCAACTCCAGCACCTTTGTCCGAGACCATTGGGCCGAGGTTCCAACACCCTGTGCCACTCCCAACGCACCTGAGGGGTCCGAGTCCGTTCGACCCGTTCTGCCGCACCCGAGCGGCTACGATCCAGCCGAGTCAACAGCCTGAGGGGCCTTGCTAGGCACCCTAGGCCTGTCCGAGTGCAGCTCACACCTAGGGCCTTGCACAACCGCCCTCGTGGACCTGTCCGAGCAGCACCGAGCAGCGCGTCCAGCCGCACATATGAGCATGTCCGAGCCGCACCCAACAGCCTGCCAAGCCGCACCCATGAGCCTGTCCGAGAGCCATCTAATGCAAGACCCTTGGGGCCCAACCAAGGTCCATTCGGCTGCACTCATCCAAGACCCGAGGGGCCTATCCGATTTTCCCTCTTCCATGGCCATCCAAGCTCATTCCTTGCGGAATCTTCACCCCTTTGACCATGGTATTCAAGGAATGGAATATGCATCCATATCTTTCCCGATTCAAGGAGAACCACATCTTTTTCACATGGAAAGAAGCTCTACCAAGAAGGAAGGAATCCTTGATTCTATTCCCTTGCCTTCATTAGATAGATTAGGCCAATCCTGGCCATCCGTTGTAATCAATAGTGACCGTTAGATCGGGAGGTGCCAGGCTATAAATAGATCCTCACCCCCTTCATTTGTATTCATCCTTGAATCATTTGTTTTCTCATTTTCTTCTATCAATAATATAAAAGCAGCGTAGAGTACTCTTTTCCCCCTAACTAGGCTTAGAAGGGTTTTTTAACGAGGCTCTTCGTTTTGCAAATTACTCGAGCCATCTCTTATTTCTTCCTTCTTCGCAATGCTTCCGCTCATCTAGCCAAGCCAAGCTTGACTTTAGGCTTACTTGGTCCCTTTCGAAGTTCTTTCCCGACCAAGTGTCGCACGTTGCTAGCCATATAAGCCTAGCCCCGTGACAATAAGCAAACCTTAAACATATCATCCACATAACAAGGAGTCTAAACATGCTCCTAAAACAAAATAGCCACATAAGTCCCCATTGCTTGACTATTACATAATTAACTTAAAATAGTTCATACTTGAGGATAGCAAAAGCTCAACTAGCACACTTGGTGGCCCTCTCCTTGCACAAGCAACCCACAAACTAAGGATCTGCATTGTCGAACAAAAGAGAGCGTAAGCATAAAGCTTAGTGAGGGTAAGCTCATAAAACAAACCTCGACAAAGCAGGGTCCAAGCACGAGCAACAACCAAGGTAGAATGCATGATCTTACCTCCTATCCACATGAGCCAAAATATAAATGATGCATGAACACAATTATCAACATCATGCCATGCTCAACAACTCATAAGCTCATCACATGGAAATACATATATCAATGTAATAACAACCACATTCCACAATCCGTATTGGCACCTAGCTATGACCCGAATACGCGGATAACCGTTGGAACTCACATCCAACCACAACCATTACCTTACGGTGGGATTACACTCATCACCGTTCACGCGGAGGGGATTCCACTCATCCTCACGCCCCGTCGATGGGAATCCACTCATCACCGACTAACATATATTTAAGAAGATTTCCGGGCGAACCCGTACTCCATCTTGATGACGACCATCACCAAGACCACGCGCGCATTTGACTCTCGTGTGCACACTAAACATCCTAATGATCGATCATTGTACCCAAGCATACTAGTGCCAATACTAACACGATTCATAACCTTTCACAACACCATTTCTTACTAGTTTCCGTGCTTAGCACATACTCACCATGATTTACCATCAAGCACAAACCACATTCCAAACCACATGTATATAACAATGCATCAATACCATGCCTCAACACACATGTATAACACAGTATACATAACCACAATAATCACAATTAAACACGAGGCATACACATCATTTAATGTTCAACCAAAGTCTCTAACTAAAGCTTGAGATTAAACTACCAATCTAATCCCAACTCTAGGTGGGTCTACCAAGCCCAACCTAGTCCACATGCTTGAACCAACCTTTGAAAATCAATTTAAAAACGTTAACCACTCACCGACTAATCAAAGCTCAACAACACAAGCCGATCAAGCTCCCAACGGTTCCGGATTCATTCTCGAGGCTTCACCAACACAATTTCTTGCTTCTAACCGTCCCAACACAAACAAAACAACTACAAGTCAGTCAACAAACCAATGTAGCAAACCCGGAACACAAACCAAGCACAAAACACATGATTTCAAGCTAAAGACAACCCCAAAATCCTCATTCCCAAGCAGCCCTAAAGCACAATCCAAAACCGATGATTCCAACACTTATATTACTACCAAAAGCTTCAAAATCAACCCTTATACATAGCCTAACCACCAGTCAACAATTTTCCACACCAAACACCCAAAAACTCAACATTTAAACTCTCTAAAACCTCCATAAAACCCAATTTCGAGAAACACCATAAAACTTTGTAAAAATTAAATATGTTGGACCTTTTTGATAGAAAACAACTTATATAACATTAATAAATAAAAAGCTTAAGTTAAATATAATAAAAATGACATTTTTAATCAAAAACCTCAAAACTCCAAATTACAAAACTATGAGCTTTAATGAAAAATAATGGTACAAGCTTGTAGAGGAAAGAGAGGACAAGTCGAAAGTGGGTTTACCTTTGAAAAATCTCCAACAACCAGTAAGAAAGATGATGGAATAGTGAACTTGAAGGAGAGGGGTTTTTCACGTTAGAAAAGCTTGAAGGTAGGAGATTATGAATAGTTTGGGTGTTTTGAAATAAGAGTGTTTTTATTTTACAAGTCAAAATATTTACCACTTTGCCATTAATGAGATGACTATCTCAAAAATTCCAAAATCCATGGAATTTGGCTTTAAATCAAATTAAGTCCAACATAGAAAATATTTGTTTTGAAAACCCGATGCCCAAAATATTATTTTATTATTTTAATTCACCCGACCCCCAAACTCGGGTGTTACATTAAAACTATCTGGGCCTGGTGCCTTTCCCTCATCACACTCCCAAACGACTTCTTTAATTTCCTCCAAAGAAAAGGATTTCTCTAGTTCAACAACTTCATTCGCTGAAATTTGCTTAAACTCCAAGTTGAGGAATACGTTCTGATTCCTACTTTTCCCTGCAAAATGACTCTTGAAGAAATGAAAGACTCTATGTTTAAGAATTTCAGGTTTACACTCACGTTTCTCACCCAAATTTGGCCTAAGAATCATATTTCTCTTACTCCTTATTTTTACTGCTTTATCGAAGAAAGCGGAATTCACATCACCTTTTTGAATCCATAGCATTCTGGATTTCTGTCTTCAAAGATCCTCTTGCGCTCTTAGAGTATCCCACAATTCAGCTTTATAGTGCTTTAATTCATTCTGCAGCTCCCCCACATTTCCTTGGTCTTCAATTTCATTTATCCTGTCTTCCAAGCTTTGCGCTTTTTTATTATAATCTCCACAGGATTCCTTATTCCACCTCTTAGAGCACCCTTCACCCTTCGAACTTTAGCGACCAGATCAGATTTGTCCTTGCCAGCCCCAATAAGCACGTCTTTAATAGTCTCAATACAACCATCTTGCATGAACCATGAGTTTATGAACTTGAATGGTCTCTGACAAGCGTCGTTTTACTCGCCAAAATAAATAAAATAAATCTCTTCACAAAAAATAATAAGGTAAAGAAATTAAAGTAGAATAGAGGAAGAGGGTCGATCTACAAGGAGTTCTGTTGGAATCACTGACTGAGCCTTGTCGTGATTTAGATCCCAGAAGTAGCTAAAAATAAAATAAATAAAGGGGGGTTTGGCGTGATTTGAAGTAACGAGAAAATAATAAACAATTAAAGAAAAATGCAGTAAATAAAGTGAGGAATGAAGTAGAAAAATCACTAATAAGAAAGCAGCCTCGAGCTAGTTTCGTCAATTCCTACGATCATTGAAAATAGATTTTCACTACGTGATTCATATCGGTTACAGTCTACGAGGCCCAACCCATCGTAACTTGCTTTTCTCTCCTGTAACCGATCTTCCCAAGTCTATCTTCGAAAGTCGATTCTTAAATAATTCAACCACGTCTATCGTCGTTAAAATACTTAGTTTAAAAACAGGAAAAGCCCGACTCAGAAGTTGTCTCATTGAGAATCGTTACTGATTTCATCTTTCCTTAGCGGACCGCCGCTAAGAGTGTTCACAGGAAGTCAAAGTGCCACAGGCCGATTCTTCCTCCCAACTGTATAATTAAACGATTCCAGACCAACAAATCCTTTTTAATTTGAAAAACGTTTAAAAGTTTTAGCAAGGCCGATTGCCAAGCTATCTAAACAGAAGGATGAAAATGCATCCCGAAGGGATATAAGAAATTTTCAATTCTCACGCATGGAATTGATTTGTACTAACTCTCGGCTTTGGGAAAATTAGCCAAGCATGATATTGATTATCATACTTAGCATGTTTTTGGCAAAATATTTAAGAAACGTAAAATAAATATGAAGTAAAGATGATTCTATTAAAATAAAGGCAAGTAGCAACAGGAACTAAAGATAAGAGATGATCTTAAGCCTTACCCAAGGAAGGTATTTATAGGCTTAGATTTACTAAAAATAACAAAAAGATAACATAATTTAAAATGTTTGTTTGAAATTTAAATTTGAAAATCCTAAGCTCGGATTGTGCTGACTAGATCTTCCAGATTCTTCCAGAGTCTTTCCTTGCGCTGACTGTATCTTCTAGAAACTGCCACGTCAGACGCGTCATGGTCAGAGTCGTGCCCATGATGTTAGCCATAGCAAGAAAAATAAATAAAACTGCAAAAAAACACCTTTCTGCTACTAATTCCAGAATTGAGTCCCTGCACAGAAAATGAAGTAAATGCAACCGATTAAGTAGTGAAAAGTCTTCAAGACAAGGAAAATAGCAAGCAAAAAGTGGCATCTATAAGAGCTTATCAAATTCCCCCACACTTGCCTCATACTTGCCCTCAAGTATGTTTGAAATAAATTAATCAAAAGCATCCATCTCCCTAAACTGTTGCAAGCTTTAAGCAAAATCATGAGAGTTCAAGTAACCCCCTCGTCCCGGTCCGGACACTTGACCGGTTCGAGTAGGCTACACGGGGAAAACCGTGGCAAAAACCATTAAGGTTCCACTCCAGTTAACGACTCGGGAAAAACTTTTTCATTTATTATCTTGTCTAGATGCTTTAATACATCCTATGTGAATCGACGACAGCGGAAACAATAAGCGAGGCGAAACAATCAAACAAGCAATTTAAAACAGCCCTTTTAACTTTTAAAGCAGGCCATATCGATACACTATAAGAGGGTATCAATACGGCTTGACTAGGTCAACGGTCAAAGGTCAACCTAGGGAGACCGTATCGGTACACTGGTTGATCGTACCGATACACCCTTACCTGGTCAACTTCTCACGATCAACGATATAAGACCGTACCAATACACCCTAGACCCGTACTGATACGCCAAAATCTTGTCAAAATCTCAGATTTCCATAGAGGTTTTGGCGTATCGATACACCCACGTGTACCGATACGCTAGGCCAAATTTGAGTCCCAAAGTGTAGGACCGTATCGATACGGCCCTTGGGCGTACCGATACGCCCTGCACTGCAACACTCAAATTTGCAGCAAAACACAACAAGACTCAACTTTAGATGCAATTTAAGACTCCCCTAGTCACAAGCAAACATTCATACAACTTTTAACAATCAAGAGCAAACATACATAACATATTAAGCGAACAACAGAGCATCAACAACATCCACAAGCATATCATATAAGAAGCTAAGGATCCAACCATTAAACATGTCATACAAGCATAAGGTTAAGGGCCACAAGGCCAACATGCATAGCAAAAGCAAACCACAACTGAACCATCAACAAAAATAAATGAGTCTAGACAAGCTCCTTAACACAAGCAACAAACACAAAATCCCCATTGCTTATCTATTACATCTTTTAACTTAAAAGTACATACTTGATGATAGAAAAAGCGCAACTAGCACAGTTGGAGGCCGTCTCCTTGCACAATCAACCCACAAACTAAGGATCTACATTGTCGAACAAAAGAGAGCGTAAGCGTAAAGCTTAGTGAGGGTAAGCTAATAAAACAAACCTCGACAATGCAGGGTCCAAGCACGAGAAACACAACCAAGGAAGAATGCATGTTTCTTACCTTCGAAGCCACAAGAGTCGAATATATATGATATATGAACATAATATCAAATTTCATGCCATGCTCAACATGTCTATAAACACAACCATATGGAAACACATTTAACAAACGTATTGGCACCTAGATATGACCCGAATACGCGGATAACAACCGTTTGAACTCACATCCAACAACTCAACCATTACCTTACGGTGGGATTACACTCATCACTGTTTCACGCGGAGGGGATTCCACTCATCCTCACGCCCCATCGATGGGATTCCACTCATCACCGACTAACATATGAAAGAAGATTTCCGGGCGTACCCGTACTCCATCTTGATGACTACCATCACCAAGACCACACGCGCATTTCGATTCTCGTGTGCACACTAAAAATCCTAATGATCGATCATTTGTACCCAAGCATACTAGTGCTAATACTAACACAATTCACTGATCAACCTCACAACTTTCTTAGCAAATTCCGTGCTTAGCACGTACTCACCATGATTTACCATCATGCACAAACCACATTCCGCAACCACATGCATATCACAATGCATCAAACATCATTCCTCAACACACATGTATATCACAATATACATAACAACATTAATCACAATGAATATGAAACAAGAGGCATAACAAACCATTTAGAAGTTCAACCAAAGTCTTCTAAACTAAGCTTGAGATTAGACTACCAATCTAATCCAAACTCTAGGTGGGTTTACCAAGCCCGACCTAGGTCCACATGCTCGAACCAAAATGTTTGGAAACCATTTAAACCAAGTTGAAAATCATTAACCACTCACCGACTACTCCAAGCTCAAAAATTCTAGCCGATCAATCCACCAAGCTATCCGGATTCGTTCCCGAGGCTTCGCCAACACAATTCCTTGCTTATAAACAATCCAACACAATCAAAACAACCACATTTTAGTCCACAATCACTGCTGTAAACTCATAGCACCAAAATCAAGCCAAGACACTCTCAAACCCACTTTTCGAGCAGCCCAATTGCACAACCAAAAACTATTGATTCCAACACTTTTAACACAACTAACAGCTTCCAAAATAACCCCTAAACATCATACAAACAGCAGCCCTCAAGTTCCCACACAAAACAACCCCAAAACTCAACTTTAAACCTCTCTAAAACCCCCCAACAAACCCAAATTCGGGAATCATTATAAAGCCTTGTAAAAATTAGTTATGTTGGACCTTTTAGATAGAAAATAACTTATCTAACATCAACAAATCGAAAGCTCAACTAAAAGCTATCAAAGTTATCATTTTTATTTCAAAACCCAAAAACTCAAAATGCAAAACCATGGGTTTTAATGAAAACTAAAGGTAAAGACATGTAGAGGAAAGTGAGGGCAAGTCAAAAACATGTTTACCTTTCAAAAATCACCAAGAATGAAGGTGTATAGTGATGGAATAATGAACTACAATGGAAGGGGAATGTTGTCGTGAAGTTGAATGAGAGAAAGGAAGAAGATGAGTGAAAAAGCTATATTTTTATTTGTTTGCTTCTTTTAAAAAGTCAAAAGACTCATTTACCCTTAATGAAAATGGGTTATTACCATAATAAGAAATCTTTGGCTATTTGGGGTTTAATTTTAAATTATGTCCAACACCACTAATTAATTTGAAAACAAAACCCGAAACATTATTTTATTTATTTAATTCACCCGACCCCCAAACCCGGGTGTTACAACTCTCCCCCACTTAAGGAATTTCGTCCCCGAAATTACCTGACGGAAACAAGTACGGTAACTACTCAAGCATATCAACTTTCCTCTCCCACGCCTCTATGTCTCCACAACACCTTAATCAACTTTATGGTCTTGCCACGCAACACCTTGCTATCAGAAGCAAGTATCTCAACTGGTTCTTCATTGTAAGACAAATCCAGATTTAGCTCTATCTCCTCAACGGGCATAACCTGAGACAGATCTGATCTATATCTCCTAAGCATCGACACATGGAAAACATCGTGGATCTTATCTAACTCTGAAGGCAATCTCAAACGGTAAGCTACTGGCCCAAACCGCTCAACTATCTCATACGGACCGATAAACCTCGTACTCAACTTGCCTTTCCGGCCAAATCGCATAACCTTCTTCCACGAAGATACTTTCAGAAACACTTTCTCACCCACTGAAAACTCAATCTCTTTTCTCTTCAATTCAACGTAAGTTTTGTGACGATCGGAAGCAGCTTTTAAACGGTCACAAATCAACTTCACTTTTTTGGTAGTCCCCTTCAGCAAATACGGCATAGGTAACAATTTCTGACCCGTTTCAGCCCAACAGATCGAAGTCCTACATCGCCTACCATACAATGCCTAATAAGGAGCCATCTGGATACTAGCTTGGTAACTTTTGTTGTAAGCAAACTCGACTAAGGGTAAATGCTTCTCCCACGAACCCTGGAAGCCAATCACACAACAACGGAGCATATCCTCTAATACATGTATCACTCGCTCTGACTGACCATCTGACTGCGGATGATATGAAGTACTGAAATGCAAACGACTACCTAAGGCACTATGCAAACAACCCAGAACCTCACTGTGAATCTCGGATCTCTGTCTGATACAATAGACTTCGGAACTCCATGCAACCTCACAATCTTGCGGATCTACAAATCCGCCAACTTGTCTAAAGAATCTGTGGTGTTCACTGCTAAGAAATGAGCGCACTTAGTGAATCTATCGACAATCACCCAAACAGAATTCTTCTTCGAAGGAGACAACGACAACCCTGACACAAAGTCCATAGTGATTCTCTCCCATTTCCATTCCGGAATCTTCAAAGGCTGTAACAGACCTGAAGGAACCTGATGTTCCACCTTTACTCTCTGACAAACCATGCAACGGCTTACATACTCGGCTACATCCTTCTTCAAACCAACCCAGAAATAATCACTCTTCAGATCTCGGTACATCTTAGTACTGCCCGGATGCATAGAAAAAGGACTCGAATGTGCTTCACTCAGAATCATACGTCTCATCTCAACATCTTCAGGTACAACCACTATGTCTCTGAAACACAACACATTCTCATCACTGAAACTGTACTCTATCAGTCTACCTTCTGCAATGTCCTGAATATACGAAGCTAAAGATACATCTTGCAACTGTTTCTCTCTGATCATCTGAATCAACGAAGGCTTCACTTGCAACTCTGTAATCAAACCACCATCCTCAGATACACTCAGCCTAGCAAACATAGCTCGCAACTCAACTGCAACTTTTCTGCTCAATGCATCGACCACTACATTTGCCTTACCCGAATGGTACTCAATAGTCAAATCATAGTCTTTCAACAGTTCAAGCCATTTTCTCTGTCTCAAGTTCAGCTCTCTCTGAGTCATCAAATACTTCATGCTTTTATGATCAGTGTAAACCGTGCACTTCTCACCATACAAGTAGTGACGCCAAATCTTCAACGCAAACACAACTGTTGCTAGCTCAATGTCGTGCGTAGGGTAGTTCTTCTCGTGCACCTTCAAATGTCTCGAAGCATAAGCAACAACTCTCCTTTCTTGCATCAGAACACAACCTAAACCTACGTAAGAAGCATCGTTATAGATCACGAACTCTTTCCCTGAAACTGGCTGCACTAACACTAGAGCATTCGTCAAAGCTTCTTTCAACTTCTCAAAAGCGCCCTGTCTCGCATCTGACCACTCAAACTTCACTCCTTTTTGAAACAATTTAGTCAACGGAGCAGCTACTCTAGAAAACCATCAACGAACCTCCTATAGTAACCGACTAGTCCTAGGAAACTCATAATCTCTGTCACTGACTTAGGTTGTTTCCACTCAACAATAGGTTCAATCTTCTTCGGATCAATATGGATACCTTCAGCTAATACCACATGGCCAAGAAACACAACCTCTCTAATCCAGAACTCACATTTACTCAGTTTAGCATACAACTGGTTGCTCATAAACCTCTGTAAAACAAGTCTCAAGTGCTCATCATGTTCTTCTTCTGATCTCAAGTACACAAGGATGTCATCTATGAAAACAACTACAAATCGGTCTAGATAGTCTCAGAAAACTCTGTTCATCATATCCATGAAAGTTGCTGGTTCATTTGTGAGCCCAAACGGCATCACAAGGAACTCATAATGACCATATCGAGTCCTAAACTCTGTCTTTGGAACATCACACTCTTTTACCTTCAACTGGTAGTACCCTGATCTCAAATCTATCTTCGAAAATACTGAGGCACCCCTCAACTGATCAAACAAGTCATCTATACGAGGCAACGAATACTTGTTCTTTACTGTCAACTCGTTCAGCTCCCTGTAGTCGATACACATCCTCATACTGCCATCCTTCTTCTTCACAAACAACACAAGAGTACCCCAAGGCGAACTACTAGGCCTAATAAAACCTCGATCTAACAACTCCTGAAGCTGACTTTCCAACACTTTCAACTCTTTTGGAGCCATACAGTACGGAGCAATAGAAACTGGAGTAGACCCTGAAACAGTCTCAATCAAAAGCTCTACATCTCTGTCAGGAGGAAAACCCGGTAACTCTTCTGGAAACACATCCGGATAATCACAAACTGTTCTGATATCTTTCTGTCTAACCCCGCTCATATTCGGGTTCATCACATACACTAAATAAGCCCCACAACCGGAGTCTATCAACCTATGAGCCTCTAAAGCCGACACAACGTTCGACAAGAACTTAACGTTCTCGCCTACTACCACTACCTCGTAGCTATCGAAAAGCTTCAACGAAATTCTCTTTGTCTCAAAATATACACTAGCTCTGTGCTCAACCAACCAATCCATACCCAAAATGATATCAAATCCATAGAACGGAAGCTCCATCATATCAACCGGAAACACATGACCATGAATCTTCAGCGGACACCTCCTATACATCCGTCTAACTACAACTGTCTCACCAAAGGAACTAGTCACATGCATCCCTACATCTAAGATCTCAACAGGTATGTCTAACTTCTTTGCATGCTCACTCAAAATGTAAGAATGCGTGGAACCCAAATAAACTAAGGAAATCAAAGACATGGATTGTAACTCAAAATTACCTACTATCACATCTGTGTCATTCCCTGCCTCTCTCTGTGCGTAGACTCTACCTGGTCCACCGGCCTCTGGCTGAACTGCCACAAAATAAGCAAGATTCCTCGGTGCCTCTATCCTAGGTGCATCAGCCCTCGGCTGGAAGTAACCACGACCGCGCTCACGGCCTCTCTGATAGTCAATCGCTCTCGCAGGAGCCTGTACCTGAATCGGTGCCTGTGTCGCCTGATGCAGACACTCTCTCCTGAAGTGGTCTCTCAATCCACAGTTCCAGCAAGCATGATAGTTCCCCCAACACTCTCCGGAATGTTGTCTCCCACAACGGGCACACTCGGGCAAACGCCCTCCAGCTCTCTGGCCCTAATGACCTCTACCATGGTGGCCACCGCCACGCCTATGATCAAACTGCTGTCCACTGCCCCGATGCCTCTTGGCATCACCACGATCAAAGTTGTTGTGCCTCTTCCCTGAACTGGATCCTCCCGAACACTTGGTCAGCCCCAAGCTATGCTCGATGTCCTTGGCTAAGATGTACCTCTTGACTTCCTCATGAAGTCCATAACTGAACCGATCACAACGGTCCCTATCAGAAGGAACCAACTCCGGAGCATACTGACTCAGTCGGACAAAGTGGATCTCATAATCTGTCACTGAGGTATCTCCCTGAAAAAGAGCCATGAACTCCTGCTTCTTCTCATCCATATATCTCGGGCCCAAATACCTCTTTCTAAAAGCAGTCTCAAAGAAATTCCAGCTGATCTCGGCCTCAGGCACGCCAATAGTAATGGTGACCCACCAGGCGTAGGTATCACCCTGAAGCAACGAAACTACACAGCCCAACTTACGAGCCCTAACACATCCCATCTGAGCTAAAATACGGATTGTCTTCTCCAGCCACAACTCTGATCTCTCAGGCGTAGATCCCCTGAACTCATCCGCTCCGAGGCTACGAAGCCTCTCTAAAGGTAAGCTAGCATCATCCCCTCTCGTCTGAGCTGCGGCCTGAGCTCCGGCAACTGCAGCCTGAAACGCTCCCGCTATAGCTTGAACTAGCGGAGCCATATCTATCCCTGCAGGACCTTGGCCACCCTGACCAACCTGAGGTCCCGCTCCCTCAACTCTAGCCTCGCCTTCCACATCAGGCTGAGGAGGTGGTTGTGGAGGAGCTCTGACTCCAACAGCAGGCTCTTCCACAGGAGCCTCTACTCCATCCACTGGCTCATTAACAGGAGCCGCAACACGGGGTTCCTGACGAACCAACCTCGGTCTACCTCTAAGCCTTGACATACCAGCTCACAGATAACAACTACAACAACAACAACATACAAGATATTGTTAGCAAGGGCAAGGGTCCAAGTGGCTCAAGTATGTTCCCCTCACTTAAAAAACATTTTTCCGATGTAATAGAAGCAATGAGACTCTACTCAACATGCTTAAAACAACATACATACACGATCAATCAAGCAAGACCAAAGCATACTTACATGACAAGAAATCACCGTGTAATTGCAATACAATAATTTACCTCACTTACCTGCCCAAGGTCTCGGAAACCTCAGGCTCTGATACCAACAAGTGTAACCCCCTCTTCCCGGTCCGGATGCTTGACCGGTCCAAGTGGGCTACACGGGGAAAACTGAGGCGAAACCTGTTAAGGTTCCACTCCTGTTAACCACCTGAGAAAACCTTTTTCATTTATTATCTTGTCTAGATGCTTTAATATATCCTATGTGAATCGACGACAACGGAAACAATAAGCGAGGCGAAACAATCAAACAAGCAATTTAAAACACCCTTTTTTTAACTTTTAAAGCAGGCTGTATCGATATGCTATAAGAGGGTATCAATACGCGTTGACTAGGTCAACGATCAACCTAGGGAGACCGTATCGATACACTGGTTGACCGTACCGATACGCCCTTACCTGGTCAACTTCTCATGGTCAACGATACAAGACCGTACCAATACACCCTAGACCCGTACCGATACGCCAAAATCTCGTCAAAATCTCAGATTTCCAGAGAGGTTTTGGCGTATCGATACACCCCCGTGTACCGATACGCTAGGCCAAATTTGAGTCCCAAAGTGTAGGACCGTATCGATACGGCCCTTGGGCGTACCGATACGCCCTGCACTGCAACACTCAAATTTGCAGCAAAACACAACATGACTCAACTCTAGATGCAATTTAAGACTCCCCTAGCCACAAGAAAAATTCATACAACTTTTAACAATCAAGAGCAAACATACATAACATATTAAGCGAACAACAGAGCATCAACAACATCCACAAACATATCATATAAGAAGCTGAGGATCCAACCATTAAACATGTCATACAAGCATAAGGTTAAGAGCCACAAGGCCAACATGAATAGCAAAAGCAAACCACAACTCAACCATCAACAAAAATAAAGGAGTCTAGACAAGGTCCTTAACACAAGCAACAAACACAAAATCCCCATTGTTTATCTATTACATCTTTTAACTTAAAAGTCCATACTTGATGATAGCAAAAGCACAAATAGCACACTTGGATGCCCTCTCCTTGCACAAGCAACCCACGAACTAAGGATCTGTATTGTCGAACAAAAAAGAGCGTAAGCGTAAAGCTTAGTGAGGGTAAGCTCATAAAACAATCCTCGACAATGCAGGGTCCAAGCACGAGCAACACAACCAAGGAAGAATGCATGTTTCTTACCTTTGAAGCCACAAGAGTCGAATATATATGATGCATGAACAAAATATGAAATTTCATGCCATGCTCAACATGTCCATAAACACAACCATATGGAAACACATTTAACAAACGTATTGGCACCTAGCTATGACCCGAATACGCAGATAACAACCGTTGGAACTCACATCCAACAACTCAACCATTACCTTACGGTGGGATTACACTCATCACCGTTTCACGCGGAGGGGATTCCACTCATCCTCACGCCCCATCGATGGGATTCCACTCATCACCGACTAACATATGAAAGAAGATTTCCGGGTGTACCCGTACTCCATCTTAATGACTACCATCACCAAGACCACGCGCGCATTTCGACTCTCGTGTGCACACTAAACATCCTAATGATCGATCATTTGTACCCAAGCATACTAGTGTCAATACTAACACATTTCACTAATCAACCTCACAACTTTCTTACCAAATTTCGTGCTTAGCACGTACTCACCATGATTTACCATCATGCACAAACCACATTCCACAACTACATGCATATCACAATGCATCAAACATCATGCCTCAACACGCATGTATATCACAATATACATAACAACATTAATCACAATGAATATGAAACAAGAGGCATAACAAAGCATTTAGAAGTTCAACCAAAGTCTTCTAAACTAAGCTTGAGATTAGACTACCAATCTAATCCCAACTCTAGGTGGGTTTACCAAGCCCAACCTAGGTCCACATGCTCGAACCAAAATGTTTGGAAACCATTTAAACCAAGTTGAAAATCATTAACCACTCACTGACTACTACAAGCTCAACAATTCTAGCCGATCAATCCACCAAGCTATCCGGATTCATTCCGGAGGCTTCGCCAACACAATTCCTTGCTTCTAAACAATCCAACACAATCAAAACAATCACATTTTAGTCCACAATCACTGCTGTAAACTCATTGCACCAAACAAGCATCAAAATCAAGCCAAGACACTCTCAAACCCACTTTTTCGAGCAGCCCAATTGCACAACCAAAAAACTATTGATTCCAACACTTTTAACACATCTAATAGCTTTCAAAATAACCCCTAAACATCATAAAAACATCAACCCTCAAATTCTCACACAAAACAGCCCCAAAACTCAACTTTAAACCTCTCTAAATCTCAGAATCATTATAAAACCTTGTAAAAATTAGTTATATTGGACCTTTTAGATAGAAAATAACTTATCTAACATCAACAAATCGAAAGCTCAACTAAAAGCTATCAAAGTTTTCATTTTCATTTCAAAACCCAAAACTTCAAAAATGCAAAACCATGGGTTTTAATGAAAACTAAAGGTATAAACATGTAGAGGAAAGTGAGGACAAGTCAAAAACATGTTTACCTTTCAAAAATCACCAAGAATGAAGGTGTATGGTGATGGAATAGTGAACTACAATGGAGGGGGAATGTTGTCGTGAAGTTGAATGAGAGAAAGGAAGAAGATGAGTGAAAAAGCTATATTTTTATTTGTTTGCTTCTTTTAAAAAGACAAAAGACTCATTTACCCTTAATGAAAATGGGTTATTACCATAATAAGAAATCCATGGCTATTTGGGGTTTAATTTTAAATTATGTCCAACACCACTAATTAATTTGAAAACAAAACCCGAAACATTATTTTATTTATTTAATTCACCCGACCCCAAACCCGGGTGTTACAGTTCAAGCGCACTAAGAATGACATGAATCAAGCATGAATCTAAACGAATAGATACAAGTAAGAACAAGTCTTCACCCTTACAATTGCCTATTAAGTGATAATCAAATTCCAACCTAAACTTAGTCCTCACCAAGATGCACTCAAATTGCTCAAAGTGTTTCGGTGTAGAAAGCAAATTCTCTCAAAGTCAAAATTGAACAAGGGTCTCCATAGGCTTGTGGTAAGATCAATTCTCCACTACTTTTAAGAAATGAGATGCAAAAATCATTAGAAATTAAATTTGGGGTGTAATGGGGCTGAGGTAAAGGTAGTAAAAAGGCTAAAATAAGGCTAGAATAATCAAGACAAGAAGTTTTCATGAAGTAACTAAATCATGTTCATAACCTTAGAAAATGTAGGCAACATAAGAAACTAAGGTAACTAAAATGAATAACACCAAACCTTTTTATTTTGTTTCGATAGTTTCTGCTCTCTTTTTTTCTTTTTCTTTTTTTTTGTTTTTTATCTCTTTTTTTGTTGCTGCCCTCTTTTTCCGTGGAACATGATTGCACAACTCAAAATTCATACTTCTGTCTCGTCAAGGGTGAAAGAGAGGGATAAATGGAAAAGGCTTGGGTTTAATATCTTGGTGAAAACAAAGAAAGTGGAATTAAGCTTCAACTTGGTTCACTAGAGGAAAAGAAAGGGTAAACCCTAGTGCCTAAATCATATTAATGCATCACATTCTAATGTAATCTCAAATTGCATACAAGCTACAAGTTCTAGATTCCAATATCCAAATTAACACTCTCAATCAAGAAAAATGAGCATAAAAATATAGTCGTACATGCTCAAGGCTCAAGTTCTCACAAAATGGCTAACTGATTAAGCTAGGTGAGGAATTCAACTATTACAATCAAGACAAGTTGCAAGGAATGTCAAACTAGACTTAGACATACCATTCGATTTATCAAGCATGCTAGAATTAAGTATTCTAATGAACTAAAAACAATCATAACATGCTTAATGACAAGCAACAATAAAGGAGATGTTCTTGTAATCAATTCAAACAATCATACCATCCAGCAAATATGACAAGAAAGGCGAAATTAATGACATCCTTTACCCTCCCCCTCACTTAATCGTATTGTCCCAATGAGAAGAAAATAAAGGAAATGAAGAACAAAGAAGGGTAAAGGATACTCCCCATGACTAAGTGCGACCATGACCGCGACCTTGGTGTCACATATGAACCATCATGGAAAATGGCCTAAAAAATTGGTTTGAGTGCTGCTCAAAAAGGGCTTCAAAAATTGGCATTATTTGAGTAAAATTTACGCCTAGACGCTTGTTTAAATCCATGTAATGTACCTAACAAAAATTAAAACAAAAAATTATTGTAAATGAAAGAAAATAAAATAAAAAGAAAGAATAGACATAAAGAAAAGGAAAGAAAAATAAATGGGTTGCCTCCCATGTAGCGCTTTGTTTAACGTCGTTTAGCTCGATGACCTATGTTAAATTTTCGGTTCTTCAAAAATAAGTTCTTCAACTAAGCGGTGATGTCCATCCATCGTCATTTTTACGCCTTCCTCCGTCTTGATTTCATGCATGCACGTGGATGGACTCAACCCCTTGATGTCTGATAAGGTCCATTTGATTGCCTCTTTATTTGTGCGCAAAGCAACAACTAAGCTACTATCTTCTTCTTTTGACAGTTCGTTGGAAATGATGATTGGCAAGGTACCATTTTTGCCCATAAATACGTAATTAAATTGCTCTAATTTCTGCTTTGGTGCCTGCAAAATTGAAGGAAGAGCTTTAGACTTTGAAGGCATTAATGTAAAACTAGAAGTAGAAGAAATAGTAGAAGAAATTTCTTTAAACTCCCTTTCGTCGGGTTCCTCTATTCCTATTTCCCTGCAAGCATTAACAAACAATTCATTTTCTAAAATTTCATCAGCTAATGGATCGATAATATCAATAAAATTCAAACTTGCGACAGAATCAGGATACTTTATAGCTTTATACACATCGAATTTAACTACTTCCCCATCAAATTCCATAGTTAAGATATCGTTACGGACATCGATTTTTGTATGTGTTGTTGACAAGAAAGGGCGGCCAAGCAAGATTTCTGATCCGTTGTTGCTGCGGTCATTTTCCATGTCAATAATGTAAAAATCAGCAGGAAAAATAAGATCGTTTACCTTTACCAACACGTTTTCTAGTACCCCCTTGGAGTAGATAATTGACCGATCAGCTAACTGAACCGTCACTCGCGTTTCCTTCAATGGTTCAGTCAAAATTTTGTTGTAGACGCTCAATGGCATGACATTAATAGATGCACCTAGATCGCACATTGCCCTTTTTATTCTGACATTTCCGATCTTGCAAGGAATCGCGAACATCCCTTGGTCCTCATATTTCGGTGATAGGCATCTTTGAAAAATGGCCGAAATGTTCTCGCTGAGGTTAACTCTTTCATTCCCGAATAGTCGCCTCCGATTTGTGCATAAATCCTTTAAAAACTTTGCATACTTTGGTTCCTTTCGAATGACATCAAGAAGTGAAATGTTGATTTCCACCTTTTTGAATATAACCAAAATTTCCTTCTCTTCTTCCTTTTTGTCACGTCTTGCTAGTCGACTTGGAAAAGGAGGAACATGCTTGTAATTAGAAAAAGAAGGATTGGGTTGGATGTTACCTGAGGTTGGTGAAGATTTTTCTTCTTGGTCCTTCGAGGAAGTGCCTTCTTTATCTTTTTCGGATTTTTTCTCAGTCTCCTTTGGTGGTTCTAGTGAAACTACTGTACCACTTCGCAAAGTAATCGCGCTCACATTTTCCTTCGGATTTGTTTCGGTTTGAGAGGGAAATCGTCCTTAAGACTCTAGGCGGCCAATGGTTTGAGCTAGGTGGCTTATTTGTTTGTCAATTTCTTGGAGATGGGATTGGGTTTGGGTTTGGAATTTTTCTTGTGAAACAACTAACCTTTCGACAATGGTCTCAAGAGAAGTTTTTTGTGGCATTTGAGTGGGAAAAGGGGGAGGTCTCGGCAGATAATTTGGGTTGGCCATTTGGTTGTTTCCGTAGCTTAGATTCGAATGGTCCCTCCATCCCAGATTATAAGTGTTGCCGAATGGGTTATAAGGCCTTTGAGGAGGTTCTGGAAAATTATTTATGGCATTGACTTGGGCGCCAGATTCATTCTGTAACATTGGGCAGCGATCCGTTGGGTGATCCGACATCGTACAAATTCCACAGACTTTTGCAGCTCCAATCTTTCCTGAAACAAGTGAATTAACTATATCAGTTAATTTATCTATTTTATCTTCAAGTGAAACAATTCTTACTTCGTGAACTCGTCGGCTAGGTTCACTTAAGGAGCCGAATTGTTGTGAATTGGCAGCCATTGTAGAGATCAACGTTCTCGCAGTAGTAGGGGTCATGTTGACGAGAGCACCGCCGCTAGCGGCATCTACCATCTTCTTATCCATTGGGAGCATCCCTTCATAGAGATACTGAAGGAGGGTCTGTTCGGATAGGCCATGCTGCGGGCAACTTGCGCATAACTTTTTAAACCTCTCCCAATAATCGTAGAGAGATTCGTCACTTCTTTGTTGGATTCCCAAGATGCTTCGCCTAAGCTCGCTCGCCTTTGCCGCAGGAAAATACCTATCAAGAAAAATACGAGAGAGTTCAGCCCATGTAGTAATTGAGTTAGGCGGAAGATAAAATAACCATTATTTAGCCGATCCGGCTAAGGAAAAAGGAAATGCCCGTAGTTTGATTTGGTCTTCCGAGACCCCTTGCGGCTTCATACTACTACACACCATATGGAATTCGGCGAGATGTTTATGTGGACTTTCACTAGAGAGACCGTTGAATGTAGGGACGAGATGAATTAAACTCGTTTTTAGTTGAAAAGGGGTCTCACCATTAGGAAAGGCGATGCAAAGTGGTTGTTGCACAACAGGGGCTGCGTTTAGTTCTTGAATTGTTTGATCTCCCATCGGTTCTGGTTCTAGTATAGGATCTTCGACTGGTGTAGTTTCAGAATTGGATTCTTGATCAGATTGTTGTCTGCTTAGTTCTTGTTGTTGTTTCTTTCGTCTAAGTGTTTCATCGTAAGTTCTACGAGCTCTTGCTTCGATCTCCGGGTCAAAGTCAACTAGATTTCTCGGATTGCTTCTGGTCATAAAAATCAAACAAAACAATCAGTGATTGCCGAAAAATAAAACTCCCCGGCAACGACGCCAATTTTGACAAGCGTCGTTTTACTCGCCAAAATAAATAAAATAAACCTATTAAAACAAATAATAAGGTAAAGAAATTAAAGTAGAATAGAGTAAGAGGGTCGATCCACAAGGAGTTCTGTTGGAATCGTTGACTGAGCCTTGTCGTGATTTAGATCCTAGAAGTAGATAAAAATAAAATAAATAAAGGGGGTTTTGGCGTGATTTGAAGTAACGAGAAAATAATAAACAATTAAAGAAAAATGCAGTAAATAAAGTGAGGAATGAAGTAGAAAAATCACTAATAAGAAAGCAGCCTCGAGCTAGTTTCGTCAATTCCTACGATCATTGAAAATAGATTTTCACTACGGGATTCATGTCGGTTACAGTCTACGAGGCCCAACCCATCGTAACTTGCTTTTCTCTCATGTAATCGATCTTCCCAAGTCTATCTCCGAAAGTCGATTCTTAAGTAATTCAACCACGTCTATCGCCGTTGAAATACTTAGTTGAAAAGCAGGAAAAGCCCGACTCAGAAGTTGTCTCATTCAGAATCGTTTCTGATTTCATCTTTGTTTAGCGGACCGCCACTAAGAGTGTTCACAGGAAGTCAAAGTGCCACAGGCTGATTCTTTCTCCCAACTGTATAATTAAACGATTCCAGACCAACATATCCTTTTTGATTTGAAAAACGTTTAAAAATTTTAGCAAGGACGATTGCGAATCTATCTAAACAGAAGGATGAAAATGTATCCCGAAGGGATTTAAGAAATATTCAATTCTCACGCATGGAATTGATTTGTAGTAACTCTCGGCTTTGGGAAAATTAGCCAAGCATGATATTGATTATCATACTTAGCATGTTTTTGGCAAAATATTTAAGAAACGTAAAATAAATATGAAGTAAAGATGAAACAAGGAAATACTTCTATTAAAATAAAGGCAATTAGCAACAAGAACTAAATACAAGAGATGATCTTAAGCCTTACCCAAGGAAGGTATTTATAGGCTTAGATTTACTAAAAATAACAAAAAGATAACATAATTTAAAATGTTTGTTTGAAATTTAAATTTAAAAATCCTAAGCTCGGATTGTGCTGACTGGATCTTCCAGATTCTTCTAGAGTATTTCCTTGCGCTGACTGTATCTTCTAGAAACTGCCACGTCAGATGCGTCGTGGCCAGAGTCATGCTCATAATGTCAGCCACAGCCAGAAAAATAAATAAAACTGCAGAAATGCACCTTTTTGCTACTAATTCTAGAATTGAGTCCCTGCATAGAAAATGAAATAAATGCAACCAATTAAGTAGTGAAAAGTCCTCAAGACAAAGAAAATAGCAAGCACAAAGTGGCATCTATAACAACTTATCAGTCTCGGGCCCCAATCTTGTTGAACATCTGAAAGCAAAATAGGGATATGGTTGGAGGCTGAGCGAGGCAGCCCCTAGAGAACCAGATTTGATTTCATCGACACCCACCCTTCATCCACAAGGAACCAATCCAATCTACTTTTACGATTAAGAAGACCAAACCAGGTGATTTTTTTCCAACTAAAGGCAAATCTACAAAATTACAATTCTCAATAAACTCATTAAAATCATCTGACCCATGCAAAAAAGTTTGAGGGTTGCTTAATTGGGTGACTAATCCCCACCTCTATTTTGGTGTAGGGAGATTTTTAATGAGACTTATGGTAATGATGGGTTATACAATTACACATCAATAAAACCATATTTTTCTGATAAAAGATTAATATATTTTTGGCTTAAGGGTTCAATAAGCCCCAAACTCAAGAAAAAAAAAGTCAATTTGTCCCTTTGACCAACGTTGACCGTTAACTTTTGAATTTTTTTGACACATGTCGTAACAAGATAAGGGCACTTGGCATTTATAGGAATTTTTAAATTATAGTTTTTTAAAATATATAAAAATAATAATAAAAATTCTAAAAAAAATTAAAATTTCTGAAATTACTTTGAAAATATAAAAAAACTATTTTTTTAATTTTGAAATTTATTTAAAACTAATGAATAATAATTGTTCAAAAGATTAAAATATTTTAATTTTAAAATATTAAAAAATTCAAACAAAAATAAAAATTTTCCAGAATTTCGAAATTAATAATCTTAAAATATTCTAGAATTTTCTAGAATTTTAAAATAGTTTAAAACTTATTTTTTATTATTAAATTTCGAAGGATTAAAAATTAATAAATACTAATGTTAAAAAGATTAAAAAATATTAAAATATTAAAAAATTTAAAAAATAATTTTTGTTATGAATATTTATCTATGTGGATGTCTATCATGATAAGGACTTCATCAAGGAGATTTAATGTATTATGTACTTCTTATGCCTATAAATAGATGATTTATCAAAGGCATTGTACACAAGTCTGTAGCACCTCAAGTTTTTAAGGTTAAGAAAAGAAAAGAAAAGAAGAAAGTGTTGTTAAGGGGTTTTGAACCCTTAACCCGTCATTTAATGAACTTAAGCCTTAACCATTTGGGCTGAAGACCACTCTTGGTTAAAATATGCACCATCTTCGTTTTAAAATATACTATAGTGTTCTGACTGATACTAATTATAGACTGAACAACCCATCTGGCTCATTTTAATTCATATCGAATATGGAAAATATTGGATAAAAAGAGGGAGCCTTCCCCGACCCTTCACCTAACCACATCGGCCACTCCTCCGATCGCCTCACCATCGCTGCGTGGCGTACACCGCCACCACCACCATGCACGTCGCCCGACTCCGAACCACCAGCCACATGTCACGCGCGCAACCGAGCCACCACTGCCGGCAAAAGATTGTTCGAAGCTTTGTTGGAATCCTTGAGTTTTCAACTTCAATTCCGGCCACTCCAAGTGTCCGATCGTCGTGCCGATCTCGCCAACGTGCTCGGCATGTTGTGGAGATCAAAACCCAGCCGGTCAGTCATCTTTTCGACACCAACAAGACTCGTTTAAAGATTCGGCCGGAACCCTAATCGTCGCCCCTGTTTCCTATGCTTTCCGGCCCCGTCCACCGTGAGTTCGCGACACAACCACCAGATCTGAGCTCCGGACGAAGTGGCGAGCAAAACACAGTCGCCGGACCACTCATCCGGTGCCGGTAAGGGCTTCATCGGCTTTACGCGACAGTCCGACCCTTTTTAAACTTTTTAGGTAATTTATGGTTGAATTTCAGCATGTTTTACTGAGTTTTGGGATAAATATGATTCTGGGTTTGATTACCTCTTGATTTCCAGCAGAATCGACGAGGAAAGGCATCTTCGACGACTTTTCCGGCAACCTCCCGGTGATCGGCATATTTGGAGTAAGTAAACCGGTTCAAGATATGGTCTGAACCGGCCGAAACCGGTTTGAACCGACCAACCCGGTCTGAGACCAATCCCGACCCGTTGACCCGACCAGTTAACCTGACCTGTTGACCTTGTCCGAGTCAACTCAGTGAGTCAACCCGTCTGAGTCAACTCAGTGGGTCTACCCGTCCGAGTCAACATGTCCGAGTCAACTTAGTGAGTTGACCCGTCCGTGTCAACTCGGTTAACAGTTGAATGATGACGTCAGCATTGACCGATGATGACGTCAACGTTGACCATTGACTTTGACCAAAAGTCAAATTTTCTGAAAACTCCTATTTTATGTTTTTCGACGTCCTGAGCCTGTTTTTGAAGCCCGTTTCGCAAAATTCTAACCCTAAAGCCTCTGAATATGACTTTGAACCCAAGAGTGCATGAGTTAAATATCTAATATAAGAGCAATGTAAATGAGGACTGATTAAGGGTATTGTTTTATTGAAGGTACCCAATGATAAGTGTTTATATTGGTTGTATTTTTTGTCTTAATTCTAACTAAATGGAGGTTTGAGGTACTTAATATGGTTGTTTTATGTTGTTTTCTTGCATGGGACGTTATGCTGGAAATACGCTGGAATACTTTAGAAAATACTGGAGTCATGGGCATGAATCAGGGCATGAATGCTGGCTGGGCGCCACATCAATGTCTTCTAGAAGCTGACATCAACAACAATGATAGCTTATCAAGCTGCTTATCAGATAGCCTATCTCCGAATTTTTGAATTTTAAATTTTAAACTTTGGATAATTATTTTGATTAATTTTTGTATTATCATTGTAACACCCCAATTTTGGGCTTAGAAGTTTTGGGTCTGAACTGGACCGGTCGGATTTTTGGTTCGAATATAAAAGGTGGTTTTAAGGAAAGCCTAGTTCGGGTTGCATTAAAAATATGGAAAAATATGTAAAAATCCTCTTTTAATATATATATAAGAGGATGGTGAAATCAATTTTACAAAATGAGGTTTGGAAATATGACATTTTGAGTTAGTGACTAAAATGTAATTTTTGAAAAGTTCGTGACTGTTTTAGAAGGATTGAAACTTGGAATCTTTAAGGAGCTAATTTACCCAAGGGAGGATTTCTCTAGATTTTTCTAGATTTTTAAAGACTCATTTAATGTTTAATTAATGAAAAGAAAAGAGGGAAAAAGATATATTTAGTTTCATAACTAACTTTTACCAAAATTTTCCTATTTCATTTTCTCTCAAAATTCCCTCAGCCAAACACATTTCCACAGCAACTTTTCCTTTGATTTTCACACCTAAAGTTGAGATTTCAATTCCTAAATGATTCCTAATCATTTCTACATCAAATCCTCACCATTTGCTTAATGAATTTTCAAGGATTTTGGCTCTAAACTAGGAGAAATCCACATTTAGAGGTATGAACGTCCTTCTCCTCTAAATACTCAGTTCTTTACTGAAATTCCCAAGTTCTCAATCCTTAAATTAAGTTTTATTAAAGGTTTTAATGTTGTGATCTTGATTTTGGCTTAAAATGCAAGATTTGGATTTAATTTTGAAGAAATTCGTATTGGATGATTGAGATCTTTTTTGAGATGTCTTTTTGATGTATTTTGGATGTCTAAATGATGTGTAATTGAGGTTTAATCAATGCAATCCTGAATAGGTTGATTTTCCTAAGTTTTTACTTGTAAAAATGGTGGTTTTTGGGGTGATCTTGGTGTTTTGTTAATGCTGGAGGTATAAGGACGAGTTTGAGTTTAATTTGGATGTTAATTGATGTCTAAAAATGGTTAGAAGTGATGGATCTTGGCTGGGTTAAGTTTTGGAAGTGTTTGGATGTGATTGCGGTTGTGTTTGGTAGCCGAAATGTTGGATTTGCGAAGAGCAACGAGTTTAGGTGTGTTACTGGTGTTTTTAATGCATGATGATGCATTAATTCTCTGTTGTTATGTGCTTGAAACAGGGGAGAATGATCCGTGAGCAATAGAGGTGGCGTTGATGGTTTCGGATGCTTGGAAGGCTTGTTGGCTAGCCTAGTTTTGTGTATCGGTGAGTGAAGTTGGGGTTTTCAGCTTTAAAAACGATGTTTGAAGGTGTTTGGAGCTTAGTTTAAGTCTAAACAACTTAGCTAAGCTCAAGAGTAAGTAAATGGAATTTCTCTCTTGGTTTGTGTTATGAATTGGTTTTTAAAGCACTTGTGATTGTTGGATGCAATGCTTGTGATTTGCATGTTTAAATTCTGTTTTGAAAGCATATTTTAGCATGGTTTAATGCTGGTTTTGAAAGTCATGTGTGAAGGATGCTCAGGGTAAGAGATCCTTGATTTTGTACATTGAATTGTGGAATTGATGCATAGTGTTGCATGTTGTTTAATGGCTTTGTTTAATGCTTCAAAACATTGAAGTGATGATGGTAATTGGTGGTTTTGGCATTTTGGTTATGCTTGTAAAAACAATAGATTAATGTGGTAAAATGGTTATATTGGCAAGCGATGTAAGTGGTTCTTGGTTACTTTAATTCGATATAGTTAGCCGGCTATAGGATTGGGTGCACCGTGAATTGAGTCGCCTTGGATGTCGAGGGGGTTGTAATTGTACCGTAAACTCCATCCAAGAATCCTAGCGATTGAGGAAATTGGTGTCACCACGATGGAGGATGGCTCTCGTGGGTGGGCTTGGTTAAGTGCCACCACGATGGAGAATGGCTCTCGTGGGTGAACCTTGTTAAAAGTCACCACGATGGAGGGTGGCTCTCGTGGGTGGACTTTGTTAAGCGTCACAACGATGGAGGGTTGCTCCCGTGTGTGAGCTTGGTTAAGGTGATTACAATGGTTGTGGTAGCTTCCATGTGTAAGCCTTGTGATGTGTCCCGGCTCTCGCTAGTGTATTATACAACTTCCGATGAGTGATGTTGAGGGGTTGTGATTGTACCGTTAAACTCCATCACGGGTGTTGAGGGGTTGTGATTGTACCGGTAAACTCCACCTTGTGTTGTTAGGAAGTGTGTATGGAGCGTGTGGGACGACGCTTGTAATCCGCGTATCCGATTGTGTCTTGTGTTATGATGGTTTGTGAATTATCACTTGGAAGTCAATATAATATTCTTGGATGTAATGAAGCATGAGATGCTTGAAATGATGCATTGTTGCATGGGAAGTGTGTGATGTTCTAAGAATGCATGTATTACTTGTTAACTTGTACAAGTGTTTATCTTATATTGAGAACGGTGCATATGTGCATGGGAATCTCTTTAGTGCATTGAAGTCTTGTGAGGACTTGTTTTAAAAGGCATGTAGTGCATTAATGTTTTTGGTAGTTAATGTGTTTTGCATTTGTTGAATGCATGAGATAGTTTGAAGGAACCAATGGTTTTTGAAAGGTTTTGCTTTGAAATGGCCATCAAGCATATGGAAAGTATGTTGTGAAGTGGAAGTGTTTTCCAAGGAATTTGAGTTTAACCTTGTATGTGGTGTTAATGCATGGAAAGGTTTAAATAATGGTTTTTGCAAGAATGTGTTTTGGGGTAAATTGCTTAGCTTTTCTAAGCTAAGGGTTGGTTTTCATGTTTGAGCAATGCATGATTTAAAGCATGTTGTTTAAAAAGGGGTTTTCAAACACTGCTTTGGTTTATCGAAATGTGTTTACTTTTCAAGGAGGTTTTATGACTCGCTGCATTGATGGTGTTTTGGTTTTGAGCATTCATTACTAAGCATTATGTGCTTACGCTCCTTTTTGTCCATCAATGCATATATTTGAAGTTGGAACAGCAAGAAGCAAGGGATTCAAGGAGAGCTCCACTTGAGATGTATGTCTCGGTTAATAGCTATAGATAATAAAGGCAATGGGGGGGGGGAGAGTCTTTTATGTTGATGTTTAATGAGATTGTGTATGTTGGACAAGTTTGGTTTATGATTTGAACTACGTGGTTTAACGCTTGCAACGTTTGAATCTTCTTATTCATAAGTCGTTATGATATGCTTCTTGTTTTAAAAGCATGTTTAAGTGTTGGATGTGTGGAAGGAGTTGGTGCACCTAGGGGTTGTTTTGTATCTAGATTTTAATGCAATTTGGTAGTTATGATGCTTGGCATGTTGTTGATTTGTTGTGGAATGGTTTGGAGTATGTTCGATGGGGTTTAGATGTGTTAAAACAGGCCTATCTGCTGTTTCTGGGCAGGGTGTTTCGAAACACCCTTGCCTGTTTCGAAACAGGTGCTTGATTTGGCATGGGTGTTTCGAAACGGGTAGAGGTGTTTCGAAACACTCTGGCTACTGCCAAGCCCCGTTTCTGAACGGGCTAACCCCGTTTCGAAACACTTAACCGTTGGACACTGATTTGAATGGTTTTGAGGTTTGCAAGCTTTACATTTTAGTCCTGATTTTTGTATGTGCAATTGCTTGAGTTCGAGATGTCCGTTTAAGGTGAAATTTGGCAGAGAGACATGAAACATGACTAATTTCATAATGGTAACTTAAAAATTGGTAAAGTCCTCTTAATTTTCAGAATTTACAAATTGGTCCCTAAATTCGTATTTTGTGCAATTGGGTCCCTTATTGTTTTCCGATTGCTGTGATTTTTGAGTATGCTTATCTCAAGTGTATGCCTAGGTTTAATGTGCATCTAGACAAGTTTAAAAAGAAAAAAAGGTCGTTAATCAAGGTTGACTTTCGGGTTGACTTTGGTTTTCCCCGTGTAATCTTCGTAGTTCGGGTCTACTGTCTAGGCCAGGCTAAGGGGGTTACATTTGGTGGTATCAGAGCTGAGTTGCGAATGCTTGGGGAAATGGTAAATTGTTGTAATAAGTGTTTGATGTTTATTCTGATGTGTGGTTGAAAGTCGGTTGGAAAGTGTGTCTTTGAGCGAATTGTTGATGATTTTAGCATGCTTTTTGATTTGTGCTGGTGATATGAGCTGATTTTATGAATGATGAAAGTGTGATGGGTATGATATGTTGATATTATGCTGTTGTGTGTGAATGTTGTTTGATGATAGCATGATCGAAGTATGTTGATTGATATGCTCGATGTTGTGATATCCATGTTTTTATTGACTGTTATGTCATGTAAAAGGGGAGAATTCGGGATACCCATTGCCTTATTATTATAGCTATTGTGTTATGTTGGAGTTGGAGTCTTGAATCCTTGCTTGAAGCTGGCCTGATGGTTTTGTTTGTTTGTCATGATTGCTTGTTGTTTTTAGCATGATGGAATCGATAAGAGAATGGCAGTTGGATGAGATGGTTGCTGCTTTAGAGCAGGTTGTTAAGGTGTGGAATTCACCTTTTGGTGGAGGTGTTTCGTTTCATCCTACAGTGCATGGAGTTGAGGTAGTAAGGCAGGAAGAGGAAGTTGGTTCTGTGATGAAGGGTTCATCACCTATAGTTCAAGAGCTGTCGGGAACATCTCAGGCTGTGGTGAAAGTGAGGCCTGTAGACGTGCTGACTGTGGGACGTGCGAGTTTGTCGAAACAACGTTACATGATTTGGGAGTTGTGGAGTATCATGGTTCGACACCTGAGGCGTTCGAGGTCTAGTTCGCCAGTGTAATTCTGATTTTGGATCAGGAAGGTTGTGATTACGCCTGTAAGCTATGAAGTGTTGTCTCATTGATGTTGGGGGATGCCTGTGCCTGGTGGACATCTGTGGCGGTGGCATCGCATATCCACGATATAGATTGGGACTTCTTTGTGTCTGCCTTTTATGAAAGGTACCTTGGAGAGAAATTTCCCAAGGGTTAAGCAGGGTGGGGGTGTGGCTTCAGATTATGAAGGTGAGAAAGGTTTAAGCAAGAGAGTTGTGGGTACTGACTTCGGGAGCGGTCAACGTAAGAGGCTACGTGATAGAAGGTTTTGCTTGAATCAAAGTCTGGGTGGTGGTGCAGACGTAGGTCAAGTGCGGTATGATCAAGGAGTGGTAGCTCGGTTGCTGAAGTGTGACCATTGTGGAAGGTGTCATGTTGGAGGTTGTTGAGGCGTGAGAGTTTGTTGGAACTGTGGTTCTAAAGAGCATGTGAAGTGAAATTGTCCTCAAGTGGTGAGATCAGCTTCAGTGTAGCAAAAAGGTCTCTGAAGGGTCGTGGGCGCGGCCGAGATAAAGTTTGAAGGTGGCAGGAAGGGAAGAAAGGTGTGAGGAGCTTGGGGAAAGAGTCTTGTTGGAATTGTGGGTCTGTTGGGCATTTGAGACGTAATTGTTTGAAGTTGGTTCGGGGTAGTCAAGGTTCTTTACCGCAGGAGGATGGTGATGACCATAATATGTTAGTTGATGCTGCAGCGGTGCGGCTGGAGAATGATGGTTCTACAAAGAAGAGAGCTCGTCTGTTGAAGCTCCGGGGCAGTGAGGTGTTTACAGGTAACCTTGTTAAGTAATCTTTGCCCTAGTTATCTTAGTTTGGTTTCAGGTTTGGTTTTCCCTTGCGTAGTGGGTATGGTCTTATAGCTAGCAGGTTTGGGGTAGTGGTTGGTGTTGTTTTGAAAACAACTTTAGTGTGAAAAGGGAATTAGTGGGTATTTTGTAGTTAATGGGTTGTTAGAATGATGGAGTTGGACAAGTTGGAAGTGAGATAGGAGGTTGTTCTTAGGCGGATTCTGAGGATGTTATTGGTGGGTGTGAACCGGCATACATGCACAGTTAAAATCATATGTTATATGCTATATTATATATGTTGGTACATGCATACATGCGACATGACATTAGAGGTTTTTCATACATGTACATAGGCATTGATAGGGCATATTGGTGACCATTCATACGAACGTTCACACTTCCTAATAGCTAGTTGGGTCCGTTAGTGTTGAGATAGGGTTAGGTTGGATGATGGGTTTTAAAAGTTGTTTTGGTGCTAAGAGAATGTTAGAAGTAATGGAGGGTATTAAACGAGCTGTCAGTAATAGTGAGAGCGATATGGCAGAAGGAAAGTGTTTGGCGCTTAAAGAGTTTAGCGGTATGGTGGTGAGGAGATTTCTGGTTGAAGTTAGAATCAATCAAAGTGGTTGTGAATAGCTAGTAGAAGTGCTAGTTTCTTGGTGTTAAGTGATGTTCCAGGTTAGTGGATGTGTTTCCAGAGTGCTGAGGTAACTTGGCATTGATGTTGTAATGGAAGGGTTGTTTTTGTAGGTGATGGTTCGTAGCAACCTTTGAAGAATTGAGAAGAGGTTGTGTTGTGGGTTGTAGAAAAAGGTTGGCCTGGGGTGAATAGAAGTTTCGTAATCTTAATATGTATGTATAGAATGGGCGGTGTCCTGGTAAGGCTAGTGTTGTAGTCAAAGCTTGAAGTGGAAAGGCAATGTAAGTTCAAGGGCCATTGTTGGTTGGACGGGTTCTTGTGAGAAGTGGTTGGCTAGTCGTGTATAAGTAAGTCCCTTCCGAAGTCAGCTAGTGGTATGTGGAACGGCTGGCGGAGTCGAGGTTGGGGCTTTGTGACGTGAATTTTCGGATGTTGGGTGAGTAGTCCTGGTGAGTCGTTATGGTTTTGATAGTGGCGGAGGTGAAGGAATGTCAACAATACGTTGAGAAGTTTGAGTAAGCAGTTGAGGCTTAAGAATTTTTGCTTGATGTGGTAACCTTTGGAAGAGATTGAGCAGTTGTGCAAGGGGTTTTAGAAGCAGTGAAGGTTGTGGGTGACATGGTGGCTGAACTGGATGGGTTGGTGTCACCATGTGTACGAGTTTTGGGAGTTATGAGTTAAGGTGGTGTATGCTGTAAAAGTTTGGAGGTTCTTCAAGTTGTTGTTGGGGCTATGTGCAGTCCGGAAGTGTGAAAGGTTAAGATGTGGTTAACATCTGAGTGTTCTGGAATTCGTGAACAGTATGTGGTGGTGTTGGGTTTGGTGGAGTTTTGTGTGGGGAATGTTCAGTGGTGGTTAAGTCTCCTGTGTTGCCTTGTGGGTTGATTTGAGAAGTTTGGTTGTGCTCTTTTCGCCGGTTGAAATTTCGAGGACGAAATTTCCTAAGAGGGGGAGAGTTGTAACACCCTAATTTTGGGCTTATAAGTTTTGGGTCTGAACCAGACCGGTCGGATTTTCGGTTCGAATATAAAAGGTGGTTTTAAGGAAAGCCTAGTTTGGGATGCATTAAAAATATGGAAAAATATCTAAAAATCCTCTTTTAATATATATAAGAGGATGGTGAAATCAATTTTACAAAATGAGGTTTGGAAATATGTCATTTTGAGTTAGTGACTAAAATGTAATTTTTAAGAAGTTCGTGACTGTTTTAAAAGGATTGAAACTTTGAATCTTTAAGGAGCTAATTTACCCAAGGGAGGATTTCTCCAGATTTTTCTAGATTTTTAAAGACTCATTTAATGTTTAATTAATGAAAAGAAAAGAGGGAAAAAGATATTTTTAGTTTCATAACTAACTTTTACCAAAATTTTCCTATTTCATTTTCTCTCAAAATTCCCTTAGCCAAACACATTTCCACAACAACTTTTCCTTTGATTTTCACACCTAAAGTTGAGATTTCAATTCCTAAATGATTCCTAACCATTTCTACATCAAATCCTCACCATTTGCTTAATGAATTTTCAAGGATTTTGGCTCTAAACAAGGAGAAATCCACATTTAGAGGTATGAACGTCCTTCTCCTCTAAATACTCAGTTCTTTACTGAAATTCCCAAGTTCTCAATCCTTAAATTAAGTTTTATTAAAGGTTTTAATGTTGTGATCTTGATTTTGGCTTAAAATGCAAGATTTGTATTTAATTTTGAAGAAATTCATATTGGATGATTGGGCTCTGTTTTGAGATGTCTTTTTGAAGTATTTTGGATGTCTAAATGATGTGTGATTGAGGTTTAATCAATGCAATCCCAAATAGGTTGATTTTCCTAAGTTTTTACTTGTAAAAATGGTGGTTTTTGGGGTGATCTTGGTGTTTTGTTAATTCTGGAGGTATAAAGACGAGTTTGAGTTTATTTTTGATGTTAATTAATGTCTAAAAATGGTTAGAAGTGATGGATCTTGGCTGGGTTAAGTTTTGGAAGTGTTTGGATGTGATTTCGGTTGTGTTTGGTAGCCGAAATGTTGGATTTGCGAAGAGCAGCGAGTTTAGGTGTGGTGCTGGTGTTTTTAATGCATGATAATGCATTAATTCTCTGTTGTTATGTGCTTGGAACAGGGGAGAATGATCCGTGAGCAATAGAGGTGGCGTTGATGGATTTGGATGCTTGGAAGGCTTGTTGGCTCGCCTAGTTTTGTGTATCGGTGAGTGAAGTTGGGGTTTTCAGCTTTAAAACCGATGTTTGAAGGTTTTTGGGAGCTTAGTTTAAGTCTAAACAACTTAGCTAAGCTCAAGAGTAAGTAAATGGAATTTCTCTCTTGGTTTGTGTTATGAATTGGTTTTTAAAGCACTTGTGATTGTTGGATGCAATGCATGTGATTTGCATGTTTAAATTCTGTTTTGAAAGCATATTTTAGCATGGTTTAATGCTGGTTTTGAAAGTCATGTGTGAAGGATGCTCAGGGTAAGAGATCCTTGGTTTTGTACATTGAATTGTGGAATTGATGCATAGTGTTGCATGTTGTTTAATGGCTTTGTTTAATGCTTCAAAACAGTGAAGTGATGATGGTAATTGGTGGTTTTGGCATTTTGGTTATGCTTGTAAAAACAATAGATTAATGTGGTAAAATGGTTATATTGGCAAGTGATGTAAGTGGTTCTTGGTTACTTTAATCGGATATAGTTAGCCGGCTATGTGATTGGGTGCACCGTGAATTGAGTCGCCTTGGATGTCGAAGGGGTTGTAATTGTACCGTAAACTCCATCCAAGAATCCTAGCGATTGAGGAAATTGGTGTCACCACGATGGAGGATGGCTCTCGTGGGTGGGCTTGGTTAAGTGCCACCACGATGGAGGATGACTCTCGTGGGTGAACCTTGTTAAAAGTCACCACGATGGAGGGTGGCTCTCGTGGGTGGACTTTGTTAAGCGTCACAACGGTGGAGGGTTGCTCCCGTGTGTGAGCTTGGTTAAGGTGATTACAATGGTTGTGGTAGCTTCCATGTGTAAGCATTGTGATGTGTCCCGGCTCTCGCTAGTGTATTATACAACTTCCGATGAGTGATGTTGAGGGGTTGTGATTGTACCGTTAAACTCCATCACGGGTGTTGAGGGGTTGTGATTGTACCGGTAAACTCCACCTTGTGTTGTTCAGAAGTGTGTATGGAGCGTGTGGGACAACACTTGTAATCCGCGTATCCGATTGTGTCTTGTGTTATGATGGTTTGTGAATTATCACTTGGAAGCCAATATAATATTCTTGGATGTAATGAAGCATGAGATGCTTGAAATGATGCATGGTTGCATGGGAAGTGTGTGATGTTCTAAGAATGCATGTATTACTTGTTAACTTGTACAAGTGTTTATCTTATATTGAGAACGGTGCATATGTGCATGGGAATCTCTTTAGTGCATTGAAGTCTTGTGAGGACTTGTTTTAAAAGGCATGTAGTGCATTGATGTTTTTGGTAGTTAATGTGTTTTGCATTTGTTGAATGCATGAGATAGTTTGAAGGAACCAATGGTTTTTGAAAGGTTTTGCTTTGAAATGGCCATCAAGCATATGGAAAGTATGTTGTGAAGTGGAAGTGTTTTCCAAGGAATTTGAGTTTAACCTTGTATGTGGTGTTAATGCATGGAAAGGTTTAAATAATGGTTTTTGCAAGAATGTGTTTTGGGGTAAATTGCTTAGCTTTTCTAAGCTAAGGGTTGGTTTTCATGTTTGAGCAATGCATGATTTAAAGCATGTTGTTTAAAAAGGGGTTTTCAAACACTGCTTTGGTTTATCGAAATGTGTTTACTTTTCAAGGAGGTTTTATGACTCGCTGCATTGATGGTGTTTTGGTTTTGAGCATTCCTCACTAAGCATTATGTGCTTACGCTCCTTTTTGTCCATCAATGCAGATATTTGAAGTTGGGACAGCAAGAAGCAAGGGATTCAAGGAGAGCTCCACTTGAGATGTATGTCTCGGTTAATAGCTATAGATAATAAAGGCAATGGGAGGGAGAGTCTTTTATGTTGATGTTTAATGAGATTGTGTATGTTGGACAAGTTTGGTTTATGATTTGAACTACGTGGTTTAACGCTTGCAACGTTTGAATCTTCTTATTCATAAGTCATTATGCTATGCTTCTTGTTTTAAAAGAATGTTTAAGTGTTGGATGTGTGGAAGGAGTTGGTGCACCTAGGGGTTGTTTTGTATCTAGATTTTAATGCAATTTGGTAGTTATGATGCTTGGCATGTTGTTGATTTGTTGTGGAATGGTTCAGAGTACGTTCGATGGGGTTTAGATGTGTTAAAACAGGCATATCTGCTGTTTCTGGGCAGGGTGTTTCGAAACACCCTTGCCTGTTTCGAAACAGGTGCTTGATTTGGCCTGGGTGTTTCGAAACACCCTTGCCTGTTTCGAAACAGGTGCTTGATTTGGCCTGGGTGTTTCGAAATGGGTAGAGGTGTTTCGAAACACTCTGGCTACTGCCAAGCCCCGTTTCTGAACGGGCTAACCCCGTTTCGAAACACTTAACCGTTGGGCACTGATTTGAATGGTTTTGAGGTTTGCAAGCTTTACGTGTTAGTCCTGATTTTTGTATGTGCAATTGCTTGAGTTCGAGATTTTCGTTTAAGGTGAAATTTGGCAGAGAGGCATGAAACATGACTAATTTCATAATGGTAACTTAAAAATTGGTAAAGTCCTCTTAATTTTCAGAATTTACAAATTGGTCCCTAAATTTGTATTTTGTGCAATTGGGTCCCTTATTGTTTTCTGATTGCTGTGATTTTTGAGTATGCTTATCTCAAGTGTATGCCTAGGTTTAATGTGCATCTAGACAAGTTTAAAAAGAAAAAAAGGGTCGTTAATCAAGGTTGACTTTCGGGTTGACTTTGGTTTTCCCCGTGTAATCTTCGTAGTTCGGGTCTACTGTCTAGGCCGGGCTAAGGGGGTTACAATCATTTTAGGTTTACCTAGGTTATTCGAAACACTATAAATACCCCCTTTTTGGGGTAAGACTCAATTCCATCATCTCTTGGTTCAGAAACGTTAAAGGCGCAACAAGGAAAGTCCCAGTCCTTGTGGATTCGACTCCTACTTCCCTATCTATACTTAATTTAATTCCTTTATTTATTTATTTGGAAGAAGGAAATTATTCTTGACACGTTACGACGCGTGTCAAAATTGGCGTTGTTGCCGGGGACATCGGCAACTTTTACTGTTTGTTTTTGATTGTTTATGATCAGGAGGAATCCGGGAGAACATGCTGAATTCATTCCGAAAATTGAAGCATTTGCGATATGACAAAACGCACAACGAAACTGAGAAAAGCAATATAAGTGGCGTCAACAACGATTCCAACAAGATATCGAATCATCCCAACCCGAAACATACTTTGAAGAACAAAACCAAATGGGAGCCAACGAATAGACGATCCAACCGTTGATCAGGGCACCAGATGACAATCAACCCTTATGCATAACCTTCCTGAATGGTGAAACGTCGTTCCAACTAAAAACGAGCTTGATTCATCTCCTACAAAACTTCCACGGTTTGCTCAGCGAAAACCCACACAAACACCTTAAGGTGTTCTACATGGTTTGTTCAACTACAAAACCACATGGAGTATCTGAGGATCAAATTAAACTTCGCGCCTTTCCCTTTTCTTTATCTGATATTGCTAAGGATTGGCTTTATGATTTACCTTCTAACTCAGTTACTACCTGGACTGAAATGGCTCGCTTGTTTCTTGACAGGTTCTTCCCAGCCGCTAATACAAGCGAAATGAGGCAAACTATTCTAAGTATCCGACAAAAGGATACCGAAACACTTTATGAATATTGGGAGCACTTCAAGAAACTATGCACAAATTTCCCACAACACTGGTTGTCAAATCAAACACTTATTCAATATTTTTATGAAGGACTAACCCCTACAGACATGAAAGTAGTTGACGCAGCTAGCGGAGGAGCCCTAGTCAATATGACTCCGACGGCAGCAAGGACATTGATTTCGACAATGGCAGCCAACTCACAACGCTTCTACCAATCGAGTGAACCATCTCAAAGAGTTAATGAGGAAGAAAGGGAGAACGAACTTGTTTCCTCTATTAGTTCTGATTTAGCTTTAATTCCATCTAAGACTACACCTTTGCCATCTATTTTGCAGGCTCTAAAGTTGGAATTAAAGGAACTCCCATCTCACCTTAAGTACACATTCTTGGGCGATAATGATACCCTACCGGTTATCATTTCGAACGAATTAACCGGAGAGGAGGAAGTCAACCTTGTCACAGTCCTGCGAAAGTATAAGGAAAAAATCGGTAGGACGGTTGCGGACATCAAAGGACTTAGCCCCTCAACTTGTATGCACAAGATCAAAATCGAGGGAGGGGCAAAGCCGTCTCGACAAGGTTAATGACGCTTGAATGATCCCATGATAAAGGTAGTACAAGCCAAAATTCAAAAACTTTTAGACGCCGATATTATATATCCAATTTCGGATAGCGAGTGGGTAAGTCCTATTCATGTTGTTCCTAAAAAACCAGCATCACGGTAATCAGAAATGACGAAGGTGAGTTAGTTCCAACTCGAGTTCAGAATGGATGGCGAGTTTGCATAGATTACAAGAAGTTGAATTCTCTAACCCGAAAAGATCACTTTCCTTCACCATAAATTGATCAAATGATTGAAAGATTAGCTGGTAAATCTCACCATTGTTGTCTTGATGTATTTTCAGGTTTCTTTCAAATTCCCGTAGCCCCTAAAGACCAAGAGAAGACCACATTTACATGCCCATTCGGAACCTTCGCATATTTTCAGATTATGTTGAGAAGGGGATTGAAGTGTTTATGGATGACTTCACTGTATATGGAAATTCTTTTGGTGAGTGCTTGCTTAATTTAACTAATGTATTGAAACGCTGCATTGAGTTTAACCTTGTACTCAATTACGAAAATGTCACATCATGGTTAACAAAGGCTTAGTGTTAGGACATATAGTATCTTCTGAGGAATTTCTGTTGATAAGGCTAAGACAGACATTATCTGCTCACTCTCAAACTCCACAACTGTGAGGGACATCCGCTATTTTCTTGGACATGCAGGTTTCTACAGGCAATTTATAGAAGACTTCTCAAAGATAGCACAGCCACTATGTCGGTTGCTGCAAAAAGATGTAGAGTTCGACTTTACATCCGAATGCAGGAAATCGTTTGATGCAATTAAGGGGAAACTTGTATCCGCGCCGATAGTGCAACTGCCCGATTGGAACTTACCGTTCAAAATTATGTGTGATGCCTCAGATTTTAGTGTTGGAGCGGTACTCGGTCAAAGGAAAGGAAGAGAGCCTCTTGTCATTGCCTATGGATCAAGAACGCTTGATCCAGCGCAACACAACTATTCAACTACAGAAAAAGAACTGTTTGTTGTAGTTTTTGCTTTAGATAAGTTCAGCTCTTATTTACTTGGGACTAAAATTATTGTTTTTTTACCATGCAGCCTTGCGGTATTTGATGAGCAAGAAGAAAGCAAAACCGAGGCTGATTCGGTGGATTTTACTCCTTCAGAAGTTTAATCTCGAGATAAAAGACAAAAAGGGGAGTGAAAATTTAGTGGCCGATCACCTCAGCCGAATCTCACTGACCAATTCGGATACACCTATTAATGACGAGTTTCTTGAAGAAAATTTGATGATGACGCAAGCTTTAACACCTTGGTTTGTGAACATCGTGAATTATTTGGCTAGAGGTGAATTGTCCCTTGACTTACCACGGTCAGAAATTAGCCGAACCAAGAGGGAATCCAGGTTCTATATTTGGGATGATCCCCACCTTTGGAGACATTGTTCCGATCAGGTAATACGACGGTGTGTAACCGAAGACGAGGTAAAATCTATCCTTAATTTCTGTCATTCATATGCATGCGGTGGACACTATGGACCTAAAAGGAAAGCTCATAAAATTCTTGAATGTGGATTCTATTGGCCGAATATTTTTCGTGACACATATTTATTTTGTAAATCATGTGATAAGTGTCAAAGTGTTGGTAACTTAAGCCGACGTAATGAAATGCCCCTAAATCCTATTCATGTTTGCGAAATATTTGATGTGTGGGGGATAGATTATATGGGGCCATTTGTATCATCATTCGGTAATTTCTATATTATTTTAGCTGTTGATTATGTTTCGCAATGGGTTGAGGCGAAAGCTACAAAAAATAATGATGCTAAAACCACTGTCCAATTTCTGAAAGATTATATTTTTTTCTAGGTTTGGCACACCAAGAGCGCTGACATGCGACAGAGTGAAACATTTTATCAGTTGAGTCATCGATGCGCTAATGAAAAAAATTGGCGTCACTTAACGCATTGCGACGTTGTACCATCCGCTAACGAATGGTCAAGCGGAGGTATCAAACTGCAAAATCAAGACCATTCTTGAAAAGATCGTGAAACCCGATCGGAAGGATTGGAGCGTCAAGCTGAATGACGCATTATGGCATATCCGACATCATATAAGGGTCCTATCGGGATGTCTCCTTATCGCCTTGTTTTTGGTAAGCCGTGCCATTTACCAGTCGAATTGGAGCACCGCACGCATTGGGCGGTCCAAAAATGCAACATGGAAATGGATCCAGTTGACGAAACGCGTAAACTCGATATCCATGAGTTAGAAGAAATTCGAAAAAATGCCTACGACAATTCAAAAAATTTTAAGGAAAAAATAATGATTTTCACGATCGTATCATTTTACATTGGTCAAAAGATTTTATTATTTAACTCTAAATTAAAACTTTTTGCAGGGAAATTATGATTAAAGTGGCTTAGACCGTACACAGTGACTGATATTTTTCCACATGGTGCAGTGGAAATTAAAAGTAATTCCGGAGAGCCATTTAAAGTTAACGGTCAACGACTAAAATCGTACTATGACAATGCTCCGGTTGGTCTAGTCGAGGAAATTTGTCTAATTGAACATGTCACTTGAATGAGGTCGTCAAGCTAGCGATGATAAACAAACGCTGGATGCGAGGCAACCCATTTTCTTTATTTATTTCTTGATTTTAATTTTTCAGTTTCGAATTTATTCTTATTTTCTTTATTATTTTTAAAACTCACGTCTACTTCTCTTTTATCTTTTCTTTTTAGCATTTTTTATTTTTTTACTCGACAACATGTATGTTATATTATAAAAAATGGAACATACATGACCTTCACGCCCATAAGCCTCGTTAAAAACCTCTATAAATCCTATAGAGGAAAAGAGTACTCATGGACGTGTGGAACAAAAGAAACCATCCACCAAACAGGTCCAAACAACTCGAGTTTAGGAACAAGACACTTATGCAAATTGTTTAAACCAAACAGGCCGATCCACACCACTCTTCGCCAATGCATCCGCAAGCCTATTCGCCTCCCAATAGACATGATGGAAACACACATCACTCAACGCTTCACACGCCTCATCAATTCTCCGCAACCAACGCCAAAATTTCCACGACCCTTTTTCCAAGTGCAAAACCCAGGCATTGGCCGTTGTAGAATCTTATTCGATCACCAACGGGCACTGGCTACCTTTCGATTCCAACATGCACTCCAACGCAAAGCATATTGCTTGGAGTTCCGCTTCATTTGAATCTGCTATCCCAATCGGACCCGAGAACAAAGCGGATATCTGCCCAAACTCGTCACGCAACACACCTCCACACCCCGCTTTCCCTGTTTTCCCCCCTAGCAGACCCATCGACATTGAATTTAAGCACTCACATGGGAGGTCGTTCCCACCTCACATTAACCCTTAACGATACGTCACGGGGCTGAAACTCACACTTCCATGGACATTCCCACCAAGTCGACTCCAAGATAACACCTGAAGGACATCCTATCGGCACCCAATACATCGAGCGCATCTTTATCAAGAAAAGAATTTCACCCGATGTCGCCCGTGTACCCTTAAACAAGCAGTTGTTTCTCACCAACCACAACGACCATAACGCCGCTGCACACCCCGCCATCCACCATTCTCGTACCTGCCCGACAAACAAGCAATCAAAACATAGTGCCAGCAACTCAATCACCCCACACGGCTGCACCATGGCTACTTGGCACCAACGGAAGAATCATAACCATACATCCCATATGATCGAACATCGAACCATAATGTGGTCCAGCGTTTCCTCCCAAATGAGCATTTTTTATTAACTTCCCCCTAATAATATAGTTATTATTACTAATTTAAATTTATTATATATTATTTATTATAAATTATTTATATTATCTTTTTATATTTACGTCAGTTAAATATATATATATATATATATATATATATATATATATATATATAATCTTATTTTTCAATTTAACCCTTGATGGTTTATCTTTATCATCTTACATTATTATTTATTTTAAATTTTAAAATCATAATATATATATATATATATCTTTTAAATTATTAATCTATATATATCTTTTAAATTATTAATCTATATATATATATATATATATATATATATATATATCTTTATCAACTATATTTAAAATTTTAAAATAAAAATATCCTTTTATTTAAAAAAAAACTAACATAATTTTCCCCTACCTTTTCTTTATTCTGCAGCTGTCATCTCACCCTTCTTTCTTCACGCACGTAAACCCCCAACCTTCGAACCAGACATTGCTCAGCCAACCATCATCTTCTCCGGCAAGCCAACATGGTGCGGACCCACGACCAAGCGCGACGACAACCGCAAGGCCAACCTCCTACCACGCCAGCAACTGTTCGAGTCCTGACCTCGTGAAATTGATCAGGGGAGTCTCTCCTTTCCTCTCTTTTACTCTAGTTATCATTTTGGGACAAAATGCATTAAGTGAGGGGGGAGAAATGTTTGTCAAATTTTTGTTTTTGCTTTATCTGAAGCTTGTCTTACACTTGATTTTATGATAATCCTTGTCCCTTAGATTGATGTGTTCCTATGCTTACTTTATGATAATAGAAACCTTGATTTGTTAGAAAATTTGCTTGCATTATGGATTTTATTTGATGGCATAACCTATGTTCCATACTTGTTAATAGAAAAAGGGTGCACTAAAGGATTGCTTTGTTACTCTTGCTTCTTGGAATTTATTGAATTAATGCTTGTATACTTAATTTTTGTGAGAAATTCATATTTAGCCTTATTTGCATGAGAAAATAATAATAAAGGCTAGAGGTGCCTATCACTGGCTCTAGCATAATAAGCTAGAAGTGCCTAACTCTGGTTCTAGCAATGAAAAAATCTCTTTGCATTTTATGGTTAGATTGGATTTCTTTGCAAATTTTATGCATGCTTGCTTAGTTTGATATTTTCTGAGAGCCTTGAGTAGTTCTAGCAAATACTTGAGTAATCTTTGCTTTATTAACAAGTCGTGGGATTGATTTTTCTTTTATCGCCATCTTGCTTAATTCTTTTGCATGCTTAGTGTCTTTTCGAATCGAGGTGACTATTTTATATTGTAAGCTAGGGACTTAGATGTTCAAGGATGAGGATTTGGACCTAGATTTTCGATACTTGAGGACAAGCATCAAATAAGTGAGGGGGAATTTGATAAGTGTTTATATTGGTTGTATTTTTGGTCTTAATTCTAACTAAATGGAGGTTTGAGGTACTTAATATGGTTGTTTTATGTTGTTTTCATGCAGGGGACGTTATGATGGAAATACGCTGGAATGCTGCAGAAAATACTAGAGTCATGGGCAGATTCATGGTCATGAATCAGGCATGAATGCTAACTGGGCGCCACGTCAGCGTCTTCTAGAAGCTGACGTCAGCAGCAGTGATAGCTTATCAAGCCGCTTATCAGATAGCCTATCTCCGGATTTTTGAATTTTAAATTTTAAACTTTGGATAATTATTTTGATTAATTTTTGTATTATCATTTTAGGTTTGCCTAGGTTATTCGAAACACTATAAAGACCCCCTTTTAGGGTAAAACTCAATTCCATCATCTCTTGGTTCAGAAACGTTAAAGGCGCAACAAGGAAAGTCCAAGTCCTTGTGGGTTTGACTCCTACTTACCTATCTATACTTAATTTAATTCCTTTATTTATTTGGAAGAAGGAAATTTTTCTTTACATGTTACGACGCGTGTCACTCACGTATCTCCATATCCGAAATGTTATGGGACATCGAATTCGGGTTTGACTGCAATAGAATAGGGTGTCATGAATCGACCGGTGCAGCTCGGAGTTAAGGTAATACATTACTACCTTCTGCATACTTTTGTAACATGTTGGTATTGAATTAATATTTGCACGATCATGTTTGAGTATGTGATTATTCCCGCCTAAGTCGATCATTTATGAGATAAAAATAATAATGACCATGACAAATATTCATATAAGGTGTTTGATGTATTGAAAGGACTTCCGAGTTTAGTAAACGACTAATAAAAACAGATGATCTCTAAGTCTGATTATTTTGGCTAATGAATTACGAAAATGCCCTCGAGCTATGTAAATGACTAAAATACCCATGTCAATGAAAGTGGTCTGGAAATATACAATAGATCCGGTAAAACAATTGATTCTTCTGAAAATCCTGAAATTGCTCGGGAAGTATGGTAACGAGGCTTCACTTTTGAGTCTATAAATTGCCCAATTTCTTTGAAATTGAGTAATTCTTTGAAGACATTTACGAGAAACTAATTGTATGTTTGAATTAGTCAGAGTTGCGTAAAATGTTGAATTGATTGAAATAACTAAATTGTTTGGAAATACTGTTAAGGCTGAATTGATCAATATGTCCGTAATGACCAAAAAGAATGATCTATCCTCGGTACCAATTGTCTAATTAAACAAAATGTTCGATTTGCCCTCGAGAACTATAATGAATGAATAGTTGAAAGAACCGAGAGGCTCAGAATAATTGAAACACCTTCAAACATCGAGGTGACTGAAAATACCTCAAAGACTTGAAATGAGAATTATCAATAAAGCCAAACAAAGGCAATAGTCCTGAAAGTAGTAATACACGACCCTTGTTGGTTGGTCGTTTCTAGAACTATTGTGATGTTGGAAAAATACCACTTAAGGGCATGTTCATGTTATTTGGAGAAAGTAGCTAGGTCTATGGTAAGAGCAACATGTTCTTCATGTGTATTCAATGTTATGGATCGGGTTCAGATGCATTACACATGTCCGATTACTTAGGAAACACCATTTGGATATCTGTTCGATTTCTCGCTGTATGTTTCAGTGGTTGCTTGGTTTGGCAAGCTTTTGTTATACAATATAGTCAGTTCTGAGAAGTGAGTACTTGTAGTGTACTGTTTCGGTTAGATAATAAACCTTGTGCGATGGTTTGCGGTTAGTTCAAAGGGACTGGGAAACCTGATAAGTAACCAGAAGTTCTAAACTCCGTACGTCACAACTTTTACCTGATTATCAAATTACCATGAAGGTCGAAATGACCAATATGCCCTCGTAGGCTTAAATGATTGGATCACTCTTGATACTTCTGAAATCTCAATGTTCTCGGTGTGTCAAATTCCGAATGTTGGTTTGAGCTGTTAGTACCGAGCTCCCTCGCATAGGGACCTCATCTTGAAATCAGTCCAAAAATTGTCAAACGTCATCTTTATGATATCTATCAAGTACCCTTGAGAAATGAATTGGGTCATAAAGAGCGTACCATGTATCTGTAAACACTCTTTGTCTTAAACCAAGATCATCTACTTAAAATTAAAAGTATGACATTGTTATTCGAAAAGAAAGCAATTCTCTGATTTCTGTTCTCTGATATAAAAATATATATGATATATGACATTGAATACGAAATAATAATAATAATAATAATAATAATAATAATAATAATAATAATAATAATAATAATAATAATAATAATAATAATAATAATAATAATAATAATAATAATATAAATTTGACATCTATCTTCCGGTATAAAAATAGATTCGACATCTATTTTCTGAAATACTATTTTCTGAATATAAACTGAAATCATCTGTGGTATATTATCTGAGATATGAATGAAGATCTATAGGCTCAGCGCTGGTAAGTCCTTCTGGACCTAAGCTCTTATGCCCAATGGGCCTAGGGTAAGTCTTTCTTGACCTAAGGTGTTCCCTTAGGTAGGCTCCTACGCCTCAAGCCTAGTGTAAGACCTTTTGTATGCAGTTCAGGGGGAATTGCATTTTGGAGTTCGGTTGGAGGGTAGTTAAGTATATTAATAAAACTTTCTGACCTCTTCTGAAACATACCCTACTAAATTAATGTATCAAATTTGAACTCTCAGTAAACTTACAATTCGCGCTTAATGAACCACTCTAAACTCCTTGATTCAACTTATGAAACTTGTATCTCTTTGGATTTCCGGCTTGAGACTCATCTCTTAGGGTTCTTGTGATTAAATAAAGAATAACTCTGTTACCTTTTGATTTAATGCTTCGCTGAAATATCGAATCGAAATTTGAGCTTATCGTCGCCCAGTTTATCATGACAGTGTTAAGCTTTCCATATACCTGCTTGTGCTTTTAGCATCCCTTGGTAGTCTGTATTACTGAGCTTTTTGAAGCTCACATTGTTTTTGCCATCACAGATTTGAAAATCGACCATGTTGCAGCTGTTAACGTCGGTATGAGAGTTTCTTCGGCTTGCTTGCGGAGTATGGTACCTGAATTTATGGGGCATGTATATCACGTTTTGATTTATATTCGAGTATGAAACTTGTATTAACAACTTCTGTCACAGTTTTGTTTCATTGTCTGAATGTTTCCTGAAATTGTATTTTAATTCGAAACTTGATTTATGATTTTAAATGGTTTAGCAATTGTTTATTTGAAATTTTTAACGTGGGTCGCTCCAGTGGCCCTAATGTGACTTCCTAGGATACGTGGTAACGCATAGACGGGTCTAGGGGGTTACAAAATCTATATTTAAGAATAATAAAAATCTCCCTCTTTCTCTCATCTCTTTGTTCTTCTTGTTCTTCGTTCTTATTCTTGTTCTTCTTTATTTTATTCACAACACGTTATCAGCATGAGACTCTAATCAACTGAGGTCTTCATGTTCGAATCCAAAAGAAATTACTGGAAAGAATTTGAGTATTGAATGAACCAAATATAAGTTTCTTTTTTCCCCTTATTTTTTTAGTTACTGATTATCTGTATGTTTATATTTTAATTTGGTTTTTAATTTTTGAAAGACATGGAAGCATGTTTGATTGTATTTGAATTTTGACAAATGGGCAGAGATGAGTTTGTGTTTCTCACAATTTTTGAATGGTGTGGAAGCATATTTTAACTCAAAACATGATCTCGTTCAATTACCATGGTTTTGTTGGTGATTCACGGAAAAGATTTCAATATGATATTGAAGAATACATTCACTATATATTCAAACTATCTTGGAAATTTTGATATGTTTTTTAATCGTTCTTAAATTAAGGTCGGTATATCTTGATCTATTATTTGGTTATTGTCTTGTTTTAATAATTTTGATTAAGGGTTTGACCATTTTTTATTGAAGTTAATAGTGACAACATTCGAGTATGATTCGTCGATTTACGAATCATCTCAGGTGGAAAATAACATGCAGTCTATTAACATGATTTTGCTAACTAGAAATCCAATCATACGAATTGCAATTATGGATCATATTATATATATATATATATATTATTTTATCGTTGAGAATTGATATTTTAACTGTGTTTTAAGTTTTACATGTCTTGAAACGGCTTGGAAAGAGATATGACATAAATACATTATGAGGACTTGTCTTGGTTATTTATATCTCCATTGTCCTCGAGAGGAAAATCAATATCGATAAATTTTGATTTTATTTTCATTCTTTATATTATTATTTTAAAGTGCGATAAATCATGATGAATTTGCTCGAAAGTAATATTTATTCTACATCGAAAAACTCAACTGTAGACTTCTCCCAATGTCAGATTACAAAAATTCATCTTGACAAGAATTTTGTGGGAGGCATTCCTTGAAGTGAATGCAAGCATGATGTTTATTCCATGCGATTATCAATGATGAGGCATTACCTGAAGTGATTGCAAGCATGATGTTTATTTCATGTAATTATTGGATCTGTTTTATTCCCTAAAAAGAATGCAAACATGGTAAATCACTATTTAATTGGTAACATAACATCGATATAATCCAAGTATATTGGTTGGACATCCCGTTCTACGAGGTTATTGGTCTCAAAGGATGTTTTTAAAGGACCTTGTGGACTGGTTTAACAAGGATTAAATCTTTGTTCTCTGTGATAAGGATATGTGAAAAAGGTTTCAAAGGTCCGCTGACTCTACTCCATTCCCTAAAGTGAATGTGAGATTATATTATGGAAAGAATAAAAGCCACATTAGAAGTTGTGGTCGTGATTAAAACCATGAATATAGACATGGGAAATATGGTCATTTTAAGGATACTTCTACCCACAGATAGTGAGGTTATAAGGATAACAAGAGTAGTAAAGAACATTCTAATCAAGTAAAATCCTTTTTATTACCAATGCAATATTATAAATCATTGGTCTCGTACTTTTCGTGCGTTAAAAAATCAACAATCATTGAATGATAAAGGGAAGAAAACAAAAGCAAATTTTGTTCGCGAAAAATGACGAAGATGATATTGGTCCAACTTTATTTGGAAATTTTTGGTCCAACTCATTTGGACGTTGTTGATTTTCTTATAACCCTCGAAGGGAATAAATGATCTTCTAATTATTCTCAAAACTTTAAAGAAAATTATTTATCTTTTTTATTTATTTTTCTTTATGTTTATTTACTTTACACATTAATTATTTACATTTTATATTTACATATTATGATATTTATTATTTTGTTTAACATGATTACTTGTCAAATACAATCTATGGTGACGATTTAAGCTCAACATAAGCATACGATATATTTTCCCATTTAAATGCAAGGGAATAATATGAGTACTATATCTCAAACTACTGAAAATATTGATGCTCTAGAAGAGCAATAAATTCTTGAGAGAAAGCACATTATGAAAAGTGCATAATTGCGAATATTGCAATAATTACCGCTAATGGTAATAATATCGTCACCACTAGAAGTGGAATTTTTAAGAGAGCAATATGAGATCACAAAATATCCCTTTGGGAATTATAGATAACATATGTTATAAATTGACATTTGAAATAAGGCAATGTAAATATAAGTTCGATAGTCAAAAGGCCAGTTGAAAGTTCTAGAAGAGCTATATATTGCTACCAAAAGATAATTTTCATTGAAAGCTCTAAAAGAGCTAAAGATATTCTTATTCAAAGGAACAATTTTGATGGTCGTACTTGACATGTACGAGTGAGATTGAATCACATGTTATGGTAAATCAGAAGTTTACGAAATTCAAAAATGTATCTACACACTTGTATATTGTTGGTATGATCGGCTAGACCATCCTGATCGATAATGATGCGAAAGCTATTGAGATTTATATGCACATTTATTAAAAGAACCTAAAGTTCTTGTGGTGTTTGTTCTCAAAGGAATTGATGAAATTCCACTTATTGAAAGAACACGAAGTTTTTGTGTTGCTTGTTCTCATAGGAAATGATTAAGACCCCACTTACCCAAAGAACTTGAAGTTCTTGTACTAAAGCTGAGACTCCATGTCTTGCATATCTGAATGAAATATATGTCCATATATTCGCAAATGTGGAAAGTTTTATATGATTTTAGTAGATGCATCTACATTGTTTTATCAACTTGCAACCAGAAGTTTGTGGGATTGATTATAAAAGGATTCCGATTATGCAATTAGATTATTCGTCTTGCAAAAGCTAGTGGGTTTATATTTTAGGCTATATCAGTTGTTACAAAGCCTATTGATTATGAAAAAATACAGTTTAACAAAATTTCAATTGGATGCCTCCTCATTAATAGCTAAACTATGAGAACAAAACATTTATTATTTACATGGTATTTCCATATAGCAACACTTATACGCATCAAGCCAACAAGTTATAATAAACTCCTCGTTATGATTGGTTTTTGGTCAGAAGCCATACATTTCCCATTTTATAATTTTTGAATTTGCGATATATTGTTGAATTGCTCCATCACAATGCACAAAATGGGTAAATAAAAAGGGTTGAGAATATATATTGAGTATGAGTCTCCTTTTATGTTTAAATTCTTAAACATTAATTGGAGAATCATTTCTGACATGATTTTTCTCAACATCTGGGGAGATAATAATCAACTGGATAAAAGAAAATGAATTATCGTTATCTAGATCCTCGTATATGAACCAGAAGTTCATAAGATAATTCATGTTATTACATGTCAACTGCCAAACATATTTACTGACCCAATGAGAGTAACTAAGTCTCATATACCAGTTGAAATGCTCTAAGTTTAAATTATATGTTAGAGCGAGAGGATTTAAATCATGCCTGAAGCATGATAGTTGAAATGGTTCCAATGATAAAAATTCTTGTAAATGGAAAGTAATATGAGATGGTCATATATTGGAGCCGGGTGCTCCTGAAGAGACCCAAGACATAACTAATAATAAAACTCTAGAGGAGTTTCAAGTACCTAAAATAAAGATTAAAATCTTGAACATATCTCGATGAGTCATATCATTACGAGAATGGAACCAAAATAGAAAAGTTGTCGACAACAATTTTACAAACGATTTTACACAAACTTCTATAGAAGTTAAGAAAGATAATGAGGATCTTGTATAGAAATCTATCCAGAAGTATAGATATTGAATTGATCAATTTAGAAAGATGATTTGAACTTCTAAAAGAGAAGTATTTGGACTAACAATCCAAACACCTAAAGGTGTAATGCAAGTGAGGCACAAATAAGTAGTCGTAAATACGAAAAAATTATAATTTACGAAGAATTCTAAATACTTCATGGTGGATGCAATTACTTTGGCAATTATGAAATATTTTATATGTGTCTAATCATTTTGTGGATCCCTATAAAAAAGTTATCATTGGCGGATTTAAAATGCTAGATGCATTTGGAAATTTCTGAGGAAATTTATTTAGACATGTCACATTGAATATTTTGGCGCATTTGGTATAATCGCCTTAGTGAGTACTAATTGAGGAAATACTATAAGAATGATCATATTTCCTTATGCTTTTTGTAAAAGGAGTTTGGGTCAAGATTCATTATAATAATTTAAATATTATTAGAACTCCTGAAGAGCTTTCAAAGCATTTGATTATTTAAGGAAAGGACTTGAGAAAAAGAACCTTGAGATGCGGTTTTGTCTCGACCTAAAGATCGAGCATTTAAATATACGTTTTTGTCTATGAATGGATATAAGTTGAAAGAATCTTAAAGAAAATTCAATATGGATAAAGTTTATCTATTGTAAGATTGTTGGACATGAATAAAGATAATTATATCATTTCTTGGTCTTGAAGCACCATATATTAGTTGGTCAAGAAATATCAATGGATATACAAAGATCATTACCTATAGATCTTCAAACATTCGTTGATACCTCCTCAATTGTCGTAGAAATAATTGTTATGCACGAGTGTAACACCCGGGTCTGGGGGTCAGGTGAAAATAACATTAAAATAATGTTTCAGGTCTCGGTTTCATAATTAAAATAATAAAATATTATTTTGGACCTCAAGTTTTCAAAACAAATAATTTATGTTGGACATGTTTTGATTTTAAAGCCCAATTCCATGGAATTTGGAAATTGAGATAGCTATCCTCATTAATGGCAAAGGTGTAATTAAATGGTCTTGCAAATTTAAAACCCTTTTTTTATTAAAATAGTCTTTTGTCATCTTCTTCCTCACTCCTCCATTTTCATTTCTCACGACCAAAAGCTATCCCTACTCCAAATCACTATTCTATCACATCACATGCTCTTTGTTGGTGATTTTTGAAAGGTAAATACGTTTTTGACTTGTCCTTACCTTCCTCTTCATTTTGGTACTATTAGTTTTCAATAAAACCAAGTATTTTGTATTTTGGGGTTTTCAAAGATTTTGTCAAAGGTTGAAGCTTTATGGATTTTTAACAATGCTTTTGATTTGTTGTTGTTAGATAAGTTGTTTGTGAACCATAAGGTCCAACATATATGAATTTTAAAGGGTTTTATAAAGATTCTCAGATTTGGGGTTTAGAGGGGGTTTTGAAGGGTTTAAAGGTTGGTTTTGGGGTTGCTATGTGTTGGAAATTGAGAACTGATGTTAGTGTGATAGTTAGGGGTTGTTTTGGGAGCATTTAAGTGTGTTAAAAAGGTTGAAATCAAGAGTTTTGGACTGTGCTAAAGGGCTTCTCGGGATTGAGGTTTTAGGAGTTGTTCTTAGCTTGAAATCTTGTGTCTTGTGCTTGATTAGTGTTCCGGGTTTGCTACATTGATGTGTGAACTGATTTGTGGTTGTTTTGATTGCGTTGAGTTGATTAGAAGCAAGAAATTGTGTTGGTGAAGCCTCGGGATCGGATCCGGAATCGTTGGAAGCTTGATCGGCTAGTGTGTTGAGCTTGGAATAGTCGGTGAGTGGTTAAATGTTTTTAATTGGTTTTCAAGTGTTGGTTCAAGCATGTGGACTAGGTTGGGCTTGATAGACACACCTAGAGTTGGGATTAGATTGGTAGTCTAATCCCAATCTTTAGTTAGAGACCTTGGTTGTACTTTAGTTGTTGTTTATGCCTCATGTTTACTTGTGATTATGATGATTATATATATTGTGTTATACATGTTATTGAGGCATGGTTTTGATACATTGGTATATGCATGTGGTTTGTGCATGATGGTAATCATGGTGAGTACGTGCTAAGCACGAAAGTTGAAATGAAATGATGTTGTGAAAGGTTATGATTTGTGTTTAGTATTGGCAATAGTATGCTTGGGTACAATGATCGATCATTAGTATGTTTAGTGTGCACACGTGAGTAAAATGCGTGCGTGGTCTTGGTGATGGTAGTCATCAAGATGGAGTACGAGTTCGCCCGGAAATTCTTCTTATATATGTTAGTCGGTGATGAGTGTAATCCCATCGACAGGGTGTGAGGATGAGTGGAATCCCCTCCGCGTGAAACAGTGATGAGTGTAATCCCACCGTAAGGTAATGGTTGTGTTGGATGTGAGTTCCAACGATTATCCGCGTATTCGAGTCATAGCTAGGTGCCAATATGGTTAATATACGTGTTTACGTATGATGTGGTTTTGGACTTGTTGAGCATGGCATAATATTGAGTTTATGTTCATGCATCTTATATATTTTGGCTCATGTGGTTTTGGAGGTAAGATCATGCATTTCTACCTTGGTTGTTGCTCGTGCTTGGACCCTGCATTGTCGAGGTTTGTTTTATGAGCTTACCCTCACTAAGCTTTATGCTTACGCTCTCTTTTGTTCGACAATGCAGATCCATAGTTCATGGGTTGCTTGTGCGAGGAGAGGGCCTCCAAGTGTGGATTGTGGTGCTATCTTAGCTTTCAAGTATGGACTTTTTAGTTGTAAGGTGTAATAGTCAAGCAATGGGATATGTGATGTTGATTTGAGCTTTTGATATATGTTGATGTTTGGTATTAGGAGCATGTCTAGACTCCTTGTTTGTGGATTATATGTTTGAGGTTGCTTGTCTAGTGTTTTGGCTTTATGCCCCTTTATGAATGCTTTATGTATGGTTGTTTTAAGCATGAAACCTTATAAGTGCAATGTATGTCTCTTATTGAGTAAATGCTTGAATCCTTGAATGTATATTCCTTGATCGTTTTGGTTGACTCGTATGATGTTCCGTGGATGTTGGATGTTGTATGTATGTTTGTATGTGGCTAGGGAGGTCTTAAAATGCATCTAGAGTTGTGTTTTGGAGTCTTGGGCTGCAAATTTGAGTACTGCAGTGCAGGGTGTATCGGTACGCCTCGGGGCCGTATCGATACGGTCCTACACTTTGGGACTCAAGTTTGGCCTAGCGTACCGGTACACGAGGGTGTATCGATATGACAAAGCCTCTCTGGAAATATGAGATTTTGACGAGATTTTGGCGTATCGGTACGGGTCTAGGGTGTATCGGTACAGTCTTGTATCGTTGACCATGAGAAGTTGACCAGTGAGGGCGTATCGGTACGGTCAACCTGTGTACCGATACGGTCTCCCTGGGTTGACCTGGATGTGTTGACCTAGTCAAGGCGTATCGATACCCTTTCCTAGTGTATCGATACGGCCTGCTGTGAAAGTTAAAATGGGCTGTTTTAATTATGTTTTCGTTGTTTCGCCTCACTTGTTGCTTCCCCTGTCGTTGATTCACATGGGATCTATTGAGAGCATCTAGACAAGATAATATTAAATGAAAAAGTTTTCTTGGGTCGGTAACCGAAGTGGAGCCTTAACGGGTTTCGCCTCGGTTATCCCCGTGTAGCCCACTCGGATTGGTCAAGCGTCCGGACCGGGACGAGGGGGTTACATCGAGGCAAGCAAAAATGTGTTTGGCTAAGACCATTGACCCAACATATCTAAGAGATATGTGGATTTACTTTCACAAGATGTGATAAAAAGCTATCTTGTGTGAAGATAGTGCAAGATGTATATCTCAATTTGAAAGGTGGAGTCATCATGGAACATATTACTCTAAAGTTTCACCCCACACGATCTTTAGAAAAATAATATTCAAGATTGAATTATGAAGATTCAAAGATCTTCTGTGATGTTTTCATGAGGGGGAGTAAATATGTGTTGCACTCTTTTTCTCTTAAGCGAGGTTTTGTCCCAATGGGTTTTCCTGGTAAGGTTTTTAATGAGGCAATATGTTATATGTATCAAAGATGTGTGTACTCTTTTTCCTTCACTAAAGAAATTTTTTCCCACTGGGTTTTTTTTATCTTAGTAAGGTTTTAACGGGGCACATTATCTTCATAGACATACAAGGGGGAGTGTTATGAATATTTATCTATGTGGATGTTTATCATGATAAAGACTTTATCAAGGAGATTTGACTTACTTTATCATTAGGAATATTATCTACAATAATTAGAGTTTAATGTATTATGTACATTTTATGCCTATAAATAGATGATTTATTGAAGGCATTGTACGCAAGTCTAAATTTGAGAATAATAAAAATTTCACTCTTTCTCTCATCTATTTGTTCTTCTTGTTCTTTGTTCTTATTCTTGTTCTTTTTTACTTTATTCACAAAAAAATTAGAATTTTCCAGAATTTCGAAATGAATAATTAAAAAAAAAACAATTCCATAATTTTTCAAAATTTTAAAATATTGAAAAAATAATTATTTATTATTTTTGAATAAATTTTGAAATTAAAATATATTTTTTATATTTTTAAAATAATTTCACAATTTTCCTGATTTAAAAAAATCAAATTTTTTTTATTTATATATATATATATTTTAAAATTTAAAAATTTATAGAAATGCCATATAACATTTTCCTGTTGCGACATGTGTCAAATTTATTTTTTTAAAAATATCAAAGTTAACGGTTAACATTAGTTAAAGGGCCAAATTATTTTTTTCTTTAGTTTGAATTTTCAATTTTTCGAATGGATTGTACTATTTTAAGTTTCGGATTATTCGAAAATCTGTAAATTCAGAATTTCATAAATATTAATCTTGTTATATTTAACAACTTATTGTTTGTTATATCTGACAATTAAAAAAATTAAAATTTTCATAGATGTAAATCTTTTTATATTTAGCAATTTGTTGTTTGTTATATTTGAAATTCCGAAATTTTCATTAATATGACCGTCAAATCCAAAAAGATAGTTAAATCAAATTATATTTTTCGATAATCGAATATCTGATATTCGAATATTTAAATATCTGATATTCGAATATTTAAATATCTGATTTTTCCAGATCGGATACATATCGCTATTTTATCGATCCGAAATTTTAGGTATCCGATTTTTCGAATCAGATCCGATCCGGTATCCGAAAATGAACACCTCTAATAGGGAGTGCCTACAACCGAATAGACTTTAATATTGAGGTTTAAATAAGGGGAAATTACACCAGATATCATTGAACTATTGGCGTTGTATCGTTTATGTCATTGAATTTTTAATTTATTTAATTTTACCATTAGTTTTTTTAATTTTAGGTCCAATTATAAAACAACGACGTTAATTGTTAACAACGTGATGACATAGATAATAAATTGTGCTATGTGATGACGTGACAAGATCACAAAGATGCCTAAAGAAACAACCTTATCTTTTACGACTTCATTGAGACTAATGAACATTAACATAAATATTTTTTAATATCGTGACAACACAAAGGCAGCACTCTTGGTCATTTACAAACGAGGGACAGAGACGAAGACAAGATAAAACTGAAGAAAGAATGTGCAACGGATTCGTTTCTTGCAGCTTCCTCCTTGTTCTTTTGATCACGATAATTAAATCTTTGATTCGTTTTTACTATCTGGAAACTGATCATCAAACATATTTGATATTACTATAACGAAAACGAAATCTTTTAGAAACATGAAACATAACCCATATTCATGCATACTATTGTTTTCACTTGTTCGCAGCTTGCTCTTGGAGATGTAGCAGGAGGAGATGGTAATGTTCTGCGAAGCCCCAGCATGGACGGAAAAGGAGATGCCGGAGAATCCGCAGCGTCCAACTCCGACATGAGCATGGGGATGGGGATGGGCATGGGCATGGTGATGGAAGTGGAGGGGAAGGACCCTGACCACAAGGTTTTCTTCTTCATGAAAGATATTCAAGTAGGGAAAACGATCCCAGTCAGTTTCCCCCACTTAAAAGAATCAGACCCTGCTCGCAATTTGCCCAGAAAAAGACGCATTTCCCTACCTTTCTCATTAAAGGCACTTCCTTCCATCCTCCGCTTCTTCTCCATCACTGCCGGTTCCACACAAGCCTTAGAAATGGAGAAAACACTCACCACTTGCGAGATAGAACGACCAGGAGAGTACAGGGCATGCATTACCTCCGTCGACTCCCTCATTGATTTCGTCGGCGGCATCTTCGGACCAGACGTCCGTTTCGAAATCCTTAGAACTTTCGTAGCCACAAAGACAAGTCATGTTCTCCAGAACTACACTGTTCTTGAAGTGAAAGAGAAAACATCGACAAAGTCCCTACCGTGTCATAATCTGTCGTATCCTTACGCTGTGTTATACTGCCATATCATGATCGACACCACCAACAGAATTTTTAGTCTCAAATAAAAATTCTCCCTATTTTATATTCAGTTTTTGCATATCTTGTTTTGTTTATTCGTTTTCCTCTATAACACGAATTTTGTCTGTATTATAGCATGATTTTTGTCTATCTTTAAGGTAGTTTGGCGTTCATGTAGTAGTCATCGCGATACACCCCCTGATCATGAAAGGTTTAGGGAAGGTTGACAGTCTAATATGGTTAGATCTCATTTTGTGGTAGTTTATCGATGCAATCATACTCGATAATAGAGTCATATTGTAAAACCAATGTTTGATTTTGATATAACAAATAATCTAAGGACCAAATTGCAAAGTAAATAAATTTTTAAGTACTCAAAAGACTCACATTTGACAAGTAAATTTTAGACTTAAACCATTTTAAAGTCAACTTAAACCCTATAAATTTTTTAAGTGTTTCAAAGCAAAATTACTCAAAATCGCCCAAGTGTTTCGATACGGATTGATTTTAGGAGCTTACTGGAAAGTGTCGTTTCGAAACGAACTTCCATGTTTTGAGACTAGGGTTTCAAAACAGACTTGCCCGTTTCGATACAACCTTCATTTGGGCTTTTTCTTTTTTAAGGGTCATTTCCAAATGACTTATAACCGTTTTGATACAGGGTTAAGTATTTTCAAAATTGAGCATTAAATGAACTAGCAGTTACTTGTCAGAACGGAATTTTTGAAAATTGGCTTACTGTTTCGATACATCGCTTTGGTGTTTCGGAACAACGTTTTATAGTTTCAAATAATTTCAATACGGCCTATAGACATTTCGATACGACTTCCTTTTTACATATAACGACTCTTTCTTTTTTTGAGGTTGTTTCGATAAAGGGCCACGTGTTCCAATACGGGTAGTTGCATAACTGCATTTATGGAGAGAAGAGAGAGCCCTAACAGCTCTATTGATGATCTCAACCACCCAAACGGCTAGAAATCAATGAGAAGGTATAAAAGCAAGCCTAAAAAGCACTAGCAACAACTATTGAACCAAAAAGCAACATCCAAGCAATCAAATCTAAACCCTTAAGCATAAGTGTCAAATTCTTGTACCCAACTCATTTGGAGTTCTTCATTGTAAATATTTTTAGAGTTTATGGAGTGTTTATTTGTAATTGGGTAATCAATTAGCCTTTGAGAGGTATTTTCAAAGTTTTCCTATCTTTCTCTTGTAAAGAGTGTTCTTGGGTCAATCTTTGGGTAGAAAGATTGACCGGTTTGTAAGGTTTCCTTCTAAGCCGAGAAAAGGGGACGAATTCAAGTTAGTGAATTGTTGAAATCCTCGGTAGGGTGCTGAGGTAGTGGATGTAGAGCTTGTTCGAAGCTTGAACCACTCTAAATTGTGTTGTCTTCATCTTTTAAATTTCCTACTTGCACCATTCAATTTTTATTCTACCAATGCACCCTCTCTTGGGGTTTAGCCATTGTTTGATCAACTTAACAATTGGTATCAGAGCCACACTCATTCGAAGGACTAACATCCTCTTTAGTAGATCTTGGAAGAGTTTGATCAATCGCACTTCAATCAACATCGTGTTATGGCATCCACCTTCGGCCAAAACCTCTACGAGTCATTATCTATCACCATACCACCATTCTTCAATGGGGATAACTATCCCTATTGGAAGAACTGGAAGCAGCTCTTTATCAAATCAAATGACTACATGGTTTGGGACGTGGTAGAAGATGGTCATTCTTTTCCGATGAAGAGAGACGGTGAAGGAAGGCTTGTTCCAAAGACCAAAGCCAAAATGACTGAGGAAGATAGAAGACGTTTGCAAGTCAACGACAAAGCCTTGCACATGATATTTTATGCTCTCGGTCCCAACGTATACTCAAACGTGTTTTCAATCAAAAGTGTCAAAGAAGTGTGGGACATTCTAGAGACTACATATGAAGGAACAAGTGACGTCAAAGAGACGAAGATCAGGTTTCTCAATTTGAGTTATGAAAACTTCAAAATTGGAGTCGACGAAAGTGTCTTAAAGATCTTTGATCGGTTCTCGGTCATCGTCAACGGACTAAAGGGCTTCAGTGAAGTTATTCCCAAAGAAAAGCTAGCCCGAAAGATACTCTACTCTCTTCTAGAGTCTTGGGATGGCAAGAGGACGACCATAATCAAAACTCGAGATTCGAAGACTCTCAAGCTAGACGCCCTTGTTGGATCTCTACTCACCCATGAGATCATGAAGCAAGGGAGAGAAGAAGAAAGAAGAGAAGAAGTTAGAGAAGAAAAAGGTTGAAAAGAAGAAGCTAGGAATCGCACTTAAACCTTCATAAAACGAAGGCGATTCTAGTGAGGAGGAGGACGAAAAGATGGCCATATTGGCCAAATGATTCACTCGATTCATGAAGTCCAATCGAGGAAGAAAATTCAATAGAAGAGGGGACTTCAAGAATAGAGGAAAAGAGGAAGAAAAGGACTAACTCATTTGATATGAGTGCAAGAAGCCTGGCCATATTCAAACCGATTGTCCTCAATTGAGGAAGAAGAGCTTTGTGAAGAAGAACAAGCTCAAATAGAAACTTGGAGTGACGAGGAGTCATCATAGGAAAAGGAGGAAGTGGCCAATCTTTGCCTCATGGCCTTTTAGGAGGATCATATGGTAAACTCTAACTTATCTTTTACTTATCTAAAAAATTCTCACACTATTGGGAAACATGCTCTTGAAAAGGGAAATTCTTCAAAAACCCAATATGTTAAGGGAAAACCATTTTACCCCAGACAAAGATGTTTTCAAAAGTAATCGAAAGTTAAGAGAATTAGAAGTGTATGGGTTCCTAAGGAACTCATTGTTTCTAATAATGTAAATACAATTTCTTCTTGGATTCCTAAGGGGACCAAGTTTCTAGGAGCTAACTCTCATGGGCCCAAATCATTTTGGGTACCAAAAATCAAAGCTTAATCTCTTTGTTCGTAGGGGGAGCAATGCTTCAAGGTGAAAGCTTCAATTAAAAACATGGGGTACCTTGATAGTGGTTGCTCGAGCCACATGACCGGAGACAAGAGTAGATTCTTGGAGCTTAAACCAAAAAGTGGAGGAATTGAGACATTTGGTGACAACTCCAAATGCCACATTGAAGGCATAGGCTCTATTGGTAATCTCTCATCTACATTTATTGAAAATGTTTTATATGTCAATGGTCTAAAACATAATCTATTGAGCATTAGTCAACTTTGTGACAAAGGTTTTAATGTTCATTTTGATAAAAATGGTGTAAAATTGTGAACATTAAAATAAATAAAATAATGCTCATTGGTCATCGCATATGAAACATTTATACGGTGCATTTAGATGACATACATTCATCCCATGCATGTTTAGTTGCACATGATGAGAATGATGCATGGTTGTGGCATAGGAAACTAGGGTATGCTAGCATAAGTGTTTTAGAAAAATTAGTTTCCCAAAATCTAGTTAGAGGTTTACCCAAACTAAAATTTTCTTTAGATAAAATATGCGATGCTTGTGCTAAGGGTAAACAAATGAGAACCTCATTTAAACCCATTAATGATGTTTCGACTAGTATGGTGTTACAATTAACCCACATGGATTTATTTGGGTTTATTAGAACTATGAGCTTGGGTGGTAAGTCATATGCATTTTTATTGGTAGATGACTTTTCTAGATACACTTGGGTTCTATTCTTGAGTACTAAGGATGAGGCTTTATAAAATTTCATCACATTTATAAAAATTACCCAAAATGATATTGATCTTAAAATCTCACCTATTAGAAGTGATCATGGAATCGAGTTTCAAAATATGGGTTTTGAAGATTTTTGTAATGAAAATGGTATTAGCCATAAATTTTTGGCTCCTCGCACTCCTCAACAAAATGGGTAGTTGAGAGGAAAAATAGAACTTTAGAAGAGATGACTAGGACCATGATGTGTGAAAACAATTTACCTAAGTATTTTTGGCCGAAAGCCACTAATACGACTTGTTTTATTATTAATAGAGAAATGATTATACCTATTTTAAAGAAAACACATTATGAGATTTTGAAATCCAAAAAGTCTAACATTAGCTATTTCCACTTTTTAGTTGTAAATGTTTTGTTTTAACCAATGGAAAAGACAACTTTAGGTAAATTTCATGCTAAAAGTGATGAAACAATATTTTTGGGTTGTTCTCTAAACTCTAAACCCTACCAGGTATTTAATAAAAGAACTTTGGTTGTTGAAGAGTCTATACATGTTGTTTTATGATAACCTCATTCTGAGGAAGGAATCTTGTGATGATGATAATGTAGGGATCATTGAAGCCATTGATGGAGGACAAACATCAAAGGTGGATGAAATTCCAACTAGAGAAGAGGAAGCACAAGATCCACCTCTTGAAGCCTTGAAGGACTTGGCTCTTGAGGTAAAGGATGTGACATACCCAAGGGAGTTCAACTATGTCAAAGGTGGTTAAATCTTGGGTGATCCATCCAAGGGGGTAAATACTAGATTCACTCTCAAAATTATGAATCATGTTGCATTCATCTCATGCATAGAGCCTAAAAATATCAAAGAAGCATTAAAAGATTATTTTTGGGTATTGAATATGCAAGAGGAACTTAATCTATAACGCCTCAGGTTTAGGGCTCGGAAGTTAATGGGCCGGTTGTAAATTGGTTTATGTTTTTAAAATGATGTTTCATGACTATTTTTAAATGAAAAGCATTTTAAAAGGTATTTTTATGGAAAAAGGGCTGATGAGGGATTACTTGTGTAATTTCCCTAAAGCTCTTTTATTAGGTTTCCTAAAGTTTAATTAAAAGGTTTTTATATTTTTTTAAATCAAAAGAGCTATCATTTTTTCAAAGGCAAAAACACGTAACTTTTCAAGAGCAAGCATATCTTCATCAAATCTTCAGATCTGGTTATTTGTTCAAGGTAAATGTCTTAATCTATTGGCCTTTACTAGATTAAGATAGATTTCAACTTAGATTTCCATTAACCAATGATTTTTAAGTTTTCCCTAAAACCCATTATTTCGAAAATGGTGAGTTTTGATGATTTTCGAGTGGGCTTTGATTTCTATCTTTTTGGGTGGTTATAAATCATATTTTGGTTTTGATAAAGTGTTGAAATGAGGTTTTAATCAATAAAACCAAAAACTAGGTGCAGTAGGTAAGTTTTGAAGGTGAAAAAGTGGTGTTTTTTGCTTAGTTTTGTTGTAAAATGAGGGCTGGAGGTATACAGACCTAATATGGGTGTTTTTAGATATTAATTGGTGAATTTTGAAGGTTAAAAATGCTGAGTAAAGTCAGATTGTGTTTGGATGATGTTTTGGAAACGTTTCGGTTGATTTCAACTTTGTTTTGATTGAGTAAATGTGTCGATTGATGGACTGTTGCTCTTCAGTGAGGTTTGGTGTTAGAATATGTATTGATACTTTGGTTTGAAAGAGTTAGAAGTAGGGGAAATGGTTTTGGACGCAACACCGAGTATTGAGGAAGCTTGAAACGGCATTTCGATCATCTTTCGTACGTTGGTTGGTGAGTGGAAATTGTTTTGAAGTTTTAATTGTTCAACGAGGTTTCTTGTGGTTTGGGTGGAGCCTTAGGGGATAACCTAAACCCAAGCGTAAGTTGTCTATGTTCATCTCGTTTCGTGAATTGTTGGCTCATGGGTTTATTTGTGTTGTGGTGTGCATTATGCAATGCTTTTGCCGCCCTTTTTAATGTTGTTGCGTTGTAATAGTTGTTGTCGAGCCTCACGTGATGGTTAGATGTTGTTGAATACGGTGATGTGTAGTCCCACCGGGGAGGAGTAGTAGATGAGTACGATGATGTGTAGTCCCACCGAAAATATGCTAGTTGTTATGTACGGTGATGTGTAGTCCCACCGGAATTGGTTATGCATGTGCATACCATGTTTTGTTTATGTTTGCATTTTATCGTACTTCTTCCTTAAATGGTTTTGTTATTAAAAACTATATATATATATATATATATATGTGTGTGTGTGTGTGTGTGTGTGTGTGTGTGTGTGTGTGTTGAAATGCATTGTTTTTGTTGTGTTTTAAAGCTCCGCTCTCTAAGCTTTTAGGCTTACGCTCTCTTTTTCCAACAATGCAGATCGTTAGTGGCATCGGAAGGCAAGTGGGCAAGAGAGGAGTCTTGGAGTTCTGCGCTAGCTCAAAGTATGGTTTTTATAGTTGTAATAATACTTAAGCAATGTGAATACTAGACTTGTTGCTATGGAGTTGGTGTCCAAACTCTTATGTTTTGCTATTGTTAATGTTGTTAACAAGTTTAAAGTGTTGAAGAATACTTGATTTGGCTTTTGACCTTTCGGTGGATGTTAAGCATGTTTGGTTGCTTACTAAACCTTGTTTGATGAATTGAGCCTTGTTGTATGTTCGATTGACTTAAATGAGTGTTACTTGACTGCTCTATGTTGGCTTGTGTAAGTATCTATGTTAGAGTTCTGCAGTTGGTGTTATGGTGTTGCTTTTTGGTTGAAACCAGCAAATTTCTGCATTGTCGAGTCTTGGGTATCAATACGGTTGGGACTGTATCGATACGGTTGGGGTCATATTGATACGATCTTCATGTTTTAAGCCAAATGTATTGTTACACAGGAAGGCGTACCTATACCATTTTTTCTACTGAAAATTTGAGAATCTTACGAGAAATTGAGGGTATCGATACGGGCATGAGTGTATCGATACTTTTCTCTGAAGTTGACTTTGGAGTGTTGACCGTTGGGTGTGTATCGATACCAGCTTGAAGGGTATCGGTACGAACTCTCAAAGTTGACTTGGGGAAGGTTGACCGTTGAAGGCGTATCGATACGGTCCCTTGGAGTATCGGTACAACCTAAGTTAAATAGCTAAAACATGTCTTTTACTGTCTGAATTGTTTGGTTCTCGTTCGTGTTTGTTTCTTCCGCTATTAGTTGCATCAAATAGGATATAAATAGCATCTAGAGAAGATAAAAAAAATAAAAAAAATAGGGTTGCTAATCGGAGTGAGATCCTAGCGGTTTCGCTTCAGTTTTCTCCGTGTGACCCGTTCGGTTTCGGTCTGTTGGCTTGGTCGAGACGAGGGGTTACATTTTGTGGTATCAGAGCCAAGTTACGAGGTCTCCCGGGAAGGTAAGTCAGGTAAGTTGGTTTGTTTGGTTTGTTTGCCATTGCACGGTGTGTGAAAGCATGTTTTATCGTTCTTGTTGTTGGTTGAAGTGCAGTCGAGCGTCCCCATTGCTAGGCATTGTTATTGGAAAATGGTTTTGGTTAAAGAGCTTGAGCCCTTGGATCCTTGCACTTGCTGACCCAATGTTTTCTTGTGTGTGATGTGTTTATTGTTTATATTTTATCTTCGTTATGGTGAGACCGAGAGGATGGCCTAGAGCGGGTGATTAGGCACCCGGGGATGTGCCTCCTGCTCTCGATGGTAATGGGGCGGATGTCGGAGATAATGTACCTCAGGCCGGTGCAATGTTGGAGGTGATGGTAATGGACCTCAGGATGGGGCGAATGTTGGGGGTAATGGAGCTCAGGCTGGTCAGGGTCCGGCAAGTGCAAACATGACTCATTTGATTTTGACTATAGCCAGGGCTTTTCAGACAGCTTTAGTCCGTATACATGCTGCAGCACCACCTCAAGGTGCGGGGACTAGTTTACCCCTTGAGAGACTTCGTAGCTTGGGCGGAGTTAAGTTCCATGGTTTGACTCCCGAGGGTTCAGAGGCTTGGCTCGAGAGCACTACGCAAATCTTAGGCTAGATGGAGTGCTCAGACGCTCGTTAGTTAGGTTGTGTTGTCTCCTTGGTTCAGGGAGATGCATATGCTTGGTGGACTACCGTTACTTCAGGTATGGCAGAAGCAGATGACACTTGGGAATTCTTCTGAACAACTTTTAGAAAGAAGTATCTTGGGGCACAATACCAGGATGAAAAGAAGAGAGAATTTATGGCTTTGGTTCAAGGTTGTAAGACATTGTCAAAATACGAGGTACAATTTGTGAGGTTGAGCCAGTATGCTCCCGAGTTGGTTCCCAGTGAGAGGGAACGGTGTGAACGCTTCCGTTATGGTTTGACTAGGGATGTGAAGACATATATGCTCGCTTCTGATTACACCAAGTTTGATGTTTTGGTCTCCAAGGCCAAGGATATTTAGCGGAATTTAGGCTCGAGTACTCGTGTTAGTGGGTCTGATTCGGGGAAGAGACATGCGGATTGAGATAGAGAACATGCCAAGAGGCACAGAGATAGGAGGTACCAGCCTGATTCGAGACATAGTGGCGGTAACCATGGACGTGGCTATCAGAGCCAAGGAGCTGTTGTTCACACTCCCGAGTTCACTAGATGTGGGAGACGTCATCCGGGCGAGTGTATGGGTACCTTAGGGGTATGTTGGAACTGTGGTTCCCGAGATCATTTGAGGCGTAACTGTCCACACTCGACTAGGGGCGGACAAGCTCCAGCAAGAGGGTTTGAGCATCAGAGAGGCTGCGGGCCCGGTCGAGGTAATTTTCAGCCGAGGAATGATGTTCAGAGGAACTTAGCTCATGTGGTGGCAGTTCAGCCCAAGGGTGGAAGACCAGCTATGGTGTATTCACAGCGAGAGGCTGGGAATGACACTAATATCATCGTAGGTAATTACTTGTTACAGTAATTGACCTTACTTTCTTTGATAGATTCGGGTTCGACACATTCGTACATTTTGGGTGAACATGCAAGATCTATAGGTTTACCGTATGAGTGGCTAGAGGTTGGTTTGAATGTTACTAGTTCTTTTGGTGAGACCGTGGTAGTTAGGAAGATGTATATAAGGTTTCCTTTGATGATTCAAGGTCACGTGTTCCCAGTTGATATGATGGAATTGTCGTTATATGGTTTCAACGTGATTTTAGGCATGGATTGGCTCGTAGAGCATAGGGCTAGGGTAGACTTTGAGACCAAGAGAGTCTCCTTGAGGCTTACGGATGATTTTGAAGTTGTAGTAGTTGGCGAGAACATTAAGTTCTTGTCCAATGTTGTTTCTGCCTTAGAAGCTCAGAGATTGATGGGTATGGGTTGTCAAGCGTATTTGACCTATGTGATTAATCCGAATATGAGTAAGGTCAGACCACAAGAAATCAGAACAATTTGTGATTTTTCTGAGTGTCTTTCCGGAAGAGTTGTCGGGTTTGCCTCCAGATAGGGAAGTTGAGTTTGCTATTGAGATGTATTCAAATTCCGCACCCGTGTCTATTGCTCCGTATAGAATGACACCTAATGAGTTGAAAGAGTTGAAGACACAGCTTTAGGAACTGTCAGATAGGGGTTTCATTAGGCCCAGTATTTCTCTGTGGGGTGCTCCGGTCTTGTTTATGAAGAAAAAGGATGACAGTATGAGGATGCGTATAGACTATAGACAGTTGAACAAGGTAACGGTGAAGAACAAGTATCCATTGTCGCAGATAGTTGATTTTCTTGATCAATTGAGAGGTGCTTCAGTGTTTTCGAAGATTGATTTGAGATCAGGTTACTATCAGTTGAAGGTAAAAAATGTGGACATACTGAAGATAGCCTTCCGTACACGATATTGGCACTACGAGTTCTTGGTAATGCCTTTTAGTTTGACTAATGCTCCAGCTGCATTTATGGACATGATGAATCGAGTGCTCCATGAGTTTTTGGATAAGTTTGTAGTAGTGTTCATAGATGACATCTTAGTGTACTCTAGGACCGAGGAAGAGCATGATGAGCATTTGTGACTAGTGCTTCAGACTTTGCTTGAAAATCAGTTGTATGCCAAGTTGAGTAAATGCGAGTTTTGGATTAAGGAGGTAGTCTTCTTAGGCCATGTGATCTCAGCCAATGAGATTAGTGTGGATCCCAAAAAGATAGAAGCCATAATGAATTGGAAAAAACCAAAGTCAGTGACAAAAATCTTTAGTTTCCTAGGCTTGACGGGGTACTACCAAATATTTGTTGAGGGATTTTCGAAGATTGAGGCACCCTTGACTAAATTGCTTAAGAAGAATGTTCCGTATGAGTGAACAGATGCAAGGCAGCAAGCGTTCGAAAATTTGAAGAAAGCATTGACCGAAGCTCCTATTTTGATTTAGCCTGAACAACGAAAGAGTTTGTGATTTATAGTGATGCATCGTATGTAGGTTTAGGTTGTGTGCTTATGCAAGAGGGTAAGGTTGTAGCTTAGGCTTCGAGTTAGTTGAAGGTTCACGAGAAGAATTACCCCACTCATGACATAGAATTAGCCGACGTAGTGTTTCCTTTAAATATTTGGAGACACCACCTTTACGGTGAGAAGTGCACAGTTTATACCGATCACAAGAGTTTGAAATACTTGATGACTCAGAGGGAGCTGAACCTTAGACAACGTAGGTGGATAGAGCTTATTAAGGACTATGACCTTACGATAGAGTACCATACGGGTAAGGCAAACGTAGTGGCCGATGGTTTGAGTAGAAAACTGGAAGTTGAGTTGCGAGCTATGTTTTCGAGATTGAGTGTGTCACGGGATGGCGGTTTGATAGCCGAGCTACAGGTTAAACCTTCGTTGGTTCAGTGGATTCGAGAGAAACAGTTGCAAGACGAGTCTTTGGCACCTCACGTGCAAGATATAGCCGAGGGTAGGCCTACAGATTTCTGCTTTGGTGAGAATAGGATCATATGTTTCAAGGATAGGATAGTAGTTCCAGAAGATGCCAAGTTAAGGCGTACCATCTTGAATGAAGCACATAACAGTCCTTTTTCTATGCATCCAGGTAGTACGAAGATGTACCGTGGGTTGAAGGAAGAGTACTACTGGATTGGGCTGAAGAAAGATGTGGCCAAGTTTGTGAGTAAGTGTATGGTTTGTCAGCGAGTTAAGGCCGAGCATCAATTTTCTTCAGGTTTGTTATAGCCATTGAAGATTCCGGAATGGAAGTGGGAACGTATTACCATGGACTTTGTGTCGGGATTACTGTTGACTCCATCGAAGATGAATTTGGTATGGGTGATAGTTGACAGATTCACTAAGTGTGCCCATTTCATACATGTTCATACTACCTACACCTTAGATTAGTTGGTCGATCTGTACATCAGTGAGATAGTGAGGTTGCATAGGGTACCGAAATCGATTGTATTGAACCAAGATCTGAGGTTTACAATTAGATTTTGGAGTGTTTGCATCGTGCCTTGGGTACTTGGTTGAACTTCAGCACTTCGTATCACCCACAGTCAGATGGTCAGTCACAGAGAGTGATTCAGGTGTTAGAGGACATGTTGAAATGTTGCATCATCGACTTTCAGGGTTCTTGGGAGAAACACCTACCATTAGTAGAGTTTGTGTACAATTACAGTTACCATGCTAGTATTCATATGGCACCGTATGAGGCTCTATATGGTAGGAAGTTTAGAACACCTATTTGTTGAGTCGAGGTCGGGCAAAAGCTTGTACCTATGCCTGACTTGCTTAAAGGCACTATCGAGAAGGTAAAACTGATTTTTGATCGCTTTAAGGCGGCATCGGATAGATAGAAATCGTATGCCGATTTGAAGAGAAAGGAGATAGAGTATGCCATGGGCGACAAAGTGTTTTTGAAAGTCTCACCTTGGAAGAAGGTTATGAGGTTTGGTAAGAAAGGTAAGTTAAGCCCGGGGTTCATTGGTCCTTATGAGGTAGTTGAGAGGATTGGTCCTGTTGCTTATAAATCGAGACTGCCGACAGAGTTAGAGAAGATTCATGATGTGTTCTATGTTTCGATGCTCCAAAAGTATAGATAGAATCTGACTCGTGTAATTCCAGTGGAAGAGATCGAGTTGAACCCAGATTTGGCGAACGATGAAGAGCCGGTTTAAATTCTTGCTATGGATAGGAAAGTGTTGCGTGGGAGATCTATCAAGATAGTCAATGTTTTGTGGAGACACCGACGTGTGGAAGAGGCCACTTGGGAGAGAAAGGAAGACATGGAGAAACAATTTTCGTATTTCTTTCCGTCAGGTAATTTCGAGGACGAAATTCCTTAAGTGGGGAAGAGTTGTAACGCCCCGGGTTTAGGGCTCGGAAGTTAATGGGCTGGTTGTAAATTGGTTTCAGTTTTTAAAATGATGTTTCGAGACAATTTTTAAATGAAAAGCCTTTAAAAAAGGGATTTTTTGTGGGAAAAGGGTTGAAGAGGGATTAGTTGTGTAATTTCCCTAAAGCTCTTTTATTAGGTTGCCTAAAGTTTAGTTAAAAGGTTTTTATCTTATTTTCAAATCAATAGAGCTATCATCTTTTTCAAAGGCAAAAACACGTAACTTTTCAAAAGCGAGCATTTCTTCATCAAATCTTCAGTTGTGGTGATTTCTTCAAGGTAAACGTCTTAATCTATTGGCCTTTACTAGATTAAGATATATTTCAACTTAGTTTTCCATTTACCCAATGATTTTTAAGTTTTTCTCTAAAACCCATTATTTCAAAAATGGTGAGTTTTGATGATTTTCGAGTGGGCTTTGATTTCTGTGTTTTTGGGTGGTTATAAATCATATTTTGGTATCGATAAAGTGTTGAAATGGGGGTTAAATCAATAAAACCCGAAACTAGGTGCAATGGGTAAATTTTGAAGGTGAAAAGTGGTGGTTTTGGCTTAGTTTTGTGGTAAAACGAGGGCTGGAGGTATACAGACCTAAGATGAGTGTTTTCAGATATTAATTGGTGAATTTTGAAGGTTAAAAATGCTGGGTAAAGTCAGATTGTGTTTGGATGATGTTTTTGAAACGTTTCGGTTGATTTCGGCTTTGTTTTGATTGAGTAAATGTGTCGATTGATAGATTGTTGCTTTTCAGTGAGTTTTGGTGTTAGAATATGTATTGATACTTTGTTTTGAAATAGTTAGAAGCAGGGGAAATGGTTTTGGACGCAACACCAGGTATTGAGGAAGCTTGAAACGGCATTTCGATCATCTTTCGTACGTTGGTTGGTGAGTGGAAATTGTTTTGAAGTTTTAATTGTTCAACGAGGTTTCTTGGGGTTTTGGTGGAGCCTTAGGGGCCAACCTTAACCTGAGCGTAAGTTGTCTATGTGTGTCTCGTTTCGTGAAATGTTTGCTTATGGGTTTATTTATGTTGTGTAGTGAATTATGCAATGTTTTGCCTTCCTTTTTAATGTTGTTGCGTTGTCGTAGTTGTTGTCGAGCTTCACGTGATGGTTAGTTGTTGTTGAATACGGAGATGTGTAGTCCCACCGGGGAGGACTAGTAGATGAGAACGGTGATGTGTAGTCCCATCGAAAATATGCTAGTTGTTGTGTACGGTGATGTGTATTCCCACCGGAATTGGTTATGCATGTGCATGCCATGTTTTGTCTATGTTTCCATTTTATCGTACTTCCTCGTTAAATGGTTTTGTTATTAAAAACTATATATATGTGTTGAACTGCAGCGTTGTTGTTGTTGTGTTTTAGAGCTCCGCTCACTAAGCTTTTAGGCTTACGCTCTCTTTTTCCAACAATGCAGATCGTTAGTGGCACCGGAAGGCAAGCGGACAAGGGAGAAGTCTTGGAGTTCTTTGCTAGCTCTAAGTATGGTTTTTATAGTTGTAATAATACTTAGGCAATGAGAATGCTAGACTTGTTGTTATGGAGTTGGTGTCCAAACTCTTATGTTTTGCTATTGTTAATGTTGTTAGCATGTTTAAAGTGTTGAAGTATACATGATTTGGCTTTTGACCTTTCGGTGGATGTTATGCATGTTTGGTTGGTTATTAAACCTTGTTTGATGAATTGAGCCTTGTTGCATGTTTGATTGCCTTAAATGAGTGTTACTTGATTGCTCTATGTTGGCTCATGTATGTATGCATGTTAGAGGTCTTTAGTTGGTGTTATTGTGTTGCTTTTTGGCTTAAACCAACAAATTTTTGCATTGTCGAGTCAGGGGTATCGATATGGTTGGGATCGTATCGATATGGTCTTCATGTTTTAAGCCAAGCGTATCGATACACGGGAAGGCGTACCTATACCATTTTTTCTACTGGAAATCTGAGAATTTGACGAGAAATTGAGAGTATCGGTACGAGCATGAGTGTATCGATACGATATTCTGAATTTGACTTTGGAGTGTTGACCGTTGGGTGCGTATCGATACCAGCTTGAAGGGTATCAGTACGAACTCTTAAAGTTGTCTTGGGGAAGGTTGACCGCTGAAGGCATATCAATATGGTCCCTTGGAGTATCGATACAGCCTGAGGTAAATGGCTAAAACTTTTCTTTTACTCTCTAAATTGTTTGGTTCTCGTTCGTGTTCGTTTCTTCCGTTGTTAGCGGCATCACTAGGATATAAATGGCATCTAGATAAGTTTTAAAAAAATAAAAATAGGGTTGCTAATCGGAGTGAGATCCTGGCGGGTTTCGCTTCGGTTTTCCCCGTGTGACCCGTTCGGTTCGGTTCGGCCTAGTAATCAATATACTATAGGAACTAAGTGGGTATTCGGAAACAAACTAGATGAGAGTGGTAACATAGTGAGGAAGAAGGCTAGGCTTGTTGCTCAAGGTTACACTCAAGAAGAGGGAATTGATTTTGATGAAACATATGCACCCGTAGCTAGAATGGAAGCTATTACGAAGCTTCTTGCATTTTCATGCTATCATGATCTCAAGCTTTTTCAAATGGGTGTGAAAAGTTCTTTTCTAAATGAGTTTATAAATGAAGAAGTGTATGTTGAACAACCACCGGGTTTTGAAGATCAACAATTTCCAAATCATGTTTTCAAACTAACTAAAGCTCTTTTTGGTTTAAATCAAGCTCCTAGAGCTTGGTATGAAAGGCTTTCAAACTTTTTAAATCAAAAAGGTTTTGAAAAAGTCAAGGTGGATACTACGCATTTCATTAAAAGATATGACAATGGCATCTTAGTAGTTCAAATATATATTGATGATATTAGTTTTGGTTCTACTAATGAATCTTATTGCCAAGAATTTTCTAAGCTAATAAAAGTTGAATTTGAGATGAACATGATGGGAGAACTCTCATTCTTTTTCGGGCTCCAAATCAAGCAAAGGAACGATGAAACCTTCATCAATCAAGCAAAATACGTAAAGGACATGCTCAAGAAGTTTGGCTTGGAGAACGTAAAGCCTCAAGCCACTCCAACGAGCTCATCAATAAAGCTTGAAAAAGATGAAGGAGGTAAGTGTGTTGATTCTAAGCCTAATAGATCTATGATTGGCTCTTTGCTTTACCTTATCGCAAGTAGACCATATATTATTTTTATTGTTTGCTTGTGTGCTAGGTTTCAAACTAGCCCTAGAGAATCACACCTAGTTTCCATTAAGAGAATTTTTAGATATCTTATAGATACGCCTAATTTAGGTATTTAGTATCCTAGAGAATTCCTCCTTTGACGTTTATGCTTTCTCTGATGCGAATTATAGGGGATGTAAGATAGATAGGGAATGTACCTCCAGAACATGTCAATTCTTAGGTAGTATGCTTGTATCTTGGTTCTCTAAGAAACAAAATAGTGTAGCCTTATCTACCACCGAAGCGAAGTACATATCCTTAGGGAGTTGTTGTGCTCAAGTTCTTTGGATGAAGCAACAACTCTTAGACTATGGTGTTCGAGTAGATAGCATACCCCTTAAGTGTGACAACACTAGTTCCATTTGTCTCACTAAGAATCCCATCCAACACTCTAGAACTAAACATATAGAAATTAGACATCATTTAATTAGAGATCATGTCTTGAAAAATGATGTAGTTCTAGAATATGTTGAAACCTTGAACCAATTAGCGGACATATTTACCAAACCTTTAGATAAATAATGTTTTTGGACCCTTAGGAGAGAGTTAGGTTTAACCAGCCTTCCTTGACCCTTTTAGGTCCCAAATGACCAAAAATGTGCTTCAAATTATTTGATGATTATGCTTGTGTTGATTTATCTCCTTTTACATCTATGCTTGTTGTTAGGGGATATGCAATTGTTTTAGTCCATATATCATTTACATGCATTTTGGCTCAATCTAAGATGTCTTTTTGGACTTAAAACTACCCAAAATGCTTTTTCTGGCAAAGGTGTTTCAAAACAAGTGCATCTGTTTCGATACGAGCTCTCACTTCTCAAAATAAGTATGTTACTGTAATTTGTCGTATCGAAACAGGGTCTACGCATTTCGATACGGGTTCACGGTGTTGTTTCGAAATGACTATTACCTATATTGAAATAGGTCTTATACCGAAACGACTCAAAAGCGTTTCGATCCCCCCGTTTCGATACGCCAAATGGCGTATCGATACGCGTTTGCACAGATTGTTTAAATGAGCCTTAAAAGAGTATCCAACTTTAATTAAAACTCAAACTCTCTTTTTCTTTCAAACCCTAGCTGAAAACCCCTATATAAACTCCTAAAATCTCTTGATTTTTCACACCAAAACCTAAAATATTTTGAGGGTTTTCAATCTACACATCAAGGCTAAGGCTTTGCAAGCAGTTTGGTGCATTAATCATCCTTCATTCATCCAATTTCCTATATCAAGGTATAAACCATTTTCTTTTCTTTTTTTTTAATTTTCGTTTGATTTTCTTCTATGTTTTTACTCAATTTTTGTATAGAATATATACTTATAGTATGGGTTTTGAAGTTTTTGCAAAAATTCTTTAAAATTTAAAAAAATTTGGTTCGAATATAAAATTTATATCATATATTTTTCTTTACATTTTTCAAAGAAAAATTTACCAAAAATTTGTTTTATATTTATATATGTTTTTACACAATATTGTATAGATTTTTATATATGCCTTGACTATTGGATTGAACTTGGTTGATTTACGCATACATGTGTTTTGTGTCTTGATTTGTTTTCATATTTCGAATATGGGTTCTAGAAAGAGAGTACGAACTGATGAGGTTGAGGGAAGTACAAACAATGATGATGAATCCCCTCGTCCCAACCTCACTCTACTCTATCGAAAGAGTCTTCGAAACAATGACGCCCATACCAACTTCAAACTCTTTCAAGATCATGCAATCCGACGTGAGCGTGTTACTTCTATACCCTTTTTGGAGTCTGAATGTTTTCAATTTTGTTATCTCCCTTTATTGAGGCGTTGGTGTTTCTTACCCTTTTTGAGCTTACTCGGTACTTTGTACCGTAACATGGTTCTTGTTTTTTATGCCAATGCCTGATGTATTTCCAGTGTCGATCATTTTCAAGTGATTGCCATTGAATCCTACATCACGAGGAAGAATTTTCGGATTGATCCTCAAACTTTGGTCAATGTTTTTGGTTTTGAAGATGATGATATTTCGGATGAAAACTCTTTGGGACATACTCTTGGTGGCTCCGTTACGGTCCTTGATGCTCATGATCGCATCCTTCATCTCATGGTCTCTTGGTGGTTTCGTCCATCCGGAGGAAAGTTCTCCCACATTCGCCAAGTCGATGATTTTTAGCTTCATTGCTTTCGTGAGGAACGACGGCCAAATATTTTTTGAATCATGTTTGCCGTGATGGTGCATCTTGTCCAAAATCGTAACTTAGATCTTGTCACTTCCTTCATATATGGAACCGCTTTGAGTTATTTGTTCTCAAAATTGGGGATCGATTGCTCTCTTGATTTTCCAGAATCTCTCAAGGATCCCATCGATGAGCGCACTCTTATCCGTTGCATGTTTCACTACATTGATGGAGATTGGGTTCGTGTTGAGAATCCTCCTCAAGTTGCGGCCCCCGAACCTCAACCTCAAGTTGCTCCACCTAATAATGAAGCTCTCATGACTTTTCTCACTGAGCAATTCAATGGCTTGCAAACCAACATGAACTCCGGTTTTGCCGCTATTGACACTCGTTTCACCTCCTTGGAGGAACGTGTTCAAAATGTTGAGAATCGACTTACTTCGGTTGAAACTCAACAAGCATCGATGGACATGTCTTTTACCAGCTTTTATGGCCAATGGAGGCAATTTAGAAGGAGCACCGATAATGAAGATGAAGATGACGATTATGCTTAGTTCTGTTCATCTCATTGCATATCATCTAGTTTAGGATTTCCCTTTTTATGCACCTATCTATGTTTTGTTTTAGGACCTATGATTTGATCTCTTGTTTTTAAGTATTAAGTTTGGATATTTTGGAACTTTTTCTTTGGTTTATTATGTGTAACACCCCAATTTAGCCCTAATTTTAAAATCCCTAATTGTGAGAATCCCTAATTGGAAACCCTAGAATTTGGGGGAAAATCGGAATTTAACCTAACCTAAATTGGGGACCAAATTGAATAAATTTATAAAGTTGGTGGCTATTTTGTTAGGCGGGCAAAAGTAGAGACCCTCCTTTCGTAATTTACCCATTTGTCTAGGGTAAACACTCCTTTGGTCTGATTCCTATTATATGCGCCGCTCACCATCTCATATTCTCTAATAATATAATAATAAAATAATACAAACAGTCAAACCCCCATCCTCGTCTTGTTCCGTCGAAGCTCCAGTCAAGGGGCTTTCATCACCGTTCAAACGGTTCGAGGCCAGTGGAGTACTCGTCGTCTCTGTGCGAACAAAACCCCGACCACCCAGCGTCCGTCGCGCCGTTGTTCTTCGCTGGAATCGGGTTCGAAAGCGTTCGTGGAAACGAGCTCTGCCGCCGCCGTCCTCTACGTGTGCCGCCGTCGTCCTTTGCGCCCGCGTCGTGATCGTCCGAGTTAGGGTGAGTTTTGGATCGAGTCTGTTGGGCTCCGGGGTTGTTGTCCCCGTCTTGTTGACCGTTGTCGGGTTGTGGCCGCCGTCGTGTTGGTCGTGGCCGGTAAAGCTGTGGCCGTCGTTGGGTTCACGGGTTGCGCAGTGGGGGTTGGTGCGCCGCCGGGGACATGGTGTTAGGGTTTGTTATATTGGGGTTAGGGTTTTGCTGATTTGGGTGGTTGTTGGAGATGAACCAGACCGGTTGGGGGTGTTGGTGAACCGGACGGCTGGGTTGAACCGAACCAGACAGTGGGCTGATGCAACGATGACGTCATCCGCTGTTGCAGTGCTGATGCAACGATGACGTCATCTGCTGTTGCATTGCTGATGCAGTCAATGATGATGTCATCGCAGTCAATGATGACGTCAGCGATGACTTCAGCGTTGACTTTTGGTTGACTTTTTCGACTAAGTCCATCTTTAAGTTTTTCGACGTTCCGGTTCCGTTGCCGCTGTCCGTTTCCTCAAATTCGAACCCGAAATGCCTTTTTGGATCAAGTTTTATTGTTAAGCTCAGATTTTTGTAAAGTGTTGCATCGGAGTTTGACTCGAATATTTTCTTGTGTTCAGGTGACGTGGATTCTGACCACGAGATTTTACCTCCTCCTCCGCCAGGCAGACCTCCGGTGGCACAGTCTTCGAGATCTGCTAGTAAGTGTTCTGTTAAGCGTAAATATTCGAATGTGGCATAGTAGAAAGTCTTATTTAGTGTTCTTTGTTTTTAGGAGCTGATTCTATCCGACCTTCCGCTAGAGCTGAGCGTGGGAGACGTCACTATCGACGTTGACTTTTTAGCTGCCTAAGGTGTGTTCTCTGTCTGTGCTACATGTATGTGTTACCTGATTGTGTGATTGTATGAGAAATATTCTGTGTTATCATGCTCGGTTGATTGAGAAATGTTTTATATGTTATTCTGCTCTGCATCTGATAAATATTGTATGACTCGATTGTATGTCATTCTGCTCTGTTATTTGATAAATAATGTATGACTCGGATGCTATGATCATGTTATGTAACACATATCGGAATCGGATTATTATGTACATGCGTCTTAGTTTTTAACAAGATTGCATTCGGACTCTGAAATCGGATTACATGTCATATCATTGGGTTGGGATATTGTACGGAGGAAGCTCAGCGACTTCATCCTTCGGGTTGAACTTCGCTTCGGATCAGTAGTTCCATCCTTCGGGATGAGTTCTGCTTCGGACATGGTGTTGAGGTGCAGAGTGGTTCAGGGGAACCTTACTCTTCGGACGGTGATGTAGTTGGGTGCATGTCATGTCATGATATCTGTATGCTCTGTTTGAATACTTCGGAATATCTGTCAATTTGTTATATGTTGTTTGACTGTTGGTTTGACTTCTGTTATGCACTTTAGAGACACACTGAGCTTTATAGCTGACTCCCCCTTAATATCTGTTTCAGATTCCAGACTTAGGTTTCGGTACTTGGAGGACCTCGCACGAACAGTATTTGATATTATTTTTCAGTATGTTTTGTTTTAGACTTATATTTAATTATTTAAGAATTTCGGACTTGGTTGTAATTTGGACTTTGAACTTTTATTTTGGGATTGATGAACTTTTCGCATGCATTGTTTTACAACGGAATTTCAAAGGACTATTATAATTGAATAATAAAATTTCGACACGTATTCTTTCAAGTGATCTTTCTTGAGGGGCAAGTTTTTCTAAAATGACAATTATACTTTAAGTAAACTCTTAGGTTAAAAATAAGGGGTTACATTTAGTGGTATCAGAGCCGAGGTTACACCCCTCGGCCTGTGAGGCTCGATAAAAATTTGATTTTTAAAGTTTCAAAAAAAATAATGCATGCATAGTAAATGTTTTCGGAAATTACGAGATTTTCAGATAAATGTCCGTATTTTTAAAAAAAGTAAGATATGTTTTAATTAAAGTCTCCAAGTACCAATTTTGACTTTAGGACTCTTCTTTTGTAGATAGACTACTATGCCACCCCGTAGGAGTACTAGAGCTACGGTCGGCCAAGGTCGAGGCCGTGGACGAGGTTGTACCGCTGCTAATACGAGTGACGTTAATCCTCTTGAGCATTCGCCACCACATCAGGAGGACCCACAGCATGAGCAGGCTGAGGAGCAGCATGAGGTTCATACGAGTGGTCAACAGACCGACCACCCTAATCAGCAGACTCAGAGTGATGGTCCCCGTGCAGCCGGTAACAATGAGACTGCTGGAGTATATGTTGCTGCAGTACATTTGGAGCTACTTGAGTATCTTCGACAGGGTTCGAGGAGACCCATATCTGCCGAGTTTTTGTTTGTTGGTATGTCGATGTTTGATGGTAAGACGGCTGCAGATCCAGCTGACGCTGAGTATTGGTTGAAGAAGCTACAGCAGTTATTCGATGAGATGGACTACCCGGCCGACAGAAAATTAAGAGCTGCTGTATCTTTATTGAAGGGTGAAGCCTTGAACTGGTGGGAAGCTGAGAAGACTGTTATTTCTGCTAGTCGGATCACTTGGGATCATTTCCGTCAGGCTTTCCGAGACAGATATGTTGGGGCTGAGTATCTAGCCAAGTGTCGTGAGGACTTTATAAATCTGAAGCAAAATGACATGACTGTGAATCAGTATGAGATTGATTTTCTGAGGCTGGTACAGTACGTCCCTGGGTTAGTTACTACAGAGGAAGAGAAGTGCAGCTGGTTTCTGAAGGGTCTGCGACCTTCGATCAAGACTGGTGTTTCTTTACATTTGGACAAGGAGTACAAGGCTATTACTTTGCGAGCTAGGACTGCAGAACGCAATGAGGCAGAGTTGAGGCAAGCTGAGTCTCATGGTATGGATCGGGGTAAGAGGCAGTCGACCGCGACAATTCAGTATAGTCAGGGTAGCCAGACCAGGAAGAGGACAAGAGATGAGGGTGACTATCAGAGTTATTCCAGAGCCAGACCAGTGACCACTGTTGTTCCGACTTCTAGTGTTGGAGGATCGTCTAGCACGCGGGGGCCACCACTGTGTTCTTTCTGCAAGAAATGGCATTTTGGGGAGTGTAGGAGACAGTCCGGGGCTTGTTTTCGATGTGGGTCTTTTGATCATATTTTCAGAGATTGTCCGCATGCACCTCCATCAGCTCATATGACGACTCCGTCACAGGCATCAGTACAGACTCTTGCTAGGGGTAGAGGTCGAGGTAGACCCGATTTTACAGTATCTGCTGGTAGAGGTAGGCCAGCTCAGAGTGGAGGATCAGCTGGATCCGGGGTGAGACAGCCAGGTTTGGTTTATGCTACCAGGAGGCATGAGGATCGTGATGAGCCAGATGTTATTGCTGGTACATTTTCTATCCACTCTATTCCGTATTTTGCTTTATTAGATATTGGTTCTACTCATTCATATGTTGCGAGTTCGGTATCTGGGGGACTTGAAATTCCGGTTGAGAATACTGGGAACGCTGTTTCCGTTTATAGTCCAGTGGGTGATCATGTTAAGGTTACCAAAGTGTACAAGAATTGCCCTTTGGAGATTCAAGGGAAAATATTCTCCGCAGATTTGATGGAGTTACCTTTCAGAGAGTTCGACCTTATTCTCGGAATGGACTGGTTATCCGCTCATCGAGTCCATTTAGATTGTGATAAGAAAAGAGCGACTCTGAAAACCTCAGATGGGTACGAGGTGATTATGGTTGGAGAGCGTAGAGGTTATATGACCAATGTTGTTTCGGCTCTCAAAGCAGAAAAGATGATTCGACATGGGGCTACTGCCTATCTTGCTTATATTCTTGACTTGAGGCAGTCAGATTCTGGATTGGATAAGATCCCGGTGGTTAGGGATTTTCCAGATGTTTTTCCAGAGGAATTGCCAGGTGTACCGCCAAAACGTGACGAGGTTGAGTTTGGCATAGATGTATATCCGGGTACAGCTCCTGTCTCTATGGCTCCTTACAGGATGGCTCCGAAAGAGCTTAAAGAATTGAAGATCCAATTGCAGGAATTGTTGGGTAGGGGTTTCATCCGACCTAGTGTTTCTCCTTGGGGAGCCCCTGTTTTGTTTGTGAAGAAGAAGGACGGATCACTTCGGCTTTGTATTGATTATCGGAAGCTGAACAAGCTGACGATCAAGAACATATACCCACTTCCCCGTATTGATGACTTGTTCGACCAGTTCCGGGGAGCTACAGTATTTTCTAAGATAGACCTGAGATCGGGTTATTACCAACTCAAGGTTAAGGATTCTGATGTGTTCAAGACCGCTTTTCGGACTCGTTATGGTCATTACGAGTTTCTGGTGATGCCGTTTGGATTGACTAATGCCCCTGCAGCCTTTATGGATATGATGAACAGGGTGTTTCAACCCTATCTGGACCAGTTCGTGGTGGTTTTCATTGACGACATACTGGTTTATTCTAAATCGGAGGCAGAACATGAGGAACATCTCCGGGTTGTCCTACAGACTTTGCGAGAGAAGCAGTTGTACGCAAAGTTCAGTAAATGTGAATTCTGGTTGAACGAGGTTACCTTCTTGGGACATGTGGTTTCTGCTAATGGTATTCAGGTTGATCCAAGGAAGATTGAGGCTATTATGGGTTGGAAGCAGCCCAAGAATGTTCCTGAGATTCGAAGCTTCTTGGGTTTAGCTGGCTATTATCGGAGGTTTGTGGAAGGTTTCTCGATTATTGCAGCTCCACTGACTAAACTTTTGAGAAAGGATATTCCTTTTGTCTGGACTGAGGCTCAGCAGACCAGTTTTGAGAAACTTAAGACCGTGTTGACTGAAGCACCGGTTCTGATTCAGCCTGAGCCTGGAAAGGCCTATACGGTATACAGTGATGCCTCTCACACAGGATTGGGATGTGTTCTGATGCAGGAGGGGAAGGTAGTGGCCTATGCATCTCGTCAGTTAAAGATGCATGAGTGCAACTACCCCACCCATGATTTGGAGCTTGCTGATGTGATCTTTGCTCTGAAAATCTGGAGACACTATCTCTACGGAGAGAAGTGCTATATCTTCACCGATCACAAAAGTTTAAAATACCTCCTTACACAGAAAGAGTTGAATCTGAGACAGCGTCGCTGGTTGGAGCTTCTCAAGGATTATGACTGTGAGATAGAGTATCACCCGGGAAAGGCGAACGTGGTTGCTGACGCCTTGAGTCGTAATGCTATCTCAGATTTGAGGACCTTGTTTGCTCGGATGAGTTTGTTTGAGGATGGTAGTTTGATGGCAGAACTTCGGGTCATTCCTACGCTGATATCTGATATTCGAGCTGAGCAGCCTACGGATCCTTTTCTTATGCATCATATCAGAGAGGTTTCTGAGGGTACATCTGTGGATTATACTATTGATCAGGATGGTGTTTTGTGTTTCCGAGGCCGGTACTGCATTCCGAGGAAATCTGGGTTGAAACAGGTTATTCTTCGTGAGGCACATGATAGCCCATACTCTATGCATCCTGGTGGTGATAAGATGTATAAAACCCTTCGTCAGAGGTATTGGTGGAAGGGTCTTAAGCGGGATGTTGTCGGGTTTGTGTCTAAGTGTATGACTTGTCAGAGAGTTAAGGCAGAGCATCAGCGTCCATCTGGGTTGCTTCAGCACATCGAGATTCCTCAGTGGAAGTGGGAGCGTGTGACTATGGATTTTGTCAGTGGTCTTCCGATGACTCCGTCCAAGAAGGACTCCGTCTGGGTTATAGTGGACCGTTTGACTAAGTCTGCTCATTTCATTCCGGTTCGAGTCAACTATCCTTTGAATAAGTTGGCTCGGCTCTATATTTCTGAGATCGTTCGACTTCATGGGGTACCGCTATCGATTATTTCTGATCGTGATCCGAGGTTTACAACGAAGTTCTGGACGGCACTTCACTCTACTTTGGGTACCCGGTTGAACTTCAGTACATCTTATCATCCGCAGACTGACGGGTAGTCCGAGCGTGTGATTCAGATTCTTGAGGACATGTTGAGAGGTTGTGTTCTTGATTATAGTGGTAGTTGGGAGGATTTCTTGCCGCTCGCAGAGTTTGCATATAATAACAGCTACCAGACCAGTATCAAAATGGCACCGTATGAGGCTCTGTATGGGCGTAGGTGTAGGTCACCGATTGGGTGGACTGAACTTAATGAGCATAGATTGTTGGGACCAAACCTAGTCCGTGAGGCCGAGCAGACAGTCAGATTGATTTGAGACCGGCTTAAGGTTGCTTTTGACAGACAGAAGTCTTATGCTGACTTGAGACGTCGAGATCTTGAGTTTGAGGTTGGTGATGAGGTTTTCCTGAAACTATCTCCTTGGAGGAAGGTACTTCGGTTTGGTCGGAAGGGTAAGCTGAGTCCTCGTTATATTTGTCCTTATCGGATTCTTCGTCGGGTCGGACCTGTTGCTTATCAGCTTGAGTTACCACCAGAGCTTCAGCACATTCATGATGTTTTCCATGTTTCTGTGTTGAGACGCTATCATGCTGATCCGTCTCATGTTTTACCTGTGGAGGAGATTGAGATTCGACCTGATTTGCGTTTTGAGGAGAAGCCTATCGAGATTCTTGCTCAGGATAAGAAAGTTCTCAAAAGGAAGACCATTAACATGGTCAAAGTCTTGTGGCGTGGTCGCAGTCATGATGAGGCTACCTGGGAGCCCAAAGCTGTCATCAAAGCTCAGTATCCGCATTTGTTTGCTCCAGGTAAATTTCGAGGCCGAAATTTCTTTTTACGGGGGGAGAGTTGTAACACCCCAATTTAGCCCTAATTTTAAAATCCCTAATTGTGAGAATCCCTAATTGGAAACCCTAGAATTTGGGGGAAAATCGGAATTTAACCTAACCTAAATTGGGGACCAAATTGAATAAATTTATAAAGTTGGTGGCTATTTTGTTAGGCGGGCAAAAATAGAGACCCTCCTTTCGTAATTTACCCATTTGTCTAGGGTAAACACTCCTTTGGTCTGATTCCTATTATATGCGCCGCTCACCATCTCATATTCTCTAATAATATAATAATAAAATAATACAAACAGTCAAACCCCCATCCCCGTCTTGTTCCGTCGAAGCTCCAGTGAAGTGGCTTTCATCACCGTTCAAACGGTTCGAGGCCAATGGAGTACTCGTCGTCTCTGCGCAAACAAAACCCCGACCACCCAGCGTCCGTCGCGCCGTTGTTCTTCGCTGGAATCGGGTTCGAAAGCGTTCGTGGAAACGAGCTCTGCCGCCGCCGTCCTCTATGTGTGCCGCCGTCGTCCTTTGCGCCCGCGTCGTGATCGTCCGAGTTAGGGTGAGTTTTGGATCGAGTCTGTTGGGCTCCGGGGTTGTTGTCGCCGTCTTGTTGACCTTTGTCGGGTTGTGGCCGCCGTCGTGTTGGTCGTGGCCGGTAAAGCTGTGGCCGTCGTTGGGTTCACGGGTTGCGCAGTGGGGGTTGGTGCGCCGCCGGGGACATGGTGTTAAGGTTTGTTATATTGGGGTTAGGGTTTTGCTGATTTGGGTGGTTGTTGGAGATGAACCGGACCGGTTGGGGGTGTTGGTGAACCGGACGGCTGGGTTGAACCGAACCGGACAGTGGGCTGATGCAACGATGACGTCATCCGCTGTTGCAGTGCTGATGCAACGATGACGTCATCTGCTGTTGCATTGCTGATGCAGTCAATGATGATGTCATCGCAGTCAATGATGACGTCAGCGATGACGTCAGCGTTGACTTTTGGTTGACTTTTTCGACTAAGTCCATCTTTAAGTTTTTCGACGTTCCGGTTCCGTTGCCGCTGTCCGTTTCCTCAAATTCGAACCCGAAATGCCTTTTTGGATCAAGTTTTATTGTTAAGCTTAGATTTTTGTAAAGTGTTGCATCGGAGTTTGACTCGAATATTTTCTTGTGTTCAGGTGACGTGGATTCTGACCACGAGATTTTACCTCCTCCTCCGCCAGGCAGACCTCCGGTGGCACAGTCTTCGAGATCTGCTAGTAAGTGTTCTGTTAAGCGTAAATATTCGAATGTGGCATAGTAGAAAGTCTTATTTAGTGTTCTTTGTTTTTAGGAGCTGATTCTATCCGACCTTTCGCTAGAGCTGAGCGTGGGAGACATCACTATCGACGTTGACTTTTTAGCTGCCTAAGGTGTGTTCTCTGTCTGTGCTACATGTATGTGTTACCTGATTGTGTGATTGTATGAGAAATATTCTGTGTTATCATGCTCGGTTGATTGAGAAATGTTTTATATGTTATTCTGCTCTGTATCTGATAAATATTGTATGACTCGATTGTATGTCATTCTGCTCTGTTATTTGATAAATAATGTATGACTCGGATGCTATGATCATGTTATGTAACACATATCGGAATCGGATTATTATGTACATGCGTCTTAGTTTTTAACAAGATTGCATTCGGACTCTGAAATCGGATTACATGTCATATCATTGGGTTGGGATATTGTACGGAGGAAGCTCAACGACTTCATCCTTCGGGTTGAACTTCGCTTCGGATCAGTAGTTCCATCCTTCGGGATGAGTTCTGCTTCGGACATGGTGTTGAGGTGCAGAGTGGTTCAGGGGAACCTTACTCTTCGGACGGTGATGTAGTTGGGTGCATGTCATGTCATGATATCTGTATGCTCTGTTTGAATACTTCGGAATATCTGTCAATTTGTTATATGTTGTTTGACTGTTGGTTTGACTTCTGTTATGCACTTTAGAGACACACTGAGCTTTATAGCTGACTCCCCCTTAATATCTGTTTCAGATTCCAGACTTAGGTTTCGGTACTTGGAGGACCTCGCACGAACAGTATTTGATATTATTTTTCAGTATGTTTTGTTTTAGACTTATATTTAATTATTTAAGAATTTCGGACTTGGTTGTAATTTGGACTTTGAACTTTTATTTTGGGATTGATGAACTTTTCGCATGCATTGTTTTACAACGGAATTTCAAAGGACTATTATAATTGAATAATAAATTTTCGACACGTATTCTTTCAAGTGATCTTTCTTGAGGGGCAAGTTTTTCTAAAATGACAATTATACTTTAAGTAAACTCTTAGGTTAAAAATAAGGGGTTACATTATGACTAATGATATTATGTTGCTTTAATTATGCTTTGTCGTGTGCTATATTCCTTCATTTGTTTTGATCTAACAAAAAGGAATAGAAGGGTTAAACTAATTTTTTTTAAATCTTTTCAAAACCTATCTTAAATTTAGGGGGAGCCTACTTAAAAATTTACTTTGGTTTTATTATATCAAAAGGGGGGAGATTGTAAAACAATGTTTAATTTTTATATAACAAATAATCTAATGACCAAATTGCAAAGTAAATAAATATTTAATTACGCAAAAGACTCACATTTGAGAAGTGAATTTTAGACATAAAATGTTTTAAAGTCAAAACCTAAACCTCATAAAATTTTCTAAGTGTTTCAAAGCCAAATTACTCAAAATCGCTCAGACGTTTTGAAACACCCCAAGGCGTTTCGATACGGATTGATTTTAGGAGCTTACTGGAAAGTATCATTTTTATACGAACTTCCTTGTTTCAAGACTAGGAAGTCGAAACGGGCTTGCCCATTTCGATACAACCTTCATCCGGGATTTTGCTTTTTTAAGTGTTGTTTCGAAACGGATCATAACCGTTTCGATACAGAGGTTAAGTATTTTCAAAATTGAGCATTAAATGAACTAGCCATTACTTGTCAGAACGAAACTTTTGAAAATTGGTTTACTGTTTCGATACACCCCTTTGGTGTTTCGAATTGGCGTTTTACAGTTTCAAATGGTTTCGATACGGCCTACGGTCGTTTCAATATGACCCCTTCTTTTTACACATAACGACTCTTTCTTTTTTTGAGGCTGTTTCGATACAGGGCCATATGTTCCAATACGGGTAGTTACAGAACTGTATTTATGGGGGAGGGAAGAAAGAGCCATAACGGCTCTATTGATGATCTCAAGAACCCAAACGGCTAGAAATCAATGATAATGTATAAAAGAAAGCCTCAAAAACACCAGCAACAACCATTGAACCAAAAAGCAACATCCAAACAGTCAAATCAAAACCCTTGAGCATAAGTGTCAAATTCTTGTACCCAACTCATTTGGAGTTCTTCATTGTAAATCTTTTTAGAGTTTGGGGAGTTTTTAATTGTAATTGGGTAAACAATTAGCCTGTGAGAGGTATTTTCAAAGTTTTCATATCTTTCTCTTGTAAAGAGTGTTCTTGGGTCAATCTTTGGGTAGAAAGATTGACCAGTTTGTAAGGTTTCCTCCTAAGCCGAGAAAAAGGGACGAATTCAAGTTAGTGAATTGTTGAAATCCTCAGTAGGGTGCTGAGGTAGTGGATGTAGAGCTTGTTCTAAGCTTGAACAACTCTAAATCGTGTTGTCTTCATCTTTTAAATTTCCTACTTGCACCTTTCAAATTTGATTCTACCAATTCACCCTTCTTGGTGTTTAGCCATTTTTTGATCAACTCAACACATATGCAATACTGATTTTCTCGATATGCATTCATACATCAATATATCGTCTAGTTGAAAGAGATAAAAATATTTTTATGATGGTTGTTAGGTTTTTTATAGAAGATGACTGACATATTCAATGGGTGATTTAATCTTTTTCCTTCACGCCCTTTGAGTTACATATTTTAGTTTCCTTTCTTCGAAATTGATCTATTTGAGTGTGATGTATTTGTTGTAATTTTATTTTTTTATATTTTATAAAATCAAATTTCTTATACTTGTTTAAAAAATCCAAAATTTTATTTTTCATTATCTGAAATATTCTAGATAAATTTTGTTGGATAAAAAAAATATGAAATATTAAAATATTAAACTTGTACGACAAGACATTTCTGGCTTAAGGACATTTGTAGGATCTATGGATCCTATTATGACCAAAATAGGATCCGAAATCCTAAATTGCTCAGACTAGCACTCTTACAGTGAACTTGCCGCACCACCAAGGCGAGTTCCCAAAATATATTCTTTTTTTATTCAAACTCGCCTTGCACTTATGGCGAGTTTCAATTTTTTGATATTTGGTTTAAACTTTAATCACGAGAGTAACCTAATCCTAAACGGAATTCTCCTTAGGGACACGACGAGTTCTCTCTGACTTAACGACGTTTTTGTGCTAAGCATGTTGTAGAGTGTCCACAAGTTCTATATTTTGTACATAAACCTGCCCTTATTATTGTTGTTCTTAAGCTCATTTAGACATATTTAGGTGCATTGCATGCAATATAACAGTATCTTCTCTTTTACCATGCTTTTATTGAATATTTTATGTTTGGTTGAGAAAAGTTATTGTTTTAGTTTAGTTTATATTTTCAGGTGATGTAGCAAAGAGATGAGAGGAGAGGACAGGAGAGCTAGAACAAAAGGAGTTGTACTGAAGCAGTTCCAGATGTCGCCAAGTGCCGCTCAGGTAGGAGATACACCGACTTAACCAAGATGGGTCGCGATTGAAAGAGGGCAATTTCCTAAGCCCAATGAGCCCAGTCTTGCAATTTTCTGAAGCCTGTAGCGGCCGGTAGAGTTGATCCAAGATCGATAAGTAGAAGCACTTATCCTTACTTGCGGAAGAAGGCAACGTCCAAAGAGTCCATATTTAAGTCAAAAAGGAGTCTGTATTTAATGTAAATATACTTTTAAGAACTTCTACTTCAAGGAGGACTCAAACTTAGGCCATGAGCCTTATATATACCCAATGGTTGTAAGGGTATAGGGCATGACGAGGTGTGAGGGGATGCGTGCTTGAACAGCCGCACATCGGAGATGTAGCTAGATAGGTTGGTGTTTTTGGGGGTCACGGCCCAACTCTCCTAGGGTTTAGGCGCGCGTATGTAAAGTAGTTTATGAGAAACAGTTGTATTAGTTTTGAGTTGTTTTCAATAAAATTCAGAAGTTTGCTTAATCCACTGCACTTCATTCTTTCGATTCGTCTACACCAGTCAGTTGAGAGAATCCATTTGTCGGGCTCGAAAGTGCAAGGCTCACGAAAGTGTTAAGCACGGTCACAACATGTTGGGGCGTGACTAACTTGGTTCCACACCAATCCACATCACGTGAGTGTTTGAGCATCCTTGCCTAGAAATAGGAAGGATCACTGTCGACTATCCCGCTGAACTTGGAATGTCTGCCAAACTTGCTGCCAGGACCTATTTCCGTTCCACCTGTCGAGACAGCGAAAGTTGCAGTGGTAGTGACCCACTGCAGCCGCGTGACAGGGTCGTAGCCTGCCGCCCACCATACCCGTCGAGGCAGCAATTCATGGCAGTGCAAAACATACTCAGACTTTACAATGCGGTCCACACACTACTGAGCTGCAATTGCCTTATCCAATCTATCGACCAAATCTCTCCCTATCATCCCTCTCATCACTATCTTTATTTTATTTGTGTTTTTACATTTCCACATCGTGAGATTTAATTGCGCATTTACTAAATCTTTGTGCAGGAAACCATTCATAGGTGCTGCTCCAATCCCCGTCGGAGACGATATCTTTTATACTATAACTTGACAAGAGTGTGCACTTGCGCTCATAAATAGAGAACACCTAGACGCTCTACAAGTTTTTGGCGCCGTTGTCAGGGATTGGCAACAGCAGCTACGTTTGAATTTCTGCACTTCTATTTTAGTTTTTGCACATTAAATCTCTGTTTATTTTATTGCTAAAAAAGCCTATTTGTTTTCTATGGTGTATGTCCCGCCAGGGCGGCAAAGATGGCAGCAACATTGTAACTCCCTCAACCCGGCCTAGCCGCCAGAGCGCATCGAATGGGTTACACGGGGAAAACCGAAGCGAAACCTGTAAGGCTCCACTTCGATTAGCAACCCTAAAAAAATTCCTTTAAAGTTATCTTGTCTAGATGCATTAATTACATCCTATGTGAGATGACACGCAGCAGAAAACACACATGGATACAACGCAAGCAAATCAGATGATTAAGATAACCCTTTTTAGATTTTTCAATAGGCCGTATCGATACGCTAGAGGACCGTATCGATACGCCTGGACTTGGTCAACACCCCAAGTCAACAATAGGGAAACCGCATCGATACCCACAAGGTGCATATCGATATGCCTTCAACGGTCAACTTCCCTTGGTCAACTATAAAGACCGTACCAATACCTTCAGTACCCGTACCGATACGCCAAAATCTCGTCAATTTCCCAGATTTCTAGTGAGCATTTTGCGTATCAATACACCCCCGCGTATCGGTACGCCTTGCCCAAAACAAGGGACAAAACAAGGGGCTGTATCGATACACCCTTGGTGTATCGATATGCCCTGCCCTGCAAAATAGGTTTTAGTTGTTTAAAGCACAAGGACTCCACACTATACGCATAAGGCAAGCATTCAAGCAATATACATTCACTCATACATCACAAGGCATCCATGGATAAACGTATAAAGCATGTAAACACATAACGATGCATCATCCAACCAGACAAGATTTTAAAAGGAAACATGCATAAAAAGCATTCTCCAACATAGCCAAAAGCTAAACAAAAGTATAAAACATCATGGTAAAAGGCATTACAAGCCCCAAGCAACTAAACAAACTTGTCTAAGAATAAAAGAAAATGCCAACAACACATCAAACATAAAGGTCATATCCCATTGCTTAATACTAATTAATAAAGTCTAAACCATACTTGAGCAACACAAACTCCCTTGGATTCTCCCTTGTTCCATGGGCTGCTCCGAAGGTCTAAGGGCGTGCATTGTTGGAAAAGAGAGCGTAAGCGTTTAAGCTTAGTGAGCGGTGCTAAAAAAGGTAACTACAATAATGCAGTTTCAAAACATAGTTGCTTGAAAACCAAAACCTTTCCAAATCGTTTTCACATGCTAGAACACATAACAACGTGAACTTTACCTTCACGCGCATTTACCGAATGCAACCACAAGCCATAGGCTTACCACATACTCATTCTCATAACGCAAGCAAAGTAAACAACAATGCATAAGCATAAAAGAGGAAATCAACAACATGCTTAACATGAGAATTAGAGCAATCATGGATATATTGACATTCATCGTTTTTACTCGGTTATGCGAATAGTTTCTCAAACCCACAAGACACTTCCAGTGGAATCTCACATCACCGTACTCACTCGTCTAGTAAAAACATAACTTCCGGTGGAATCTCACATCATTGTACTCCTTAGTGGAATCTAACATCACTAATGCCACGCGCGCATTTGACCTCGAGTGCACTCTAATCCTATTGATCGATCAATTATAACCGGAATCAACTCAACACATGTCAATATACTCAATCAAAACCACAAGCATTACCGATGCTTGAACCACTTACCAAGTCTGAACTTCCATGCAAAGCATGTACTCACAATGCAAGTATAAACACAAGTCCCACATCTCAACATGCATGACAATGCAATTCAACACATAACAACATAACATGTTCAACTTGCAATCAAGAATCATAAATCACAGTTTATTTGCATAAAACCTTTAAAACTTACTCTTGAGTTTGGATTGGCCTTTCAAGCTCAATCCAAACCCCAAAAACATTCCCTTAACCACGTTAAGGCTCTTAAAATAGATCCACTCACCAGCCAACACACAAACGATGTCCAAGATGCCGAATCAAGCCTCCGAACTACCCGGATTTCCGTCCACAAAGCCCAAATTGAATTCATCTATTTTAAGCAACCCAAAACTGAACATTAGAACACTAATACACTCACAAACACAGCAAAAACCCATAACTCAACAACCTTGCAACAACACATATCGATTCAAGCCCAAATTTCACCCAAAACATAATCAATTCAAACCCAAACTACTAGCAGCCATACCCAACGAGTTTACCAGCAAAAATCTATATTTTAGCATCCCTAAACATCAATCCAAAGCTATCAACCCTTCAGCTATCATTTAGACCCAAAACCCATCCAAAAACTCAAGGTTTTCAACTCCCAAAATCACCCACAATACCCATTTCGGGTTTTCTATAACAACCCACCATTTTCATGTTATTTTAGTGATAAAACAAAGTTAAAAACAATCTCAACTCAGCCATAGACAACCCAAACAAAAACCCAAAAATTTCCTTTTATTTCAAACCAAACTTTAAAAATGAAAACATGTTTAAACCATGAGTTTTGCCAAAATCTTAGCATTTAAGGCTCAAGGAAGATGAAACTAAGTTGAGGAACCATTTACCTTGCAGAAATCACTTGGTTTAAAGAATGAAACCAATGGAATAGTAAAAACGGGTTTGGGGGGTTTTGAACGTGAAAAGGGAATTGGAGAAGATGATGACTTTTGAGAAAACTCTTTTTATTCTTTTTTACTAAAAGTTCCCATTTTGCCGTTTAATCTTTTAAGACACTTTAAGTGTGTCAAAATAAAATAGTTTGTCTCCAATTTAAATTTAACCGGACTCGGTTTAACTAGTACGACTCTCTCTGACTGACCATCGGTCTAAGGATGATATGAAGTGCTGAAATTCAGTCGAGTACCTAAATCACTGTACAAGCTCTCCAAAAATCTAGCCGTGAACCTCAGATCTCTGTATGACACTATAGATTTCGGTACACCATGCAATCTCACTATCTCACTGATATACAAATCGGCCAACTTATCTAAAGTATAAGTGGTGTGAACGACCAAAAAGTGCGCACATTTCGTAAGACGATCAACAATTACCCAAACCGAATTCTTCTTAGAAGGTGTCAACGACAAACTCGATACGAAATCCATGGCAATTCTCTCCCACTTCCACTTGGGAATTCTCAACGGTTGTAAGAAACTTGAAGGAAACTGGTGCTCGGGTTTAACTCGCTGACAAATCATGCACTTACTCACAAACTCGGCAACATCTTTCTTTAAACCAACCCAAAAATACTCATTTTTCAATCACGATACATTTTCGTACTTCTCGGATGCATACCAAACGGGCTATTGTGAGCTTCAGTTAGGATGGTGCGTCTCAAGTGTACATCTCCCGAAAAAAAACTACTCTACTCTTGAAACACAAGACTTCGTCACTACTAAAACAAAAATCTGTCAGTTTACCCTTCACTATGTCTTGTACATGAGATGCTAATGACCTATCTTGCAACTGTTTCTCTCTAATCAACTGAAGCAAAGAAGGTTTAACTTGCAACTCAGGTACTAAACCACCATCTTTGGACAAACTCAATCTAGCAAACATAGCTCGTAATTCCACTGCTACCTTTCTACTTAAAGCGTCGACCACTACATTGGCTTTACCAGGATGATACTCAATCGTGAGGTCGTAGTCCTTAAGTAACTCTAGCCACCTAAACTGTCTAAGATTCAACTCTCTTTGTGTCATTATATACTTCAGACTCTTGTGATCCATATACATTGTTCATTTCTCACCATACAAGTAATGTCTCAAAACTTTCAAAGCGAAAACCACTACAGCCAATTCTATGTCATGCGTAGGGTAATTACGCTCATGAGTCATCAACTGTCTAGACGCATAGGCCACTACTCTTCCCTCTTGCATAAGCACACAACCTAAGCAACCATACGACGCATCACTGAAGACTACAAACTCTTTCCCTGACACGGGCTGAACCAAAAGAGGAGCTTCGGCTAAGGCTTCTTTCAATTTCTCAAATGCTTATTGTCTTGCATCAGTCCACTCAAATCGAACATCCTTATGTAGTAATTTAGTCAAAGATGTTGCAACCTTTGAGAAACCCTCAACAAAACGTCTATAGTAACCGACCAAACCTAAGAAACTACGAATTTCGGTCACTGTCTACGGTGGTTTCCAATTCAAAACTACCTCAACTTTCTTAGGATCCACTCGGATTCCCTCGACTGATACAATATGACCTAAGAAGACTACTTCCCTAATCCAGAATTCACATTTCTCAACTTGGCATACAACTGATTGTCTAACAATTTCTGCAACACCAAACGCAAATGCCGATCATAATCTTCCTCGGTACGCGAGTACACTAAAATATTATCAATGAACACTACCACAAACTGATCCAAGTAGTCATGAAACACTCTATTCATCATGTCCATAAAAGTTGTTGGTGCATTAGTAAAACCAAAGGGCATCACTAAGAATTCGTAGTGCCCATAACGAGTGCGGAAAGCTGTCTTCGGTACCTCTTGATCTCTTACCTTCAACTGACAATAACCGGATCTCAAATCTATCTTCGAGAACACTGAAGTGCCTCTCAACTGATCAAACAAGTCATCAATTCTCGGCAACAGATACTTGTTCTTCACAGTCAACTTATTCAATTGTCGATAATCGAAACACATTCTCAAACTGTTGTCTTTCTTTTTCACAAACAACACTGGTGCACCCCAAGGTGAAGTACTCGGACGAATGAACCCTCGGTCTATCAATTCCTGAAGTTGTGTCTTCAACTCTTTCATTTCTTTAGAAGCCATTCGGTATGGTGCAATTGATTCTAGAGCTGAATCTGAATAAGTCTCAATAACAAACTCTACATCTCTATCTGGAGGCAAACCAGACAATTCTTTTGAAAACACTCTCAAAAAGTCACAAACTGGTCTAATGTCTCGCGGTTGTGCCTCATCCATATTCGGATTCATAACATTGGCTAGGTACGCCTGACAACCCACATCTAGTAACTTCTGTACCTCTAAGGTTGAAACTACATTGGACAGGAACTTAACGTTCTCGCCCACTATCACTACCTCGTGATCCTCTGAAAGTATGAAGGACACCCGCTTTGTCTCAAAATCTACCCTAGCCCTATGCTCTACAAGCCAGTCCATGCCTAATATTACATTGAAACCATAAAACGGCAATTCCATCATATCCACGGGAAAAACATGACCCTGAACCATCAAAGGACATCTTTTGTACATCTTTCTGACCACAACTGTCTCGCCAAAGGAACAAGTGACATTCATACCCACAACTAATATCTCAACCGGAATATCTAACAATCTTGCATGCTCACTCAATATATATGAATGCGTAGAACCGGAATCAATCAGGGAAAGCAAAGTCAAAGACTGTAACGAGAAATTACCTACAATTACATCTGTGTCATTCTTGTCCTCACGGCGTGCATACACCCTAACTGGCCTACCTCTCTTGGGCTGAACTGCTACAACATGAGCTACATTCCTCTGACCGTCATTCCTAGGCTGAAAGTTACCTCGATCGTGCCAAGGGCCTCTCTGATGCTCGACGGCTCGTGCAGGAGCTTGTCCATCCTTAGACGGATGTGGACAATCGCACTTCAAATGCGCCCTAGACCCGCAGTTCCAGCAAGAGCCATAAGTGCCCCAACACTCACCGTAATGACGTCTACCACACTTGTTGCACTCGGGAGTACGATTCTCAGTCCCTTGGTTGTGATGGCCTCGCCCCAGATTACCACATCCGCGTCTATGATCATGATAAGGTTTCCTATCCTTGTGCCTCTTGGCAAGATCTCTATCCCATTCAGTAGTCCTCTTTCCTGAACTAGATCCACCCTTGCGATCCCTAAGTCCCAAAGACTGTTCGATGTCTTTGGCCCTAGCGACCAACACATCAAAATCCGTATAGTCGGAAGCAACCATGTAGGTCTTCACATCCTGAACCAACCCATAACAGAAACGCTCACATCGTTTCGCCTCAGTGGGAACTACCTCAGAAGCATACTAACTCAGACGTACAAATTGCACCTCATAGTCGGACACGGTCAAGCTACCCTAAACTAGAGCCATGAACTCTCGCTTCTTCTCATCTAGTTATTGAGGACCTAGGAACTTCTTACGGAAAGCAGCCCTGAAAAACTCCCACATAACCTCGACCTCTGGCATACCCGTAGTGATAGTAGTCCACCAAGTGTAGGCATCTCCCTAAAGCAAAGAGACAATGCAACCCAACTTATGCACTTCAGAACACTCCATCTAACTCAAAATACGAACTACGCTCTCAAACCATGCCTCTAAACCCTCGGGTGACAACCCACGGAACTCAACCCCGCCCAAGCTACAAAGCCGCTCTAACAGTAAACCGGAACCTGCACCCTGAGGCGGTGCTGCAACCCGAACACCCGTTAAAGTTGTCTGAATAGCCCCGACTATAGCCTGAATCAACAGATTCACATCAATACATGCATGTCCCTGACCAGCCTGGGGTCCAACACATTCCGCATTAACTCCCCCCGGAGGAGGAGGCAAGTTCTCTCCTCGCACATCCCCAACATTCTCAATCCGCTCAACCGTCGGAATATCCATCCTCGGTCTTCCCATCGGTCTCACCATGATAACAGATGCAAAGCTAAACAACAAACACAACAAGTGAAATGATTTGGGGTCATCAAGGAACAAGGTCCAAGGTGCTCAAGTCCTTAAACTTAAAATCACTTACAATAACAGTATACTAGTAATGGGTGCCTATAACTACTTCTCAACCAACACAAAGATAACCACAAGTATGCTTACAATCACCGTGCAAACACAATTAACAAGCTTACACCATAAAACTTACCTCACTTACTTTTCCACTTGCGAAAACTCAATGAACCTAGGCCAAACCTAGGCTCTGGTACCAACAAATGTAACCCCCTCGACCCGGCCTAGCCACCAGACCGCATCGAATAGGTTACACGGGGAAAACCAAAGTGAAACCCGTAAGGATCCACTTCGATTAGGAACCCTAAAAAATCCCTTTAAAGTTATCTTGTTTACATTCATTAATTACATCCTATGTGAGAGGACACGCAGCGGAAAACGCACATGGATACAAAACAAACAAATCAGACGATTAAGATACCCCTTTTTAGATTTTTGAATAGGTTGTATCGGTATGCAAGAGGACCGTATTGATACGCCTGGACTTGGTCAAAACCCTAAGTCAACCATAGGGAAACTGTATCGATACCCACAAGGTACGTATTGATACGCCCTCAACGGTCAACTTCCCTTGGTTAAATACAAAGACTGTACTGATACCTTTAAGACTCGTACCGATACGCCAAAATCTCGTCAATTTCTAAGATTTCCAGTGAGCATTTTGCATATCGGTACACCCCTACGTACCGGTACGCCTTACCCAAAACAAGGGACAAAACAAGGGGTCATATCGATACACCCTTGAGCGTATCGATACGCCCTGCCCTGTAAAACAAATTTTAGTTGTTTAAAGCACAAGGACTCCACACTAGAGGCCTAAGGCAAGCATTCAAGCAATATACATTCACTCATACATCACAAGGCATCCATGGATAAACGTATAAAGCATTTAAACACATAACGATGCATCATCCAGCAAGACAAGATTTTAAAAGGAAACATGCATACAAAACATTCTCCAACATAGCCAAAAGCTAAACAAAAGCATAAAACATCATGGTAAAAGGCATTACAAGCCTCAAGCAACTAAACAAACTTGTCTAAGAAAAAAGGACATACCAACAACACATCAAACATAAATGTCCTATCACATTGCTTAATACTAGTTATTGAAGTCTAAACCATACTTGAGCAAACCAAACTCCCTTGTATTCTCCATTGTTCCCCGGGCTGCTCTGAAGGTCTAAAGGCATGTACTTTTGGAAAAGAGAGCGTAAGAGTTTAAGCTTAGTGAGCGGTGCTAAAAAAGGTAACTACAACAATGCAGTTTGAAAACATAGTTACTTCAAAACCAAAACCTTTCCAAATCATTTCCACATGCTAGAACACATAACAACGTGCATTTTACTGTCTCGCGCATTTACCGAATGCAACCACAAGCTATAGGCTTACCACATGTTCATTCTCATAACACAAGAAAAGTAAACAACAATGCATAAGAATAAAAGAGGAAATCAACAACATGCTTAACAAGAGAATTAGAGCAATCATGGGTATATTGACATTCATCATTTTTACTCGGATATGCGAATAGTTTCTCAAACCCACTAGACACTTCCTGTGGAATCTCACATCACCGTATTCACTCGTCAAGTAAAAGCATAACTTCCGGTGGAATCTCACATCACCGTACTCCTCCTTAGTGGAATATAACATCACTAAGGCCACGCGCGAATTTCACCTCGAGTGCACTCTAATCCTATTGATCGATTAATTATATCTGGTAACAACTCAACACGTGTCAATATACTCAATCACAACCACAAGCATTACTGATGCTTGAACCACTTACCAAGACCAAACTTCCATGCAAAGCATGTACTCACAATGCAAGTATAAACACAAGTCCCACATCTCAACATGCATGACAATGCAATTCAACATATAACAACATAACATGTTCAACTTGCATTCAAGAATCGTAAAACACAATTTATTTGCATAAAACCTTTAAAACTTACTCTTGAGTTTGGATTGGCCTTTCAAGCTCAATCCAAACCCCCAAAACATTCCCTTAACCACGTTAAGGCTCTTGAAATAGATCCACTCACCAGCCAACACACAAACGATATCCAAGATGCCAAATCAAGCCTCCGAACTACCAGGATTTTTGTCCACAAAGCCCGAATCCAATTCCTCTATTTTAAGTAACCCAAAACTGAACATTAGAACACTAATACACTCACAAACACAGCAAAAACCCAGAACTCAACAACCTTGCAACAACACATATCGATTCAAGCCCAAATTTCACCCGAAACATAATCAATTCAAACCCAAACTACTAGCAGTCATACCCAACGAGTTTACCATCAAAAAACTACCTTTTAGCATCCTTAAACATCAATCCAAAGCTATCAATCCTTCAGCTATAATTTAGACCCAAAACACATCCAAAAACTCAAGGTTTTCAACTCCCAAAATCACCCACAATACCCATTTCGGGTTTTCTATAACAACCCGCCATTTTCATGTTATTTTAGAGATAAAACAAAGTTAAAAACACTCTCAACTCAGCCACAGACAACCCAAACAAAAACCCAAAAATTTCCTTTCATTTCAAACAAAACTTTAAAAATCAAAACATGTTTAAACCATGAATTTTGCAAAAATCATAGCATTTAAGGCTCAAGGAAGATGAAACTAAGTTGAGGAACCATTTACCTTGAAGAAATCACTTGGTTTAAAGCTTGAAACCAATGGAATAGTAAAAACGAGTTTGGGGGGTTTTGAACGTGAAAATGGAATTGGAGAAGATGATGACTTTTGAGAAAACTCTTTTTATTCATTTTTACTAAAAGTTCCCATTTTTCCGTTTAATCTTTTAAGACACCTTAAGTGTGTCAAAATAAAATAGTTTGTCTCCAATTTAAATTTAACCCGACTCGGTTTAACTAGTTCGATATCTCCCGGCCCTAAACTCGGGGCGTTACAAACACCCACCTGAGGAGGGGAAGGACATGCCCAGACACAAAGCCAAACACAAAGCCCTCAAGAAGTGGTTATGTTTGGGAAAAGCGCAACCCAACATAACCTAATTTTTATTTTTATTTTTAATTTATTTTTAGGATTAGATTTAATTTTTATTTAATTTTTACTTTTAATTTATTTCAGTTTAGGAATGAAGGAAATATCAAGAAAGAAGAATGAATAAAAGGAGAAGCCCAACCAGCGGCCAAGGCAGATGAGCATAACGGCTAGCCGCAACAGCTATATTTGGCTCAGCGAGAAAAACAAATATCCGCTTAACGGCTAGAATCTCGTTATTCGTGCCGCAATAACTGTCGCCCGTTGACAGCGTACCCGTCAAGGCAACGGAGAGAAGCGGCTATATAAGGCCAATTATTCTCTCCTTCTTCACTTTGTTTTCTTCTTTACTCCGATTTCTTTCTGCTAACTTTGCCTTCAAGATTTCCCTTGCTTTATTTTCTTTCATGTTCTTGTTTCTTTCTTTAGGAAAAACAACTGCCTCACGACCATGGCCACATCACAGCAACCCGCCGCCACCACCAAACCCCTTTTCAAGAGGTTCTTGAACCCAACTGTCGAGGCAACCTACAAGAAATACTATAGAGAGTGGAAACTATGGGAGGAAATGGGATTCCAATATACCCAGCCTGATGGGGATTTTGGTCTTGAACCCTTTCTGTTCGAATGGATACACAATATGGGCTGGGACCAGTTCGCATGGCAGCCAGAAGGAATCAACAACAACAATGTGCGAGAGTTCTATGCCCACAAACTGACACCGGGAAATACTTTCGTGTATGTCCGCGGAGAAGGTGTCAAATTTACAGCAGACATAATCAATAGCTGTTGAGTGGATCGCAAGATCGAAATTGACCAAGAGGGGGGTGAATTGGAAATTTAAAGTTTTGTGGTGGAAATTTGCAAATTAAAAATTGATGGACAAGAGATTTAGAATGGTTCAAGTTCCAAATGAACTCTACATCCACTACCTTAGCTTCACTAAGGATTTGTAACAATTCCACTAAATTGCTCTTCCCCTTTTCTAGGACAAGGAGGCAACCCTTTACAATTTCAGTTGATTTTTCTACCCAAAAATCAACCCAATCCTCACACAAGTGAACAAAGAAATTTGAAGGCTAATAAGGTATCTCTCAATACATATGATAGCCCCAATACAAGCACTCAACCCAATTTGACAAAATATGAATGAAGATTACAATTGGGATTTCTAAACAAATATGAATTTTGGCACAATTGCTTGGATTTGATGAATAAGTGTTTTCTTGAAGATCAATAGTTGTTGTTGTAGCTTTTGGATGTGTCTTTTATACCTCCTCATTGATTTCTAGCCGTTTGGGTGGTTGGGAACATAAATGGAGCCGTTGGAACCCTCTCTTACCACCATTAATGCACTTCTGCAGCTACCGGTATCGGTACGCGGGATGGAGTATCGGTACCTGTCTCAGAAAAGAAAGAGTCGTTGTGTGCATTTAATAAGGGGTATCGATACACACGTAAGCGTATCGGTACTGGGTATCGAAACGGCAAGGGCCGTATCGATACTATTTTCTGAACTTAGCTCATTGTCCACAACCGTATCGGTACGAGGGTTTGGCGTATCGATACGGGTCAACGAACTTTTAAAGTTTGGTTAACAACCAACTGACACCAACGGTCATATTTTTTAAACCGACTTAACTTTAAAAATTATAAAGCCCGTATCGATACGAGGGTTAGCCGTATCGGTACGATATTCAAACTTTTTGAAATTTAACACAGGGCAGTATCGATACGAGGGTTTGGGGTATCGATACTGATTCCGACAGTAACCAAGTTTGGTAAAATGGTATCGATACGCTTGGTGCGGTATCGATACGCCTGGACGATTTTCAATGGTTTTGTCTTGGAACACTTAGAAAAAATTTTGAGTTTGAGTTTTATAAATCAGTTTCAAAGTGTTGGTGTTTTAAAACTTATTAAGGGACTTATAAAAACAATTTTAAGTTTTACAAAATGATCCTTAAAGATTTAATTATATCAAAATCAAACATAGGTTTTACAATCTCCCCCTTTTTGATATAACAAAACTAAAACTTAAATTTTTTGACATTTTTGAAAACCTTTACAAAGTTAACTCCCCCTTAATATAAGCTTGGTAACCTTTGAGTTAAAATCAAAATATTTTAAAGTGATATGATCTCGGTTATGGATTCCGAGTCATATACGAAGTTGCCCGATCGTGATTCTAGTAAGAACTTAATTCCCGAAAGCTTGAACTCTGAAATTGCAAAATAAAGATGTAAGAAGGATAAATATGATAATAATGATAAATGAAGGGTGGAATAAGGGATTGAAGATGTTGTTTGATGGTTATGGAAGAGTGATGGATTTGGGGTAAAATGAAAGAAATGAAAATTGATGGTGAAGATGGTGAAGGTGGTGAAGGTGGCGTGGACTATATAGATATGTAAGGATGACGGATTGTGACCCGTTAGCTATAGAAAGCTAGGAACCAACAATATAAAAGTATGGAATCGAAGTGGTAGGAGTATGGAACGAGACCCACTAGCTATAAAGGAGCTAGGAACCAACGTTATAAACAAGTGGAATGGATGAAGACTACAAGCACAACTTGAAGCCGATAGAGTTCTCGCAAGAACTAAAATGAAAGCAACCTTTCAAAGGAGTTTTTATAAAATCAAAATCTATCTTTACAATGAACCTAAGCTACCTATTTATAGTATTTTGGGCAGCATATGAAAAGGTTTACAAAAGATGAAAACAAATGCACTTGAATGCTTTGTCATGCACTTGAATGCATTGTAATGCTCTTGAATGCTTTGTCTTTCTTATCTCCAAGCTTTGGCTGAATATTCTAGATCAAATGGTGATGAATCTAGATATTTTTAAGATGAATGTGGCCTCAATTTCGTCCAAAAGGAGGAGTGACTCTTGGACTACCTTGCTTTGCTTGATTAGGAGATAAAATGACTTGAATGGAGGCCTTGAATGGTTGTAATGATCTTGCTGTCCACTTTGGAGTGTCTCTTCCCATTCTATACTGATTTATATCACTAAATTGTAGTATTAAGTGAAATAATTCAGCCTTCAATGCATGTCACCTTGCTAGAACGTGAACAACATCCAAAGGTGATGAATTCAGCCTTAAAAATGTGAATTAATAAGATTTGAATGCATTGTTCTTGGTGGAATATGAACAACCTTGAAAAGATGATAAGAATTCAGCCTTGAATTGGTTTGAATATGAGCATTAAGATAACCTTCAATTGCATGTCTCATGGATGAAGATGAAAGGACTCTTCCTTGGCTCAAACTCATCCAAATCATCCTTGTACAAAATTCCCGTAATGAAAATTCCAGCCTGCATTGTCTTCAGTAAATCGATCATATCTCAAGCTCCCGATATCGGATTGAGGTGATTCAAAATGCGTTGGAAAGCTAAGGGATAGAGGAATAATTTCCAAGTGATCTCAAGACCCTAACATGTCTTTATCGCATCCAGAAGTTAAAAACATTCTGACTGAAATTCTTGCATTTATTGTGACTGTTCGTCTCCCTTCATGCACCTAGACACAAAACAAGCAAATGTTCATGCTAAATTGAAAAGATAATTAAATATGTCATGCAAAAAAAATTAAAGGAACTAGCTTTATTGAATGAACTAGCTTTATTGAATGAACTACATGTATTAATGAACTAAATGCTTTAAATGAAATGCATGCCTTTAATGGGCAGCATGTTTATTAATGCAAATGGATGTTATGCCACTATGAATTGCTCATGAAAATTCATGCAAATAAATTATATCATATGATAAGACATAATGCATAAATGAGCAAATAGAGGATGAAGTAAGGTTAAACTCCCTTCGATTGAGCTTGATAGTTTGTCAAAGATGTGAGCACGTCATGAAGAAAATTGGTGCTGGTCAAGATCACATCATAAAGTGTGAGCTAGTTTCTTCTCCCCCTTTTTGTTAGATCAAAAATTCTTTGAGACAATTAAGTGCATAAAGAAATCAAAGGTATAATAGGCAACATAGATATTATTCATTAAAGCAACATACTTAAAATCCAAACAAAGGCAAAATAGAAATCAAAGCATAGGTTTTAATCCTAAAACAAACTTAATCCTAAAAATATAAAGCATAGGTGCATAAAATAGAAAATCCTAAATGATATGCATGACAAAAAAGAGAAAACGTCTAAGCATCGTCGTCTTCGTCTTCATCATCTTCATCATCAAGTCCCAAAGGCTCATTAGAGCGCATGCTATTACGCCATTCATCATGGAAAGCGGCAATGGAAATATTCAAGGAATTGTGCCCGCTCTCAAGAGATTGAAGGCGATTCTCCATACCCGTCATCCTAGTGTCAAAAGTAGTTTCCATGGAAGTGAGACGAGTATTCATGTCCGTGCGCAACCCGGTAAATTGCTCATTGAGATAGGTCATGAGAGCATCCATATTGGGTTGTTGGACTTGAGGAGCTTGAGGAGCTTGAGCCTTTTCAAACATGGTGGCGGCTTCCGGTGGTAACTCGGTAAGACGTATCCATTCACCATTAACATAAGAGAATTTTGCCCGAGCAAGAGATCGCTCATCAATGGGATCGGTGAGAGAAGTTGGATAGTCATAAGAGCAATCAATATCCTTTTTAACAAAGAAATAGCTCAAAGCCGTACCGTATGTGAAGGAGGTGACATGAGGAGTGTGACGATTTTGAACGATATAGACGATCTCCGCGAACATGAGACGAGCTAGATTTGGTCGCTTGGCTTCACGGAAGCACCGAATCCAAAAATCATCCACTTGACGGATAGTGGAATACTTCCCTTCGGAAGGACGAAACCACCACGACACCATCAAATGTAGGATTCGATCATGAGCATTAAGAGCGGTGACGGAACCACTAAGAACATGCCCCATACCATGCTCATCATCAAGGCCTTCATCATCCAACTTAAAGACATCACAAATAGACTTGACATCAAGGATTAATTTCTTCCCCATAAGAAAAGAGCTAATAGCAACAACTTCCCCATTAAGACTAATACATCTTGCATTAGCATAGAAAATCACAACCAAGAGACGATAGTAAAAACCGGGAATAGAGATAAAATCCATGAAATTCCAACGATGAAGCAAGGGGAGGTATTCAAACTTGAAACGCTCCGAATTGAGAAAAGGGATGGATATTACCCTTTCGGCACGGATCTTGTAATTCTCATATTGACGAAAGTGAGCGAGACCCGAATTGCTGGGAAAACATTGATCATAGATGATGGAATAGTTTGGACGAGCAATTTCTCCACCGGTAGAGGAATCACCGGCTTGATTAGTCCTTGGTCGCTTCCTCGATGGATCTTTTGGTGCCATGATCTAAAAGAGAAAATAAGCAAGGGAGATTTCTTCAATTTGAGTAAAAATCAAGGTAAAAGGAATTTAAAAAAAAATTTGAGAGAAATTTTGAAAGGAAAAATTCAAGAGAAAGTTTGAAGAAAAACAAAGTTTGTAAAAAAAATTAAAACAGAAAAAAAAAATTGAGAAAGAGAAAGAAGGAGATTACCTTGATAGAAACTTGAAGATTTGAAGAAAACTAGCACAAATATGAGAAAGAGAGCACAAAGCCTTGCTTGATTTAAAAACTCTTTTAGGTTTGAGTTGAGATGTGAAAAATATGAAGGAGGAAGGGCCTTTTTATAGGCAAAAACGGCTAGGGTTAATTAGGTTTTGAAAAGATTGAATTTAGGTAAAAGTTGAATACATTAAAAGTTTATTTATTGCCATCAGCGCAGATGAGTATCGATACGCCCGTTGGAGTATCGATACGGGGATATAGATGTCTTTTTGCAAAAATGCCCGTTGGAAAATTCGTATCGAAACGACCCGTATCGATACGGGATGAATCGTATCGATACGCGTGAAACGAAGAGAATTCTGGGAAACGAAATGAAGAACAGGTATCGATACGCGTAGAGTAGTATCGATACTGTATGCCCAGAAATGCATATTTGGTTCAAAGAACAACCAAAGGCTTGAACCTAATCTCTCCTATGAGTATGCAAATGATGTATGAGCAGTTCTAAGCATATTTCAACAGAATCATACTCCCCCTAACTATAGGCGTGGAAGAAATTGGGAGTCTAAGCATACAAACATGGCATTCACAAGATCAAGCATATTTAAGCACACAAGAGTTCCAAAAAGGTCAAGATAGGCTAGCTAAACCTAACTCTCTCCTAAGGGACCAAAAACGCTCTTTGTCTAAGGGTTTTGTAAATATGTCCGCTAATTGATTCAAGGTGTCTACATAATCTATAACCACATCTTCCTTAAGGACATGATCTCTAATGAAATGATGCCTTATTTCTATATGTTTGGTTCTAGAGTGTTGGATGGGATTTTTTGTTAAACAAATAGCACTAGTGTTGTCACATTTTAGGGGTATGGTTTCAACTTTAATTCCATAATCTAAGAGTTGTTGCTTCATCAAAAGGACTTGAGCACAACAACTCCCTAAGGATATGTACTCGGCCTCGGTGGTAGATAAGGCTACACTATTTTGTTTCTTAGAGAACCAAGATATGAGCATACTACCTAAGAATTGGCAAGTTCCCGAAGTACTTTTCCTATCAATTTTGTAACCCCCATAATCCGCATCCGAGTAAGCATGAAGGTTGAAGGTAGAGTCTCTAGGATACCAAAGACCTAAACAAGGAGTGTCTCTAAGGTATCTAAAAATTCTCTTAACGGCTATAAGGTGAGACTCTCTAGGACTAGCTTGAAACCTAGCACACAAGCAAACACTAAACAAGATATCCGGTCTACTTGCGGTAAGGTAAAGCAAAGATCCAATCATAGAACGATAAAGCTTAGAGTCAACACACTTACCTCCTTCATCTTTGTCAAGCTTTGTAGATGAGCTCATAGGAGTGGCTTGAGGCTTTGCATTCTCCAAGCCAAACTTCTTGAGCATATCCTTTATGTATTTTGCTTGGTTGATGAAGGTGTCATCCTTCTTTTGCTTGATTTGGAGTCCCAAAAAGAATGAGAGCTCCCCCATCATGCTCATCTCAAATTCACCTTACATTAACTTAGCAAACTCTTGACAATGACATTCATTAGTAGAACCAAAAATAATATCATCAGCATAAATTTGAACTACTAAGATGTCATTTTTATACATTTTTATAAAGAGTGTAGTGTCCACCTTACCTTTTTCAAATCCTTTTTCAATCAAAAAATTTGAAAGCCTTTCATACCAAGCTCTATGAGCTTGTTTTAAACCATAAAGAGCTTTGGTAAGTTTGAAAACATGATTTGGAAATTTTGAATCTTCAAAACCCGGTGGTTGTTCCACATACACTTCTTCATTTATAAAACCATTTAAAAATGCGCTTTTAACATCCATTTGAAAAAGCTTGAAATTATGATAACATGCATATGCAAGCAACATCCTAATGGCTTCCATTCTAGCTACGGGTGCATAGGTTTCATCAAAATCTATTCCCTCTTCTTGAGTGTAACCTTGTGCTACAAGTCTAGCTTTATTTCTCACAATGTTACCACTCTCATCTAGTTTGTTCCTAAAGACCCATTTAGTTCCTATTGTAGATGATTACTAGGCCTATCAACTAATGTCCATACATTACTTCTCTCAAATTGATTTAACTCTTCTTGCATAGCCATAATCCAAAAGTCATCTTTCAATGCTTCTTTTATGTTTTTAGGCTCTATGCATGAGATAAATGCAACATGGTTCATTAATCTAAGAGAAGAACGAGTGGTTACCCCCTTGGATGGATCACCCAAGATTTCACCATCTTTGACATAGTTCAACTCCCTTGGGTAGCTCACTTCCTTTTCCTCAATAGCCAAGTCCTTCAAGGCTTCAAGAGGTGGATCTTGTGAGTCCTCTTCCTTTGTTGGAATCTCATCCTCCTTTGAAGTTTGACCTCCATCAAAGGCATTTATGATCCCTACATCATCATCATCACAAGAATCCTTCCTAGGAAGGAGGTTATCATCGAATACAACATGAATAGATTCTTCTACTACTAAAGTTCTTTTGTTAAATACTCGATAGGCTTTAGAGGTTAAAGAGTAACCTATAAAAATGGCTTCATCACTTTTTGCATCAAATTTACCTAAGTTATCTTTTCCATTATTTAAAACAAAACACTTGCACCCAAAATGGTGGAAATAGCTAATGTTAGGCTTTTTGGATTTTAAAATCTCATAAGGTGTTTTCTTTAAAATTGGCCTAATCATTACTCGATTTACAATATAACAAGCGGTGTTTGTGGCTTCTGCCCAAAAATATTTAGGTAAATTGTTTTCACAAAGCATAGTTCTAGCCATTTCTTGTAAAGTTCTATTTTTCCTCTCAACTACCCCATTTTGTTGAGGAGTTCTATTTTTCATTCTTTGAAATTCAAGATCATTTTGGGTTAATTTTGAAAATGTGATGAATTTTTCCAAAGCCTCATCTTTAGTACTTAAAAAGAGAACCCAAGTAAATCTAGAAAAATCATCAACTAGCACAAAAGCATAAGACTTACCACCCAAGCTCATAGTCCTAATTGGCCCAAATAAATCCATGTGAATTAATTGTAAGCATCTACTAGTAGAAACATCATTAATGGATTTAAAGGAAGACCTATGTTGTTTACCCTTTGAGCATGCATCACAAATTTTATCATTTGAGAACTTTATTTTGGGTAAACCTCTAACTAGATTTAGAGAGACTAGTTTTTCCAAAACACTTATGCTAGCATGTCCTAGCTTCCTATGCCACAACCATGCATCATTTTCATTTTGAGCAACTAAACATGCATGAGATGTATGTATGTCATCTAAATGCACCATGTATATGTTTCCTATGCGATGACCTATGAGCATAATATTATTAGATTTAATGTCTACAATTTTGCATCCATTTTTATCAAATAAAACATTAAATTCTTTATCACACAATTGACTTATGCTCAATAAATTATGTTTAAGACCATCGACATATAAGACATTTTCAATGAGAATGGTAGAGTGATTACCTATGGAGCCAATACCTTTAATGTGGCCTTTGGAGTTGTCACCAAATGTTACTACTCCTCCACTTTTTGGCTTTAGATCCATGAATCGACTCTTGTCTCCGGTCATGTGCCTCGAGCATCCATTATCAAGGTACCATGAGTTTTGACTTTGTGCTTTGGCCTTGTAGCAATGCTCCCCCTACAAACAAAGATATTAAACCTTGGTTTTTGGTACCCAAATCATTTTGGGTCCATGAGTGTTAGCTCCCAAAACCTTGGTTCCCTTAGGAATCCAAGATGACATATCAATAATATTATTAGATTTAACAAGTTCCTTAGGAACCCATACACTTCTAATTCTTTTAGTTCTACTATGTCTAGGATAGCTACCTTGTTTGTAGTAGTTAGTCTTTTTCTTAGGTTGGTGTGTTCTAGATGATTCTCCTACTTCAAGCTTAGCACTACCAACATTTTTTAAAGACTTCTTGAGCTCATTTAGCTCACCCAACACCTTTTGGTGTTCACAATTGCATTGAGACAAAAGATTATTAAGATCAACATTTTCATCTTGGAAAAATTTAAGTTCATCTTTTAACCCTAAAATCTTTTTCTCAAATTTAGAATTAGCTTGAGTAAGTGAGTCATTTTTCTCATTTAGTTCTTGAATAATCTTTTTATTCCTAATGATCGACTCCTTATACTTCTCAACTAATTCATCATATACCTCTTGTAACTCATCATATGCATCATTTAATTCTTCATATGAAAAATCTAAAGTAGATGAGTTAGAGGTTACCATGGAGGAATCTTCCTCAAGTGCCATGAGGCAAAGGTTAGCCACTTCTTGTTCGTCATCCTCCGATGACTCCTCATCACTCCAAGTAGCAAGCTTGGCTTTGAGCTTTTTCCTCTTCTCAAAGCCCTTCTTCTTGAGTTGAGGGCACTTCGAACGTATGTGGCCGGGTTGTTTGCACTCAAAGCAAATGATTGGATCATTTCCATCTTCCTTGTTCTTGCTTTTGAAGTCCATCTTCCTTTGGATTTTTCTTCCCCGGTTGGACCTCATAAAGCGTGAGAATCGTTTGGCTATCATAGCCAATTCTTCAAGTTCATCCTCATCACTAGATGAGCTCTCATCATGTTGTGAAGCTTTAGCCTTGAGAGTTATTCCCATCTTCTTCTTCTTCTTCTTCTCAACTTCAAGCTTCTCTACTCTTTTCTCTTCTTTCTTTTTCTCATCTTCCCTTCCTTGCTTCATGATCTCATGAGTAAGGAGAGAACCCACAAGCTCATCAAGCTTCAAAGTCTTCAAATTCTTTGCTTCGATGATAGCGGTTCTCTTCCCATCCCAAGACTCGGGAAGTGAATAGAGTAGCTTCCGGACAAGCTTGTCTTCCGGTATGATCTCTCCAAAGCCCTTTAGACCATTGACAATCGTGGAGAATCGATCAAACATCTTTGACACCGTCTCATCGGGCTCCATCTTGAAATTTTCATAACTAAGATTGAGAATTCCAATCTTAGTTTCTTTAACATCATTGGTGCCTTCATAGGTGGTCTCAAGAGTGTACCACACTTCCTTGGCACTTTCAATTGATGAGACCTTTGAGTAGATGTCCGGACCGAAAGCACAAAATAGCATGTGGAGAGCTTTATCATTTACTTGAATCTTTTTCTCTCCTCTTCACTCATTTTCGCTTTCTTCTTCAACACCATCTTGCCTTCACCGTCTTGCTTCAATGGAATATATGGCCCATCCTCAATGACATCCCACACAAGATAGTCATTTGACTTGATGAATAGACGCATTCTATTCTTCCAAAAAGAATAGTTATCACCGTTGAAGAATGGAGGCTTTGTGGTCGATTGTGACTCGTACATGCCGGAACCGGAGGTTGAAGCCATCTCTTGATATTTTGATGATCACACTCTTCCAAGGATCTCCTCTTGTGGTTGTTAATCCTCAAAGAGTTAAGCTTTGATACCAATTGTTGCGTGGATCGCAAGATCGAAATTGACCAAGAGGGGGTGAATTGGAAATTTAAAATTTTGTGGTGGAAATTTGCAAATTAAAAATTGATGGAAAAGAGATTTAGAGTGGTTCAAGTTCCAAATGAACTCTACATCCACTACCTTAGCTTCACTAAGGATTTGCAACAATTCCACTAAATTGCTCTTCCCCTTTTCTAGGATAAGGAGGCAACCCTTTACAATTTCGGTTGATTTTTCTACCCAAAAATCAACCCAATCCTCACACAAGTGAACAAAGAAATTTGAAGGCTAATAAGGTATCTCTCAATACAAATGATAGCCCCAATACAAGCACTCAACCCAATTTGACAAAATATGAATGAAGATTACAATTGGGATTTCTAGACAAATATGAATTTTGGCACAATTGCTTGGATTTGATGAATAAGTGTTTTCTTGAAGATCAATAGTTGTTGCTGTAGCTTTTGGATGTGTCTTTTATACCTCCTCATTGATTTCTAGCCATTTGGGTGGTTGGGAACATAAATGGAGCCGTTGGAACCCTCTCTTACCACCATTAATGCACTTCTGCAGCTACCGGTATCGGTACGCGGGATGGAGTATCGGTACCTGTCTCAGAAAAGAAAGAGTTGTTGTGTGCATTTAATAAGGGGTATCGATACGCACGTAAGCGTATCGGTACTGGGTATCGAAACGGCAAGGGCCGTCTCGATACTATTTTCTGAACTTAGCTCACTGTCTACAACCGTATCGGTACGAGGGTTTGGCGTATCGATACGGGTCAACGAACTTTTAAAGTTTGGTTACCAACAAATGACACCAACGGTCATATTTTTTAAACCGACTTAACTTTAAAAATTATAAAGCTCGTATCGATACGAGGGTTAGCCGTATCGGTACGATATTCAAACTCTTTGAAATTTAACATAGGGCAGTATCGATACGAGGGTTTGGGGTATCGATACTGGTTCCGACAGTAACCAAGTTTGGTAAAATGGTATCGATACGCTTGGTGCGGTATCGATACGCCTGGACGATTTTCAATGGTTTTGTCTTGGAACACTTAGAAAAAATTTTGAGTTTGAGTTTTATAAATCAGTTTCAAAGTGTTGGTGTTTTAAAACTTATTAAGGGACTTATAAAAACAATTTTAAGTTTTACAAAATGATCCTTAAAGATTTAATTATATCAAAATCAAACATAGGTTTTACAATAGCTTCTACAAGATAGAAGTCTGCGGTAACCCACATGAAGAATGGGAGTCCTACCTAACGGCGGCTGACTACAACAAGATCAAGGGAGAGATCTGTAAGCCAAACACCAAATGGCTAACAAGAAAGAACAATGGATCAGTCAACCGCTGTGACTTGCTGCCAGAGGCAACCCTTTGGAGTAAATTCGTCCAATGCCGTATGATGCCCACCACGCACGGATCGACTGTTAACATGCCGCGACTCGCCCGTATCTACTTCATCATGAAGGGGCGACAAATCAATGCTGGAGAAGTGATCCTCAGGGAGATCTATGCTCATGCAGAAAAGCCAAACGTCAAGGGTTCCCTCTTCTTCCATGCACTCATCACAGACCTTTGCGGCAATTTCCGCGTGCCGTCACACCCCAAGGACAAAATTCTTCCTGCCAAGGAAGGATGGACAAGAAGGGCACGCCAGCTGATGATGCAGAACCCGAAGCCAGACACACCTTCCACCGCCCAGCCGCCGTCCCAAGATGCTGCCACCCCAGGCCCCAGCTGCAGCGGGCAGTACTGAAGTTGCCCTCTTGTCCACCATGATCCCCATGTTGCACAGCCTAGTGGAAAAGCTACCAAAAGATCGAGCACAAGCAGATGATCTTCACCAAATATATGGCGGGCGTGCAAGAGGCCTTCGTGGCCTACTTGGTTGACAAGTACTAAGATGACGGCCCACAGTTGCCTGCCTTCCCAACGGAGTTAGCAGCGTCCAAGCCAGTTCATATTACACCCAGACCAGCTGCTACTCCTGCCGCCGACGACAGAGAGGCGTCGTACCACCACCCTAGGAGAAGAACATCTCCAACTCCCATCCAGCCATACGACCTCTCCTCCTCATCTGAATCAGAAAAGGAGGAGGAGACCACTGCTGCCTCCCCAGTAGCAAAAGAGGCCACTGCCAAAGATACCAGATACTCAGACCTGGAGATATCAGACTCTCTTGATGATGAACCGACAGAGGTAGCAAGAAAGAGAAAGCGGCCAGCAGCAGAGCCTCAAGGTGGAGAACCTGAAGGACCATCCAAGAAACCCACCCCCTATCACATTCAATCGCCGCGTAGAAAGAAGAAGAGCCCAACCGACAAACCATCTGTTACGCGCCGCCTAGTCTTGCCCGCCTCCTCAGCATCCTCCTCTAATGCAGCAGCAATAGAGGGGAACTCCGCCAGTCTATAGCACCATTTTCTTTTCTTTTCTTTTTAATTTTTATGTTTTATGTTATTTTTCTATTTTTCTATTTTCCTTTTCTGTTTTTATTTTTCTTTTCTGTTTTATTTTCTTTTTTTAATTTTTGTTTTGTGTAGAGGCATTGAGGACAATGCCAACCTTGAGTTTGGGGGAATAGTCCTCTTTGTTTTAGGTTCATTTAGTAGCATTTAGGATTATATATAAATTCTGCCCCTAGCACTTAAAGGAAGTAGAAATTTTTAGTTTAAAACCTTGTGCCTATGATAGAATAGCCGACTACTTATATTCGCACCATACTAAAAAAAATTAACCTAACTATGGGAAGAAGCATGAAAAATACTTAGAAAATTTTTCTTTCTGCCACATATCTTTACACTTGTTTGATAAATACTGAATTTTTGCTTGAGTTCTGAGTTTAACATTGCCTGCCTTACTTGATAAAAATTCCTTGATTGGATACAGGTTTGCCGCAACGGCAGCACAGGGCAGCAAAACAAAGATGATGAAAACCCTAGAGGTGCCCGAAACACGCTCTAGGAAGGATCATGAGCAAGGACATTCACTTGCTATCAAAGTCTACGTATCTAAACCAAGTGACAGACGAATTAGTAAGAGTGAATGAAAGCCTTCACGAGATGAATCTATTCAAAGGGTTTGGAGTTTCGTAGAGTGCACCTATCTTAGCTTCAGTCCCAGAGAGTAGTTGTGATGAGCTGAAGCCTTTAAAGCCATGATCAAAAAAAGATTACAAAAATGCCCAACTGTGCTGCCAAGGCAGCAACTTGTGTCCTCTGTTGTAATTTAATTACTTTAGGCATTCTTTGTTAACTTAGTAATTTCAGCATATTTAGCATGAACACAGACCTGCACACACTGCACTGGCATTAAGAAAATTTAAACCTACGTTATTTCAAGCCATTCCCTATCACTAACATAAAAACAGGTGCCACGGCCTTGAGGTAAGAAATCAAGTTAAAGGCTAATGTTTTCTATTAATTTTATGCAAATGCCAGATTTACTATTTAGGTTGCATTGCTTGAGGACAAGCAATAGTTCGAGTTTGGGGGTGTGTAGAGTGTCCACAAGTTCTATATTTTGTACACATTACTGCCCTTATTATTGTTGTTCTTAAGCTCATTTAGACATATTTAGGTGCATTATAACAATATCTTCTCTTTTACCATGCTTTTATTGAATATTTTATGTTTGGTTGAGAAAAGTTACTATTTAGTTTAGTTTAGATTTTCAGGTGTTGTAGCAAGAAATGAGAGGAGAGGACAGGAAAGCTGGAACAAAAGGAGTTGTACTAAAGCAGTTCCAGATGCCACCAAGGACACTGCCGAAGCAGCATTGCTGCCAAGTGTCGCACATGCAGGAGATACACTAACTTAGCCAAGATGGGTCGCGATTGAAAGAAGGCAACGTCCAAAGAGTTCATATTAAAGTTTTGTGGTGGAAATTGCAAATTAAAAATGATAGACAAGGGATTTAGAGTGGTTCAAGTTCCAAATGAACTCTACATCCACTACCTTAGCTTCACTAAGGATTTGCAACAATTCCACTAATTGCTCTTCCTCTTTTCTAGGACAAGGAGGCAACCCTTTACAATTTCGGTTGATTTTTCTACCCAAGAATCAACCCAATCCTCAAACAAGTGAACAAAGGAATTTGTTGGCTAATAAGATATCTCTCAATACAAATGATAGCCCAATTACAAGCACTCAACCCAATTGAACAAGATATGAATGAAAATTACAATTGGGGTTTCTAGACAAAATGGGATTTTTGCACAATTGCTTGGATTTGATGTTTGGATGTTTGCTTTTGGATCAATAGTTGTTGCTAGAGCTTTTAGAGGTCTCTTTTATACCTTCTCATTGATTTCTAGCCGTTCTGGTTGTTGCACTCATCAATAGAGTCGTTGGGGATGTTATCTCACCACCATAAATGCAGTCTGCAACAACCCGTTTCGAAACGCGGGGTACCTGTTTCGGAACAGACTAAAATAGAAAGAGCTGTTGGGGTGCATTTAAGAGCCCGTTTCGAAATGCCTTAGGGCCGTTTCGAAACACTTTTGCCACTGTCAAGGGTCGTTTCGAAACAGTCTTAGCCCGTTTCGAAACACCTTAACGGTTTTCAGAAAATCAGTTAAAAACAACTTCAACGGTCATATTTTTCAATTTAGACTTAAGAGCTGTTTCGAAACGCTTGGCTTCGTTTCGAAACGGTTTTGCTACTGTCAAGGGTCGTTTCGAAACAGCCTTAGCCCGTTTCGAAACACCCTATTTATCTTTAAATATTCAGCAAAAATATTGCAACCGTTATGCTTTTTCAAATCAAATATGAAGAATAGTTTCGAAACGTGAGAGACCGTTTCGAAACGGGTTCAAGTGTTCTTAAGCCGTTTCGATACACGTTTTGGAACAGGGGTTGGCAGTGGTGAAAACGTTTCGAAACGCCTTAGGCCGTTTCGAAACAGGGACTTGAAAATCACTGTTTTGGCTTTAAACACTTAGAAAAATATTTGAAAAAAAAAACTTTGTTTTTAACTTGGGCATAATCGTAAAATTATATGGGGATATTTTGAGGACTTAAAATTCGTTTTGACATTTTCAATTTAGTCCTTAGGTTTTTAGTTATATCAAAATTAAAATATTTGTTTCACAATGACAACTTAATAAAAATAAAACAACAGATTTATGTCCGAGATGGACACTTTGGCATTCTATGACCTGGAAGTCTACAATTCCCGCAGAGTCTAGGTTGTCCGATATGCTCACGGTCGCGGTGACACATGTCGTCCATATTATTCTGAATCCTTGTGGATCTGGGACGTCCTGCTTTTTCCCTTCGCAGAGTTGGGTCAAGTAAAATTGTGGAAAGGAAGTTAGAGACATTTCGAGATTAAGGGACTAGTGAAGGGAAGACAGAAAAATAATTAAGCGGTTCAGGGTTGGATTGGTGATCCAATATTTTGGATATAGTAATATTGAATCTCTGCCGACGTCGGGGTAAGTTCAAATCCTTGGTTGATCTAAGTTTCGGTATCGAGTTTGATTAATATTTTTATTCGATATTGTCTTGTCGGTCCTAACTGATTCCTATTTAACCTAGTCTAAGAAATCGATAAAAGACGACCGTCAACCAAGGGAAAAGGTGATGTTATACGGGAACCCTAATATCGAGGTGAGTGTAATAGCGTCTCGAGTTAGGCAAAGGCCTACTCGTATGTGTCGTTATAATTACTAATACTAATCTTTGAGTTAGTGAGTTTCAATGATGACTAGGTGATTGGTAAGTGTACGGTAAGCAATTCCTTGATTCTATGATTTTAAGCATGTTGATTGTTATCATTCAAGTGTTGACATGTGATAAGCATAACATGCATAATTGATATTGTTATTGTTATGAACTATGAACTATGAACTATGAAACACTATGATTGAACCTTGGGATCGAAGTATTGGATACAAGTGGCATGCCATAGAATTCATGAGCTCAAGGGTACGGAGTTTATACAGTGTAGTGGAGGGATGCGATGTGTGATGGTCAAATCGGTGTAGTGGAGGGTATGAACCGTTTTGATCATGAATGGTGTAGTGGTGGAATTCGTGTATCTGCATACAAGGAATCGATCCAAGGGAAAATTATGAAATCAAGAATGTGTTGTGCCATGCGGTCATGATGATGATTTATGTTATGTTATGACTATGAAATATGCCATGATATTGCATGATTAGTGTTATGATTCTTAGAAGCATGTTATAAGTCATAATTTTGTATATTCATGGTTATGTGACTACCTCACTTAGACTATATAAGTCTAACGCATTCATTTGCATAACATTTCAGGTTAAGGAAAGTAACGGATCGAGATCGGGATTAGTTGGAAGATTGACAAGTCACTACAAGTAAAGAGTAATGTGTTTTGTTTTTATAAACTCCTAGAATGGTGGCAAAGTAATTAAACTAGTTTCTTGTGGCCCTACTATTGTGTATATGTTGCCTATGTTTTGTATAAGGTTTTAAAGCTATAATGACTTTTGAGTTAGTAATAAAAATTGACATAATTGGCACTAAAATATTGTTGAAGGCTTAAATGATAAGTGCAAGAGTTAAGTTTTGATAAAAGTTTTTAAGTATGAAGTTAAAAGATTTTATCGATTTGTTTCGGTAACGCTCTCTGACAAGTCGTCGTTTAACCGGTCAAAAATAAATGAGTAAATTAACCTCTATCAATAAATAATAATATAAAGAAATTAAATAGATATAGGGAAAGAGGGTCGATCCGCAGGGAGATTAGCTGGAATTATTGACTGAAGACTGCTTCGATTAGTACTTCCAGGAATATTTGCAAAGTAATCAAATAAAATGGGGGGAGTGATTTGATATTGGATGAAAATTTAAATGCAGAGGTAAAAAGATTAAGAAAAACCAAGTATGTGAAATAGCCTCGAACCAGCTCCTTCAATTCTTTCGACCACTGAAATAGATTTTTATTTCGGGGATCATGTCGGTTACAGTCTACGAGGCCCAACCCGTCGTAACTTGTTTCTCTCTCGAGTAACCAATCCTCCCAAGTCTATCTTCGAAAGATGGTTCTTAAATAAATCAACCATGTCTATCGCCGTTAAAATATTTGGAATAAAAGCAGGAAAAACCCGACTCAGAAATTGTCTAAAATAGAATCGCTTCTGATTTTATCTTTCCTTAGCGGACCGCCGCTAAGAATGTTCACAGGAAGTCGAAATTTGCCACAGGCCAATCCTTCCTTCCAACTATGTTTTTAAACGATTCCAGACCAACGAGCTCTTTTTGATTTGAAAAACGGTTAAAAACCTTTAGTAAGATCGATTGCCAAACTATCTAAGTAGAAAGATAAAAATGATTTCCCAAAAGAATTTAAGCAAGGTCAATTCTCACGAATCGAATTGACTTGGCTGGTTCTTGGCTTAAAAGATTTAGCTAAACATGATATTGATTATCATGCTTAACTTGGTTTTGGAAAAATAATTAAATAACGTAAAATAAACGAAACAAAGAAAATAAAGAAAAAGAAGAACTTTTAATTAAAACTAGAAAAATGTTTACAAAGATAAAAAAAAAAAAAAAACTCAAAGCTAGAAGATGATCATAAGCCTTCACCAAAGGTTGGTATTTATAGGCTTAGATTACAAGGATAAGAGATAGGAAAATTTAAAATAATAAAGTAAAGATAAAACAATTCAAATGTTTTGAAATTTAAATGCAGGAAATCTAAACGGATAAGCTGATAAGATCTCTCAAAACGTTCCAGAAGCTTCTAGAAGTTGCCACGTCACTGCCACGTCAGACGCGTCGTGCCTAGTGTCGTGCCCACGATGCCAGTCATGACAGAATAATAATAAAAACTGCAGAAATGCCCTCTTTTCACTGCTATTTCCAGAATTGGGTCCCTGCACAAAATATAACAAAAACGGCATGTATTAAGCAGCAAGAAGTCCAAATAGCTAGAAAAATAGCAAATGAAATATGTCATATTTGAGAACTCATCACTCTCCGACCCGGTTCTTTACCAGGCTGGGAAGGGGGTGTTACAAAACCAAATATTACAGACCCCCAACTGAATTTTCTTGCTACCTGCGACTTCTCCAAGAATGAAAGGTATTGCGTGTGTACGTGTGAACTCGATTTGTCCGGCATTAGCAGACCATCGATAATGATCACCATATAGGCTCGAGCAGCGAACTACATTTTTGCCGTCGTGGAATTTCCATCCAGTTGAAAATCACTCTTCAGCCATGCCAGCTTCACACATTTACCATCAACAGCGTGCGCCAATGGTGTCTTCCCCAAATACTTGTAGCAATAATCATAAACCCTATAGTTATTCTAACCAACAATTGGGCTGCTTGAAATTGGGACACCGAGATGCAGAGCAACATCTTCGAGGGTGATTGTGCATTCCCTGCACGTCATGTGGAAGGTATGCGTCTCTAGTCTCCAACGCTCCACCAACCTATTAATCAACTGCGACACGATTTCAAACTCACGAATATTTGACGCATACCTAAAACTGGAATTCTCCAGAAATCCCATTATATATTGGCTCAGCGGATCGCTCCATATCTATCAAGGCCGAAATTTTGAATCCTCTTTCTAGAAACACAATATTTAAATTAAAGTAGCACTTTATCATTTAAAAACAATAGATTAAAAGTTGCAAAAAAGAATAAATTGTTACCAACAAATCCATGTTTTTCGTGATGTGAGAATCATGAAGTCCCAACAACGCCATTTTTTCCTTAACAGTTATGCGCAATTAAATGCCTAAAACATCACAAATCAATCGAATCTTAAACTATTTTCATTTAAAATATTAACAACACAATTTACTATTGAAATTAAAAAATACGCATATATAAAAAACGAATAAACAAAATAAATCATATTCAAAATAATTAATCGTACTCTAAAAATATTAACAAGTGTTACCTTTAACCTTTCCAATTATGTGTGACCTTGCTTCTTTTAGTGTCGTCGAAGAAAATCTCACGGCTTGACAAACTATTTTGCTTTGCTAGAACAAAACATGTGCAAATTTTGTGTGTGTTCTAAACCCTAAACAAAACTATCTATTTATAAGAAACAAAAAACCCTAATTTGCAAAAACCCTAAAACAACCCATTTTTTCGTAAAATCCGTTACGGCCGTTAAGTCAAAGGGAACTCATCGTGTCCCTACGATGAGTTCTGTTTAGGATTAGGTTAATCTGATGATTAATGTTTAAATCGAATATAAAAAATAATTGAAACTCGCCATAAGTGCAAGGCGAGTTTGAATAAAAAAGAATATATTTTGGGAACTCGCCTTGGTGGTGCGGCGAGTTCACTGTAAGGGTGATAGTTTGGGCAATTTAGGATTTCGGATGCTATTTTGGTCATAATAGGATCCAAAGATCCTACAAATGTCCTTAAGCCCTTTTTTCTTCTCTATTATACCGAATAATCCAGAAATGTCATTGCTAAAATATAATGTCTTTTTTTATTTCTAATTTTATTACAAAATAGTATTGTAGTCTTATTTCAAATTTGGATAAATTCACGTGTACCTAAAGACTACGTTATTTGAACCTAGGAGTAGAGAATAGAAATTATTTGTCCCTTTTTTGGAGCCCCTATTTATAACACACATTAAAAATTTAAATTTAAAGTTTAGGGTTAAAGTTTAAGGTTAGGGTTTAAGGAATTAGAAGTAGGGTATATTTTAAGATTTAGGGCTTAGGGCCAGAGTTTAAAATTTAAATTTTTTTAGTGTCGGGCATAGAAAGTGGCACCGAAAAGGGATTACGATTTTTATTTAGGAGTAGAGCAATGACATACTTTACCACTAGAACCACTCAATAAATTCGAATATAATTTCCATTACTACTTTCTTAAACGATTTCAAATCAGAATGAAACTAGAAAACTATTCAAGAAAAAAAACACTCGATACGCGTGGTGAAATTAACTCTAAAACCAAATCTTTCATGTCTCAGAAATTGAAATCTATTTATATCCCATGAAAAAAGTGTTGAATGACCTACTAAAGCTTATATAATCATTGGCCAACAAGGGGATTGAGCAAACAGATGTATTCAGTAAAAAGGTTCACCTTTTATTCAAAATCTATTTATAGCTCGTGTTATTTTACCGTTACATGTGTAACGACCGTTAACTTTTTAGGTAAGTTTGGATTTTGGTTATTCAACTATAAGTATGATTTATGTATTTGGTCATTTAACTTCATTTGTGAATAATTCTTTTGGGTTTTCTTAATATCTTTACAGGTTGGTGTAAAATTAATTCCTCACTAATTAATATTCTTCTTAAACAAAAGTTCTTCCATGCTTTTATGTTTCATGAATTAGTAAACATTTCCAATTTGAGACTTGAATAATTAATATACATTTTTATATGTTTTTATGCTTCCTTTTATTATTTTTTCCCTCAATAATGTAAAGTTTCTTAATGTCAGGCATGTGATTGTGCAGTGAGGGTATGGGAATTGCATGAGGGACTAAGAGATTGTGATTTGGGACGAAGATAAATTGAAATTACAAATAAAATATTGCCAAGTGATTAATGTACAAAGTAGAAAATTCATTGCATATAATAATTCATATCCATTAAACTATTAAGAGGTGATCATCAATGATACCATATATTATCTCGAGATTTTTTTTAAAATTTTAATTTGATTACTAGATAATATCTTAATCCGGTTTTATATTTAGATAGAGACGAAGTCATGATTTGGAGTCGAGAAAAACATAAATGTTTAAAAGTGAGGCAAATTCATAAATAATTCAATTTAAAAAATTATATCTATGAACAAAAGTAAAAAAAAAGATGGGGTGGGGGCAATTGCTCCTCCCATCTCCTAGTAGTTTCGTCCTTGTATTTAGATAAACTTACTCATATTCGCAAACAATGACGAAACTCAACGTCATTTATTGAAGAGGCCGTTTAAAAATATATAAATTATACATTTTTAGGGACTAAAAATACAATTTTCGCATTATCACAATTTAAAAATTTTCCAATTTTTAAATTTTCTCGGGAGGCGTGGCCTTGCCGATCCCTATTATGTATCGTACCTGCTCGTATCACCTAAAAACCAATTCAGTCTTTATCATCAGAACACTCAATAGATTATAATTTGGACAATTACATGTAATAAGCACCTATTAACTTGTAAGTTCAATATGTCGAAAAGATTTAATAATTCAAAATTTGAGTTTAATCATTTTAAAAACTTTATTGGCCAAAACTTAAGGTCAGTCGTCGATTTCTTCCATGAGTCCATCTTTATAACTGTGACAATAATTATTTTTATTATTGCTTTTTTTACTATTTTCCAGCAATAATGTGATAAAATGTCAGACATGTGATTGTGCAGAGAGAGTATGGGACTTGCATGGGGGACTAAGAGAATAATTAGGAAGAGGGGAAGGAAGGAGGAGGAAGAGATGTTTTTAGTAGGTTCAAAACTTATGATCTAATCGAAATGATGGAAAGGAGGAAACAAAAAAAGTACATATTAAGAAGATAAATTAAAATAGAATTTGTATATGGTTAAAAAATTGGTGGTCAAATTTGGTTAAAAAACTTAATTGATTCAACTTATTAGTTTGAAGGCTTAAAAAGTTGTAAAAAAATTTAGAGACTTCATTAATTTTTTTCTTCAAAATTTCAAAAACTTTAAGCACCCTTATACCTAGCGTTTTTTATATATAGCATATGGTTTCATTGAATTATAAAATAATTAATTTTACATTGACTTTGAGAGTTAGCTAGTTGATTAGTATACAATATCTTTAGATTGTTTTACCTAATTAAGAATTAAGTTCAAATCTCAACACTTTTGTACTAAACGTTAAACTCAAACTCTAAATTAATCATAAATAATGAAGACAAAAATATAAATTATACATTTTTAGGGACTAAAAATTACAATGTTTAATTTTATATAATTCCTTAAATTTTAAATGAAAAAATAATAATATTTAAAATATACTCGAATTCATATCTTACAAAAAATTGTGACAATAATTATTTTTATTATTGCTTATTTTTTATTATTTTTCCGCAATATTGTGATAAAGTGTCAGACATGTGATTGTGCAGTGAGAGTATGGGAAGTTGGGGACTAAGAGATTGGCAAGATATATCCATTTAATCTTGATCCTATTTAGAGGTGAAGAGAAAATAAATGATAGAATAATAATTTACAATTTAACTAATCGGTCAAATGCATTTGCTTAAATTAAAAAGATAAATTAAAATCGAATTTGCATATAAAATATTATCCAATGATTAAACTGTACGTCTACCATATCATCACTTAGATATTTGATCTTAAATTGCCAGAATATTATATATATATATATAGGTCCTGAGCTTTTGGTGGCCTGGAGCGAATATAAAAAATAGGCTCCAAATTAGAAATTTAAATTGCGGTTGTAATCGCATTTACAGTAATGTTAGGTTTTATTGTGGTTGCGGACATTATAGATGCTATTTCGGTCATTGCGAGTATCGCAGTTGTGACATCTCTTAATAACATACGCTATTGTGAACATAACCGTTGCAAGTATCGCGGTTTCAGATGGTGTCGTACTCATGGGCGAATGTAGCATATAAATTAGGTATGCAATTGACTCCACTTGATTTGTTGGGATATGCGGTTTTCAATGAGGTAATATAGAATTTTTCATAAGAAATATTAGATTTGACCCTAATTAATTTGTTGGGGTATAGGGTCAACAATGCTTATTATAGTTATATAGAAATCCTCAATATCTCATACTTCACTCGTGACCCCACTATAAAAAAATCTTGGCTCCGCCACTACCACTATTATCATATAACGGTCGTTGTTGCGGTTGCATGTCGTTATTTAAATCTCGGTCTCTAATAGCAAGTAACAAAAAAATTAATTTTAAGTGTAGGTACATAATAACAAATATTGAAAATTTGGGCCCCTAATAACAAAAATTAAAAAAAAATGAATTTTAAGAGCCTGCCCAAACTAACAAATATTAAAAAAATGAGCCCCTAATAATAAGTATTAGAAAAAGTTGAATTTTAAGAGTAGGCCTCTAATAATAAATATTAAAAAAAATTAACTTCTATTAACAAATATTAAAAAAATCAGGCCCTAATAACAAATATTAAAAAAATTAAGCCATTAAGAACAAATACGATTCGAATAAAATTAAAAATGTGTAATTTTCTTGAGTGGTGGGCCCTGGGCGGGTGCCCTTGTTGCCCCTGCCGAGGATCGGGCATGTATATATGTGGAGTAGGGATGCATAAAATTTGACTTAGAGTCAAAAAATCGAATTATTTGATTTGATGCGAAAATACTCTTTGGCTTGTCTTCATTGGACTTGTAAAAAAATTAACTCGAAAAAATTTCAACTAAAATTTGAGTTATAAAATAAAAATTCAAATAACCATTTTTTTTTAGTTTTCAAGTTCAAGTAAAGTCTTTCTTAATTGAAAAATTCGATAATTTTGGAGCTTTGAATGAGAAATTGATTCAAACATTGTTGAGGAAAATGTGGAACTATTTGTTGGTTCGTAAATGTGCACGGCGTGGGTAACGCAAATGTCTGAACCGGTCTGGTTCTTCGTGGGCTTGCAGACATTTTGACCCAAATTTGAAATGAATTTTTCCTCAAATAAGAGCATATTTTGTCAAATTTTATCTTGAAATTAAAATGGTAAATATTGAAAGTTACCTCTAATTCAAATAGTAACTTTGAAAATTGCTCTATAGAAGCGTTGATGGATTTCACGCAGTACATGATTGGCTTCCACAGGGCCTAAGCATCACATTAGAGGTTGGGTGAAACCTTTTTTATACAAAATGCCCTCTAACAGTGTGTATTATTCTGCTCGCCTCCTTATTTTGATTTGTTGGGCTCTTTCTTCTGGTAGTACTTTTGTTTTGATGTATTTGGTAATTAGCGTCATCCATGTGTCTCCTACATCGAGTTCGCACACTTATTGGTCTACTGCAAATGTTGATTGTTGTTTATATTTCATGAGGAACTTTCCTCTTCTTTGATGTTCCATGGTTTGAGTGTTCGCGTCGATAGTCTGTTGGGGCGGTTCCTCTATTTGAGCGGAAAACATGCATTCTACAAAAAAAAAATCTGTCAATACATGATCCTTGACTGCCCTTCACGGCTGATAATCAACTCCGGACTTACTCAACTCGATCTGACAAAATCGTTACTTGTTGACATCACCAAACCGAATACTATTTTCTCGGTTGTTGTGTACCTTCGCTCGGTGGGCTGAAGAACCCTACTTACATAATAAACTGGTCTCGAAATATAATCTTCGTTTTTAACCAGTATAGTTGCAAATGTCTCATCGGTGGCGGCTAGGTACATGTACAAATTGTCCCATTCCTTTGGTGTGCCACTGGAAGGGTCCTTTAACTATTCTAAGGCCCAATGGAAGTCATCCGTCACTGGAACGGTCCTTTTAAAGCCTTCAAAAAAGGAAGACAATTGTCTGCCGGCTTGAAAACGAATCTTTTCAATGCTACCACTTTTCCATTTAGCTTTTGAATATTTTTTCGGGTTTTCTTTAATGCCTCACTCGGAGATTACAAATCCAAAAAACTTTCTCGCTCCTACCCAAAGGCGCACTTCTCGGGGTTCAACCTCATTCTATACAGTTGAAGAACGTTGAAGACTTCATGCAAATCTATTAAGTGTTACTCGAGAAAGGTACTTTTGGCCAACATGTCATCTGCATAAACTTCAATGTTTCTTCCAATATGATGACGGAAAATCTAGTTGACCAAACGCTGTACGTTGCCCCCACATTCTTAAGTCTAAAGGGAATCACCTTGTAGTAGTAAAGGCCATCTTCTATTACAAAAGTTGTCTTTTCTCTATTCTTCTCTGCCGTCGCTATTTGGATGTAGCCTGAAAAAGCATCCATGACGTTCATATTCAAATACTATTCGCATTTAATCATTTGACTCTAATAATCGGATTAGGCGATTAACTGTCTTATTAATTACTTATTGAACTCCAGATCCTTTGATTTATTGATCTTCTCATTCGAGCATTGCAATCTTATCTAGATTATCATACTCATTTTCATATACGTCTTGACTTGAGCAGAATTAACAGTACTCATCATCAGTTTTATGCATGCATTACAAATACCAACATGTTCATAAAGCATACAAGAGGTAGTAATGTATTACCTTAACTCCGAGCTGCACCGGACGATTTATGATGCCTCATTCGATTGCACTCGAACCCGAATTCGATGTCCCCTAACAATTCGGTTACGGATGCACATGGATACCTTCAATAAAACAATACCCTTAATCGGTCCTCATGTACATTGCTCTTATATTAAATATTTAACTCATGCACTCTCGGGTTCAAAGTAAGATTCAAAGGCTTTCGGGTCATGATTTTGCAAAATGGGCTTCAAAAACAGACTCGAGACGTTGAAAAACATAAAATATGACTTTTCGGAAAATTTTACTTTTTGATCAAAGTCGAACCCAAAAGTCAACAGTCATATGTTTGATTTTGGTCAACTGGTCAACTGGGGTCGGGTCAGGTCAACGGTCCATGGTCTGATTCAATTTGGACTAGTCAGTTCGGTTTGGGTCGGTTGAGTTTAAAGGATAATCTTACACAAGACTTGGGCTCACCCAAATCATCTCACACACACATGACCCAACTCACTAATTCCATTCAACACACACAAACACACACCCGACCCAAACAAATGGCCCAACCCCACTAACACCCATATACGCCTCCTAGGGTTTGCCTAACCCACAAGCAGAGGTGGTTTACCAGTGGCTCGTCAGCGGTACGTCGACGACATGAACGCCACCTTTAGAGGTCGATTTAGACCAAAACTCAAACGGAGAAACTATTTTTGACGAATCTCATATCAATAATCACCAAAAAATAGCTACAAGCCTTACCCAAAATGAAGGTATAACGCACATAAACGTCGCAACTCCGGCAAGGGACTTAACGACGGCGGATCGGTGGTCGGTCCGTTGGGATTTGCTCGCTGTGGTGCGAGGATCCCAGATCTGGTGGTTGCGCAACCAAGGGACGACAGAGGTGACCGGAAAATGCGTAAAACAGAGGGCGCTTTGGGCTTCTCTGACGAAGCATGCAAACGGCTTCCCACGGTGGACGGCGGCTGATAACCGCGAGTGGTTACCGCGGTTGCGTTCGGGAAGAGTTGGAGGACACGGTGGCAGTGGCGGTGAAGGCCACGGCTCGGTGGTGGCGCAGATCGGGGTTGGAGAAGCCGAACGGTCTTCCACCGTTTTCACACGAACGGTGAGCTGCAACGAAGGTTGGGTGGTCAAGTTTTGATGGCGATGGTACGATGGTGACGATAGCCTGGGCGGTGCACGCCACCAGCGAGCGGTGGAGGAGACCGGCCAAGACAAAATCAGGAAAACTCGTAACTTTTTGGTTTTCTCACAAACACGATGCAGATGGGATTAAAGGGGTAGCTGGAGAGTCAGATCAAACTTATTAAATTTTGGTATAATCACCGAATATAGTTTAAAATTCAATTTGGGTAAGGTTTAACCATAAATAACTTAGCTCAGGTGGTTAAGCCTTTGTCTCACAAGGCCAAGGGGCACGGGTTTGAAACCCCTTGGCAACATCTCTTTTCTTTCTTTCTTTTTTTACTAAAAAACTTTGGGTGTTACAACAAATTTTTTCCTCTTCCCTAATCATTAAACTCTATACATGCTCTCTTACTTTTTAGGTGATTTAATCCCCATGGCGCCACAAGTACAAAACCCTCTTCCACAAGCCACACCAAGCCCTACTTTCCCCACTTTCCAATATCTCCATAAACCCCACATTAATTACTTTCCTTCCAAAATCTTTCCATCTTCATCTCGTCCAACACCTTAGAAGAACGAAAGAGAGACTTTTTTAAGTCAAACTTCCTTCTTCATCTCCTTATTCCTTGTCCAAGCTACGCCCCAAATTTCTTGTGCCCTAATCTTCATCCTCCACTTTTGCTCATGTTCAAGCGAATGCCCTAAAATCCGTGGTACCACATGCTGCTGAAGAGCATGCACCATCCGCGCCATACACTTGACAACACATCAAACATACGACGCGCATATTAGTATCTTCTTGCACCCATTAACTCTTAGGTAAATTTTCTTCCTTTTTTCTTTACATTGCATGTTTATTTTGTTGAATTGAGGACACTGCTCCTCTCAAGTTTGGGGGAGTATTGTCATATGTATATATTAGGTAAAATTTTAAACTTTTTGAGGAATGTAAATAACATAGTCAATTTTTCAGGTTTCCTTTGCTATGGTTCTATTATTCTAAAATTGTCGATGCATTGATTATGATATTCTTATGATGAATATGCGCCTAAATGTGTTTTGAAATGTGTAAAGAGCTTTAGGGATTTGAACTTAGGGTTGAAACTGTTGTAGTTATACCTAACACGTTGCATGCTCTTTAAAAGCTTAAGAATTTAGAGAAATTCTAGGTCGACTTTCTGATGTTGTAGCATAAATTTTTTATGACGAAATTAATGCTCAATGTAGCATAAAATGCATAATTTGAAACTCCTATAAAAATCAAGAAAGAAAATAAAGTTCAAATTAAAATGTTAAACTCGATGCTAAAGGAAAACTGTTGATGGACACTTTAATATGCTTTGCTAGCTTAGTACACTAGGTGAGTTGTGTTTCCTCCATTTAACTTTCCATGGTAGGAACAATAGTATTAGCATAAGAGTGAATGAAAGTCTTCACATGATGACCCTTCTCGTAGGGTTCGAGGATGGGCTATTTGCTCCACTCCATCTTCAAGTCTGAAGAGCAGTTGTTATAATCTGAAGCCCTGAGGATACAGTTTAATGAACTTAAAAAAATTAAGGGAGTAAAACATTGTGCTTAAAAGAAAAAGAAAATGCTAGGCAATAATAGAGAGAAATCCTTGAAATTTTCTAAGGCCATTAAGTATTGATTGTATGCAACGCAAACACGCTTCACTTATAGTGGAATTGACCCTAAGAACGAATTTGTTAGTGTAATACCCATTTTATGTCCGGGCCATAACTATTTATTTTTCGCTCGAATGTATTATTTTATATTATTTTAAAAACAAAAAAATAATAAAAAAAAGCAAAAAAAGGGGGTAAAAACCGTGGATGCCATGCAAGGCATCCACGTGAAACTTACTTTTGACTCACCCCCTCCCCATTACTATAAATAGGGAGGCTGCCTTTGAGCAACACACAGACGGAAAAGAAAGCCAAAATCAATGGCAAGCAAATGCCATGGAATTGGCGTAAAATTAAGGGGTAGTGTCCCTTTCGAACCTAGGGGCAATGCCCTTTTAATGGTTCGAACAGTTGATTTGATTGGAGGCCCTGTCAAGTTTCGTTCGAATCAATTTTTGAGTTGTAGCGAGGTGATGCGGAGATCCTGCTAGGGGTCGGGTGAAGTTCTTATTTCGAGCTTCTAGTAGGGTAAATTTTGATCCTCATCTTTGTATTTATTTTAATGTTGTTTTTTTTGTAATGAATATCTTTGTATGAAATATAAGATTTTTTTATATTTGTTGGTATGTTTTTTATTTTATATGTCATGTTTGTATATTTTATTTTGTATGCCATGTTTGAATAAAATATATTTATTTGTGTTGTTTGATTGAATTTTAAATTAAAACTTTTTAGTAGGGATTATTGTGAAAAACTTACCCTGAGCGTAAGGGTGCCACTTTTCGATAGTCTCTATTAAAAATATTTTTATTCTAAATCTTAATTTTCAAAATAGACTTCCTTCAGTCGGGAGTCTAACGGAAATTATGCTCCGGGCGTTGGAGTGTACCTTTCCTTTCATAAACATACATTTTTAAATAATATTTTAAATTAAGGGATCATAATTTCTAAATTATATTTGAATTCATAATTCCACCATTAAGACATTACATAATCGACAGGTACCAATTTTTGGGCGTTGTGGGGGTGCTCATCCTTCCCCACACGTAACCGACTCCCGAACCTATCTTCTGGTTTCGCAGACCAAAACTTGTTATTTTAATAAAAACAATAAAAACAAGTTTTATTAAAATAACCGGGTTTTTCAGGTGTTCCAATCGCACCTAAAGTAAAACAAAAGATTGGTGGCGACTCACCCGTTGTTACAGCTTGGCGACTCCGCTGGGGACCTTTTTTTTAGAGAGTCAAGCCAAAAGTCGATTACCTTTTGTCTATAGGTGGAAATTATGACTTCGATTTAATTAATTTGTGATCCCTATTTTTTTTAAATTTTTTACAAATTTTTTATAAGTTTATTTTCTGAGTTTTCATATCATGAGCTCTATACCCGAGCTCCGCCCCTTAAGTGGGAGCGAGAAACCACGCCTTCGTGAGGTACTCCCTCCGTGTAGGATGGTGAAACTCTTCCGGGATATAGGTCCATTTGTCTTCGTGAGACCTCTGTCTCCGTGCAGACCTGGGGAAATGTATCCTCCCGAATCAATGTCCTAGCGACAGTTCGGGTACCGTTACTCTAGAACCAGAACCACATATAATGATCCGTAGGAGCCAACCTTTTAGAGCCATATTGAAACTCTGCCCGTTTAGCAGTCGCCTTGTATAGGTTTTTATGCCTTTATTTGCTATATGTGCAATTTCTTTACTGCTAATTTTTGTCCTATTCGTCGCTTGATTTATTCATTCAATTCTTTTATTATGAACTAACCCATTTTTCTCTTTGGTGATCTCACTGCATAGGGTCATTCATTCCACATTAATTACATGACACCATTATAACATTTTAATTTTTGCACTTCATCAGCATGAAGTATTGATTCACGTCTGGTTCCCTATTTGAAAATTATCATCGGGAGAAAATTTAGTTCCCTAGATATCAATGCAACATTCAAAAGTTGCGAATAAATCCCGTAAATTCAGAAGTTGAACCACGAGAACCATTTTTGAATCAGTGCTTTCTCATCTAGAACATGCATTTTCCATTTACATGCATACATTCTATTTTGAATCAGTACCTTCACATCTAGAACATGTACCTTGCATTTACATGCATTCATTTCGGAACTTTGAAGCCGATCTTGGGATGCCCCATGTTAGCAAATACCGGATAAAGCAAAGTTGATCAATCCAGGGGCATTTTCAAATAACCTTTGCACTCATACATACATCATACCTCTTCAAGGCCCCAAGCTGAGAGATTTCCTCGACGAGTTCAGGAATTGAGCCTCCGATGCCAAGTCAGACTTCTGCACCCTCGATGACTACATCAATTATCGATTATAGCACTTCGCTAAAGCCAAAAGTAATGAGCTTCCATGAACCAACAACAAATTTATAGACCCGACCGGGGGGCAACCTAACATGTTCACAAGAACAATGACAGCTCTTCAAGAAGAGATGAAAACATACTTCAAGCTTCGAGTTCGCTTCAACAGTAGTCTTAGACAAAAATGTTGAGGCATTCACTCGAGGGAGTAATCCCAAAGATGATCGAACCAAGGAAGGTTGAGGGCATCCCTCTGAGGGGCAAAACAAAATTTCCCATTCATCATTCTACAATAATTGCATACATCATACAAGTTATCATGCATTTAGGCTAGATACATGCATCAAACACAAAGTTAAGTGCATCCATGGCACATTTATGTCTTGAACATATAAACAGGTCCAGGAAAGAGACCGAAGACCTCAACTCTGGGGGCGATAACATAATGACCAACCTTTAGCCCTGAAGGAGGCCGAATATGCAAAAAGCTCGAACAGCCAGGTAAAAATGATAAATTTTTTCGAGCAAATTACTAACTAATATTCTATTTTCAGGTCATAACTTCATGCCATGAAATTCAAGAATCAACCTTTTTCCGATCTCACCTTCGTCAGTGGTGGTGAGACAAGTAAATTTCCCTAGAAAAAAAAGGAGACGACATCAGGATCATTCAGCTTATCCAGAAAAGAATGAGGCTTGGGGGCAAACTTCTGCTGAGATAAATTTTAAACAAAAATCAGGAGATCAAACTAATTCAGAAGAAAGAGACTTCTACAAGAATTTCATGCATCTCTGCATCATCACAAAAGCAAGCACATGAACATCATCCGCATAAATACTATCAGGAGCTAACTTGGAACTTGTTACTTAAAGAGTTTCTTAACTCCGTCCTTTTTTAAGGGCACCTTTTCTCGAAAACATGAGTTTCTTAACTCCGTCCTTTCTTAAGGACACATTTTCCCAAAATTGGAGTTTCTTAACTCCGTCCTTTCTTAAGGGCAATTTTTCTCAAAAACAAGAGTTTCTTAACTCCGTCCTTTCTTAAGGGCACCTTTTCTCGAAAACACGAGTTTCTTAACTCCGTCCTTTCTTAAGGACAGCTTTCCCCAAAACAAGAGTTTCTTAACTCCGTCCTTTCTTAAGGGCACCTTTTCTCAAAAACAAGAGTTTCTTAACTCTGTCCTTTCTTAAGGGCACCTTTTCTCGAAAACAGGAGTTTCTTAACTCCGTCCTTTCTTAAGGACACCTTTTCCCAAAATTGGAGTTTCTTAACTCCGTCCTTTCTTAAGGGCATTTTTTCTCAAAAACAAGAGTTTCTTAACTCCGTCCTTTCTTAAGGGCATCTTTTCTCGAAAAGACAAGTTTCTTAACTTCGTTCTTTCTTAAGGATACCTTTTCCCAAAATTTTGAGTTTCTTAACGCTGTCCTTTCTTAAGGACACACTTTTTTAAAATTAAAGTTTCTTAACTCCGTTCTTTCTCAAGGATAACTTTTCTCAAAGCAGGGGTTTCTTAACTTCGTCCTTTCTTAAGGACACGTTTTCTCGAAACAAGAGTTTTTTTAACTCTACCATTTTTTAAGGACACATTTTCTCAAAACAAGAGTTTTTTTAACTCTGCCATTTCTTAAGGACACATTTTCTTAACTTCGTCCTTTCTTAAGGACACATTTTCTCAAAACATGAATTCTTTGCACAAGGATGTTTTTCTAAAAAAATTTTGATCTTTCCTCAAAGATCTTTTCAACTCTACCTCTTCTTACAAATATTTGACCATTTCTTAAAGAATGAAAATTTTCAGGTCTAATATCCTCAAACAGGAAGGAGCAGATCATTATCAATAAACATCCTTGACATGAAGGACTGGAGCAAATATGAAAATGTTGTCTGGCACCTTCAACTAAAGATAGCACAACCAATTGTTAACAAGAACCAACATCCTTGACACGAAAGAGTGGATCAATCAAATCAAACATTCAATTCAAACCTTATAGCTCATGAAGAGTTAGTTCATGGCTCATTTTGACCAGTCACTCTTTTAACTTTTGCAGGTCCTATCTCACCCGTAACATGGTGTAGCGGATCAACTTTTTTAGATTCTGCCTCCCCGTCAGAGGTGCAACAGATCACCCCCGAAGTTGCAGATTCTACTTCTTCAAGATTGGCAAAATTATGTTTCTCCAGCAAATGGTGGAACATATAAACTTAACAACAAGTTTAACTCCCTGAATTTGCAGCGGAATAAGCACGACAACAGTTTCATCTCCCTAAACATGGAGTGGAACAAGCACGATAACAATTTCATCTCCTTGAATTTGTAGCGGAATGAGAACACCAAACAATAATCTTGTCTCCCCGAATTGGTAGCAGAACAAGGCTACGACAAACTTGTCTCCTTGAACATACAGCAAAATAAGCACAAACATAAGTCCATGAACGCGATAGCAAATCTGTTATCTTGAATTCGCAGTGGAACAGATCATCTCCCTGAGGTTGCAGTGCAATAAACATACCAACAGATCATGTCTTCTTGAAGATGCAAAGAAACAGGTCACCTAATTCAGGCTTGTTACTTTTCCAAGAGCAGACAAGACAATCAAAGCCCAAGAGGGTTGTCACTCCCTGCCATGATGTAGCATATCCTACATCCTCTAGAGTTCGCTTTGAAGTTAATAATGCAACGCACCAAGTGTTGTTCCAAGTGTTGTTCCAAGGCTCGCTTTGCCATTGGTAGTACGGCACACCAATTGTTTTTCAGGTCTATTTTCGCCGTAATAGGTGCGACTAGACCAAAATCCAGATTATGCTACGACGATAGAGCCGTAGCAGATCGAGCTTCAGACCGTGACTCTTCATCAGATGTTGTAGCTCGGTCAACTTCTGGTCATGCCTCTTCGTCAGAGTTGTAGCTTGACCAAACTTGAACCCTTGATCCTGCCTCCTCGTCGGTGTTGTAGCTGGATCAAAATCACTTCAGACCATGCCTCTTCGTCAGGTGTTGAAGCTTGGTCTACAAAAATTTCTTGATTTCCAAATCTTTTCCTCATCCATGTTGTAAAAGAAAATCGTCAAATCTTGTTCCTTCGTCAAAATTGCGGCTGAATCGAAGCTAAGTTTTGACAAGTCCGACAAAAATGCCGGCACAATGTGCTTAAACACAGTTAAGTTTAAGACAATGGATAATTCAAATGTCCATCGAAAATCCATTGTCACAAATGGTCAAAGGAAAATAAATCCTTTGGGAAAAATCCAATCTCATGATTGGTAGAAACTGATTGTACCCAGGGGAATGGTACAACTAGCCCGGAGCAAACTGCTACCGGTAAAGGCAAATCAAAACCGTTGATCCCTGTGTATTTGGGAAAAATGCAAAACCGAAAGCCGACAGAAATGTAAGCATAACGTGCTTAAATAGGTTATGTTTAAGACAATGGACAATTCAGATGTCCATCGAAAATCCATTGTCACGAATGGTCCAAGGAAAATAAATCCTTGGGAAAAATCCAATCTCATGATTGGTCCAAACTGATTGTACCCAAGGGAATGGTACAACTAGCCCGGAGCAAACGACTACCGGTAAAGGCAAATCAAATCCGTTCATCCCTGTGCATTTGGGAAAAATGAAAAAGAAGTGTAAACCAAAGATACTCTTCTTCGTCTCGTTAACGGAATTCTATTATTAATTAGATCTTCTCGCATCAGTGGAGTTGCAGTAGATCGACCCTTCTTCAGATCTTCTCGCATCAATGGAGTTGCAGTAGATCGACCCTTCTTTAGATCTTCTCGCATCAATGGAGTTGCAGTAGATCACCTCGTCTTCAGATCTTCTCGCATCAATGGAGTTGCAGTAGATCACCTCGTCTTCAGATCTTCTCGCATCTATGGAGTTGCAGTAGATCGACCCTTCTTCAGATCTTCTCGCATCAATGGAGTTGCAGTAGATCACCTTGTCTTCAGATCTTCTCGCATCTATGGAGTTGCAGTAGATCGACCCTTCTTCAGATCTTCTCGCATCAATGGAGTTGATGTAGATCACCTTGTCTTCAGATCTTCTCGCATCAATGGAGTTGTAGTAGATTGACCCTTCTTCAGATCTTCTCGCATCAATGGAGTTGCAGTAGATCGACCCTTCTTTAGATCTTCTCGCATCAATGGAGTTGCAGTAGATCGACCCTTCATCAGATCTTCTCGCATCAATGGAGTTGCAGATGATCGACCCTTCTTCAGATCTTCTTGCATCAATGGAGTTGCAGATGGTCGACCCTTCTTCAGATCTTCTCGCATCGATAGAGTTGCAGATGATCGACCCTTCCTCGGATCTTCTCGCATCAATGGAGTTGCAGATGATCGAGCCTTCTTCAGATCTTCTCGCATCTATAGAGTTGTAGTGGATCAATCATTCTCCTCCAGATCAAGCTACCTTGTTAAATGGATCATGTTTTGCAGACCTTGCCTCTTCATCAATGTCGCATTCAGGTCAAGTTTTCTTCAGGTATTCATCAATGTCAGGGCCGTAGCAAGCCGGACTTATTTTGCTTCTCCCACGGGTCTCCATAGTTTAAAGATTGTCTCCCAGTGGATCGTTCCATTTTGAAGATTTTGCCTACAAAGAGCGGTCGAGCGGATCAACTGAAGCTTAGAAGAAGTGGTGGTCAAAGGAAAGAATCCAGACCCGAACGAACATAAAATGGTTATCCTTTTATCTTTGCTCTATTCCTGTTACACAACAATGAGCAAAGAGGGGCAGCTGTAATACCCATTTTATGTACGGGCCATAACTATTTATTTTTCGCTCGAATGTATTATTTTATATTATTTTAAAAACAAAACAATAATAAAAAAAGCAAAAAAAGGGGGTAAAAACCGTGGATGCCATGCAAGGCATCCACGTGAAACTTACTTTTGACTCACCCCCCTCCTCATTACTATAAATAGGGAGGCTGCCTTTGAGCAACACACAGACGAAAAAGAAAGCCAAAATCAATGGCAAGCAAATGCCATGGAATTGGCGTAAATTAAGGGGCATTGTCCCTTTCGAACCTAGGGGCAGTGCCCTTTTAATGGTTCGAACAGTTGATTTGATTGGAGGCCCTGTCAAGTTTCGTTCGAATCAATTTTTGAGTTGTAGCGAGGTGATGCGGAGATCCTGCTAGGGGTCGGGTGAAGTTCTTATTTCGAGCTTCTAGTAGGGTAAATTTCGATCCTCATCTTTGTATTTATTTTAATGTTGTTTTTTTGTAATGAATATCTTTGTATGAAATATAAAATGTTTTTATATTTGTTGGTGTGTTTTTTATTTTATATGTCATGTTTGTATATTTTATTTTGTATGCCATGTTTGAATAAAATATATTTATTTGTGTTGTTTGATTGAATTTTAAATTAAAACTTTTTAGTAGGGATTATTGTGAAAAACGTACCCTGAGCGTAAGGGTGCCACTTTTCGATAGTCTCTATTAAAAAATATTTTTATTCTAAATCTTAATTTTCAAAATAGACTTCCTTCAGTCGGGAGTCTAACGGAAATTATGCTCCGGGCGTTGGAGTGTACCTTTTCCTTTCATAAACATACATTTTTAAATAATATTTTAAATTAAGGGATCATAATTTCTAAATTATATTTGAATTCATAATTCCACCATTAAGACATTACATAATCTACAGGTACCAATTTTTGGGCGTTGTGGGGGTGCTCATCCTTCCCCACACGTAACCGACTCCCGAACCTATCTTCTGGTTTCGCAGACCAAAACGCGTTATTTTAATAAAAACAATAAAAACAAGTTTTATTAAAATAACCGGGTTTTTCAGGTGTTCCAATCGCACCTAAAGTAAAACAAAAGATTGGTGGCGACTCATCCGTTGTTACAGCTAGCTCTATTATATTTCATACTTATCTTTATTTTGTGAGGATTCAATTAATGTTGCAACATGTTTTGGAACCTTAGAAACCATAGCTTAGTTGGAATCTTGAAAACGATAGTTTTTGTCCTTATATTTTAGTTTTTTGTTTTTTCATGTCATTGCTTGAGGACAAGCAACATCTTAAGTTTGGGGGTATTTGATGAGTGCATAAAGAACCTATATTTTAGACCCATTTACTTATCATATTGCATGTGTTCGAAAGCATATTGTTGCATTTAGGAGTAGTTTGATAATAATTATGGAGTTATGGTGTTTGAGCTTAATGTTTATCTATATTGGTGTTATTAATGGGAAAGGTAGTGGTTTTTAGTGGTGCTTGCGCAGGAAGTAATGAAACAGTAGAGTCTAGAGCAACGGAGAAGCATTCTCGCGTGATGGACTCGATGCTGCAGCATCGTTGTGACACTGGAGATGAATCTTTGACATTTTGACGGTTAATAAACGTGTGGAACCTTCTCCTTTATGAGGCATTAATGATGTGGAAAGCAAAGATCATCTTTGCTGGATCACATGACACTTTATTTAAAGCATGTGACAAGATATTCTTTTATGGAGCAATTAATGAATCAGAAAAGCAAAATCCTCATTAAAAGATTACTTGCACTTTAGGGTTTTTAAAGCCCTAGGAGTGCCACCACTATATAAAGGCGTCAAGGGCCACAAGAAAAGGGGGCTACACTTAACAGAAAAGCACGCAGAGAAGCTTTTATTCGAGGAAACAACCCTTTTGTCTTCTACATCAGAGAACCGCCATTATTGAAGGTCAAAAGGAGTCTCCAAGTGACGAAAGCTATCGAGAGAGGCTTGAAGAGTTGGAGCGCTGCATCATAGTTCAAGGGCTTGAAGGTCGAGGATGCTTGATTTTCGTTCTCTCTTGCTTTATAAACTCCCATGACTTTTACTATTTTATGGATATTTTTCTCAAACATGAGCAAAATACTTTGTTTGGGTTTATTGTTTTAAGATTCTATGTTTTAATTATCGTTTAATGTTATAGCACTTTTTCCCTTTATCTATTATGTTCATCGTCCTTCATGCATGCATAATTATTGTAAGTGCTATCGAGAGATGCCTTTTAATTATTGATCTGCGACTTAATAGCGAGAGAGTTAAGCTAGAAAACATGAACATTAGAGCTTAAGCTTTGAACTTAGGTTCTAATCCGGCTTAGACATAAGTTTAGGATTTCAACGACTAATAAGGGAACTTGAATAAACAATAAGTTGTTAGGGTTCACACAGACATGTATTACCATAGCTTTTTGTTGTTAACATCTAGGTACCAAAGAGTCTAGGAGTTCATTATAAAACTTTGTCGAATAGATAAGTGAATAATTGATTTAGGCGGACATGTATTGCCAACTGCTATAGCATTCGAATGGTAATTAAGCATAATTCTTAGGCAATTAACTCAACATCCATAATCATTAGAATATCTACTACAATATTTGTTTGTCCTTTGATCATCGCTTCATCTGTATTTTTTATAGCATTTAGTTTATAATTCCATTCGCCACATATTATTATTTCACTAACTCTTAAGTGTGATTGCTTTGAGTTTATCACTCCAAACTCTACGGGTCCAACACTTGATACTTATCAGTTTATTATTTGTGCAATGGGTATATTTTCTCTAATTGCGCAATACTATATTTCACGCATCAGGAGTTGAAGTTACCAAACTTGTGCAAAATCATTCAAAGTTATTGAAAAAAGCTTTGCACTGCACCTAGTCTAAAGCTCCAAACTGATCCATGTGATTCAAAAAATGGGAGAGATGATCTTGGAGGTCACCCTCCCCATTATACATCAACTTTTGAAATTTGAAGGTTGGTGAAACATGGTGCTCCAAGATACTCTCAGATAAAGGCTCATTCTTGTACCTTCGTAGATCCCTAGATGAATCTCTCTGATGTAGGCTTTGCATGCTCTAAAAATTTCTTTCCAAATGCTCCATCTTCGCTTTTAATGCTTGTTGCTCATCGTCCTCCATGGGGTTATAATCTGGATCCTCACTTTCAAAATCTTTTCTGAAGTTTTTTGACTGATGTCCTTGAAAACCCCGCCGAGGAACGCCCTCACCTCACCAATTGTTGACTGGTAAAGTGAACAAGGGTTGAGGATGACGATACAATGGTTGTCGTGATGGTGGTCATTGGTTTAGATTCGTGTGTAGTATTTCTAGTATGGTGTTGGTCCTCTCAAAATGAAAGATTGTCATGTTTCCATGTTGAATGTGCCCTTGTATACTACCCAGACAGGTGTCACAACAGGGTCATCGTGGCGCTATGATTGGATTGACTATGACTTGACGTCCTAAGTTTGCTTAGTCATTGACAGCGATCATGTGTGTTGGCCTGTAGTCACCATATATAATTCGTCTAGGTACGATCGTAGTTGGCTTATCTATTGTGGATCTTCCACTTGTTCGCCTATATGGGATTCGCAGGGTCGAGTTATTATCGTTCGCTTGCGGTGTACGCTAGGTGCTACCATTTCTTCTCTTATTTTTTCTTATCAGCTTGGTTTTCCTCAAAATCCGCTTGAAATCAATAGTACTAAAATCAAATCATCGACCTTATCTTAGTTCAATCTACAATTTCCACCAACTGTTCAATGTGAAATAGAGATGTATTGTTCTTATCCTCATTCTCAACCTCCTTAATGTTCTGATTTGGAAGAAGTACTCTAACGCTAGTGAGTTAAAAGGGTGTCTATAAATTTGGGTTTAAAAGGAATGTTTTAGGGGATTCATAAATTTACCAGAAAACAAAAAAGTCACACAACTAATGTTTATGTGACCGAAAAATGAAATTCGAAAATTGGGTGATATAATCAAAAGTTTTTAAAGTTGGTTGATGAAAAGAGAACACGTTAAAATTTTAGTAACGAAGTGTGTAGTTAATTACAATTATTTACCAACAACCAGTCGATCTATCGAGATGAGACGTTAGGTCCCTTAAGCAAGGTCAATGGTTCGAATTTTAGCTTTGTGAATAAAGAAAACCAGATTTGTCTTTTTTCATTTTAATATGTTTTAATTTTTTTTAATGAATGAATGGCTTAGAAAATAGTGATAATGGAGAATCCTAAAACACCAGCAGACTAGTCATCCAAAACAACATACCATATAATTTTTTGTTGGAAAATATTGATGTAATGAAGAATGAGATGTTACAGCTCAATCTGAATGGTTTCGGCTAAGATCTCAGGTGAGAACTGGGGGCTTTCCCTGAAGGCTATGGAGACATCAATGCTGCGAAGGTGTTTTCTCGAGTAAACATGCTTTGATTTCGAGGAAGAGAAAGAGGAAGATGGTAAAAAATAATGTGTTGAAAGTTTAGGGATTAAATTAAAATTTAATTTTTTTATTAACGCACAACACCATCGTATTAACGGGTTTTAACGAAGGTTAACGGTCAGGGGACTAAAATTGTAACGTTCAAAAACATAAGTGGCAAGAATAATATATTTTTAAAATAGGTCACCAAAATAAAATAAGTCCTAAACATAAGGGACCTCCGATGAAGTTTACCCAAAAAATTTTGTGCAGATCTGATCCATTAATATAAGGGTAAACTACCTGAAATACCACTCAACTTTAATGTGTGACTCTAATATGCCACTGAACTAAAATTCGATACTATAATACCATTGAACTTCACTGTGTGATTCAAAGTTAGCACTCCACCGTTACTCCCATTACGAAATTCTGACGTGGACTCTAACTCCCGTTACAGGGATGACGTGGCCGATAAAAAAATAATATCTTTTTCCAGATATGATCCACCTCATTATATTTTATGTTTTATTTTTATTGTAAAACGACGTAGTTTTGTTAAAGACTCTTTATCTCCTGAAAATTAGGTTAATGAAATTTCAAACTTCAGAAATCACTCTGAAATTAGACGCAAAAAAAATCAGTGGGTTTTCTATGGATTGTTATTAATTATTCAAGTGGGTTTCTCTGGGTTTTCTCTAAAAGAAGATTGTAGTGATTGATTGTTAGAAAGAAATCAAATGGAAAAACGTGGGTTTCTCTGGGTTTTCTCTGAAAGAAGATTGTAGATGATGTTGTAGAAGAGACTGGAGATGATGATGTAGAAGAGGATGATGATTATGTAGAGGATGAGATTGAACAAACTGATAGTGATAGTGAATATGAAAATAATGATGATGCCTTAAATGATGAAGCTCGAGAAGAAGAGGTGGATCTGATGGATTTGGAGTTTGGTAATGAGACACATTTGAATGGATATGTTAGTGATGGATCAGATAAGTTGTATTTCTTTTATTCTTTCTTTAAGTCTTATACCGGTATAAGTTGTATTTCTTTTATTCTTTCTTTAAGTCTTATACCGGTATAAGTTGTATTTCCACTCCCCTTAGTGCATTAAGTACCACAGTAGTACAATATTGATAATCAAAACAAAAATCCAAAAAATCTCTCATTCCTTCTTTGGATGTTATTCGTTTTGATTTTGTTTAGCAGTCCGACGAGAACAACTCTTGCACGTGGGCTCATTGGAGGATCAAACCAACAAAAAAATATACAATGTTTATGAAGAAAACTCCCGTAATTTTTGCAGCCAAAGAATCTCCTTCCAGGGTTGGCATTAGACCACGATGTAGTCAGCTTTGTCGGATATCCGCATCCACACACCGGAATTGAAATGGGTTCTTCTACTTCAACCCTGCGTTCACTTGATCTTTGCCATTCTACCTCCATTGATTTGGATCAGCTTCAAAATCTATGCTGGGAAATAGAAAATAGGAAATTAGGGTTTTGTTTTCAGCCAAAAGAGATTTTATAGTAAAAATAAAACATAAAATATAATGAGGTGGATCATATCTGGAAAAAGATATTATTTTTTTATCGGCCACGTCATCCCTGTAACGGGAGTTAGAGTCCACGTCAGAATTCCGTAATGGGAGTAACGGTGGAGTGCTAACTTTGAATCACACAGTGAAGTTCAATGGTATTATAGTATCGAATTTTAGTTCAGTGGCATATTAGAGTCACACGTTAAAGTTGAGTGGTATTTCAGGTAGTTTACCCTTAATATAATAATGGATATGTATCATATCTAAACTATTAACTGATATCATAATTTCTTCTCTCTCGAGATTTGGAATATTGAAGTGGGAATATACTGTATAAGTTTTATGTATGTTAGGTGGATTATAATTTGTGAAGTTTTTGCGGTGAATATATATATTGATGTATCCTAATTGTACTTCTATTTATCAGAGGAGAAGAGAGTGATTTTAGGGGAAGAAGGGATGCTTCTAGTAAATTTAAAACTCATGATTCATGGCCGTCACTGAACATCGACAGGAGGAGCTCTTGTTTAAAGCCTATTTTTTTTAATATCTGGTATAAGAGTCTAATTTTTAATACTTATTATTAGAGGTCAATTCTTAAAACTTAATCCTTCCAATATTACAGCTCAATCTGAATGGTTTCGGCTATCTCAAGTGAGAACTGGGGGGCTTTCTCTGAGGGCTATGGAGGCATCAATGCTGCGAATGTGTTTTCTCGAGCAAACATGCTTTGATTCCAAGGAAGAGAAAGGGGAAGATTGTAAAAAATAATGTGTTGAAAGTTTAGGGATTAAATTAAAAATTAACTTTTTTATTAACGTGCAATATCATCGTATTAAGGGGTTTTAACGAAGGTTAACGGTTCGGGGACCAAAATAGTAACGATAGAAAATATAAGTGACAAAAATAATATATTTTCAAAATAGGTGATCAAATAGAATAAACCCTAAACATAAGGGTCCCGATGAAGTTTATCCAAAATAAATTGTGCAGATCTTATCCATTAATATAATAATGGATATGTATCATATCTAAACTATTAAATTATATCATAATTTCTTCTCTCTCGAGATTTGGAATATTGAAGTGGGAACATATTGTATAAGTTTTATGTATGTTAGATGGATTATAATTTGTGAAGTTTTTGCGGTGATATATTTTTTTATGTATCCTAATTGTAATCCTATTTATCAGAGGAGAAGAGAATGATTTTAGGGGAAGAAAAAGATGCTCTTAATAAATTTAAAACTTATGATTCATAGCCGTCATTGGACATCGGCAAGAGGAGCTCCCGTTCAAATTCCATTTTTTTTAATATCTGGTATAAGAGTCTTATTTTTAATACTTATTATTACGGGCCCATTCTTAAAATTTAATCCTTCCAATATTTATTGCAAGGTCCAGTTTTTTTACTGTACTTGTTGTTATGGACCCAATTTTTTTAACACTCGTTATTAGAGGTCTAATTTTTTCAATATTTGTTATTAAGTGTCTAATTTTTTTAGTATTTGTTATTAGAGGTCCAATTTTTTCAATACTTATTATTAGAGACCTTTTTTTAATACTTGTTATTAAGGCGTATTTTTTAATAATTTTTATTAGGGGTTCAATATTTTTTATTAGGGGTTTAAAATTTTTTAATATTTTTTATTAGGGGTCTACTATTAAAATTTATTTTTTCTTAATATTTATTATTAGAGGTCCATTTTTTCCAATACTAGTTATAAGGGCCTATTTTTTTATCTAATACTGCTTACTATAGACCTAATTGTTTTCTAATACATGTTATTAGGACATACTCTTAAAATTCAATATTAGGGGTCTAGTTTTTTCACAATATTTGTTATTATGTGTCTACACCAAAAATTCATTTTTAAATATTTGTTATTAAGGGTTAAATTTAGATTCTAATACTTGTTATTAGAGCATAATTTTTTCCTAATATTTATTATTACGGACCGTGCTTGTAAATTTTATTCTTTAAAATTAATTATTAGAGACTCTTTTTTCTAATACTTGTTATTAGCGGCTACTTTTAAAATTTAAATTTTCTAATACTTATTAATAAGAGCCTAGTTTTTAGATTCACCGTAAGCCCACCAAAATCTCACGAATTGGAATGTAATTACCTAAAGGAATATGAGGAAACAAAGATGAGCTGCTTGGCCGACCAACCAAATAAGAGATCTGATGCGTGTGAAAGAGTCCTATTAAATTGGAGCGCAAGTGTACACCCGTGTCAAGTTATAGTATAAAAGATATCGTCTCCATAAGGATTGGGACAACTTTAGAATTAATTTTCCTACACAAGAAAAATAAAAAAACAGATAATTGAGAATTGGTTGGATTGAAGTAAAACTAAAATAGACAAGGGAAATAGAGGAGGAAATCAGATTGATAAAGTAGGTTGGTATTGATTTGTTCTGTAGTGCAGGTATTGCACTGTTCAGAGGACTTCCGTTGCTTATGTCGAGGAACCTGTCGCGGCAGAGGTCTGCTGTTGTCGAGGAAGCGATCAACAACTCCGTTACTTCAAGTTCGGCAAGAACCCCTGGTGTGACTTGTCCTATCCCTAGGTCCAAGTTCTGTCGGCGAACACGTCTTGGATGATACCTCCCGGCGTGAATCGAAGGATGAAGACGAATTTTGTGAATTCTTCATTAGCCGCTTAACCTTGTACCTATCCCTAGGCCAAGATAGTTTAACCATAAACTGGAAAATTGTATTTACTCCTTTCGTATACTTAAGTCTCCCGATATTAAGTAAATAGATAACCTCACAATGCTCTCCCGATACTCTTATGAGATGTTAAAATCAGAGTAAATAAACTTGAAGTTTTATTGATTGAACAGAAAATCCTAAGAAACAGTTTAACACTTACAACTACTTTACAAGATCAACCCTTACCCCAGCTGGGAAGGTTTAGAACATGATGGAGAAGGGAAAAGCTAGGGTTTATGATGGAAGACGGCTAGGAACTAGGTTATCCTCCCTTGTCGAAATACAAGCATATAAATAGGACTTGGGTGTAAGCTTTCTTAATGGCCAAGAATACTAGTTTGAATTAAAGTACAATTTATTTAAAGACTAAATCTATGAATAAACGTCTCTTAGTTCGCCCTATCTTCTTGCTTTGACTTTCTCCTCAAACTTTGGGCAAGGCCTTCATTGTGCTTCTGGGCTCCAAAAATTATGCGAGTGATCTACAAAAATCAGTCTTTAAATCCTCTATCAGTCGAACTACACTTCGCATTTTCCATCTTCGTTGTGTTCACTGTCGCCACTTTTGTCACGAAAACTGTCACGACAATTGTCACAGAAACTGTCACGGCAACTGTCACAGCAACTGCCACGGCAACTGTCACGACAACTATCACAGAAACTGCCACGGCAACTGTCATGATAGTGATTTATAAGGTAGTTTTCTCCAACCCTTCACTCCAGCTCTATGGTTATCTTATGTTCCTCTGCTGCCCTGGATGCTGCCACGACAGGTACCTGCAAGTGTTGATCGAAATCAACAGCATCTGTGCAAAATTATCCATATGTGATGTTTATGTAAATTCTATCCTAAAATGCAACTAAACATGCTTGATTGTATCAATAATATGGATAAATGAGAGCTAAAATATAGAACATTTATGCACTCAATACACCCCGAAACTCTAATTGTTGCTTGTCCTCAAGCAAATGAAATAACTTTTTGGCTTTGGCTTAACTCAATGAACAACCATTACCTACAACACCTTCACCATCAAGATCAATACCTTTTTGGATGTTCACGGACTTATCTGGAGCAATACTAATACTCTCGTGTGAGTGTGTGTAGGTTTTGTGAACAAATATGAGCTTAGACTCCTTTTGCAACCAGAATAGTTACTCAACTCACTTGAGTTTTACTTCAAAATAATTCTTAACTAGAGCCAATTTCGGGCACCTCTAGTTTACTTTCTAACTTAGATTGAAAATTTTCTATTTCTACTAGAGCTAGTTTCGGGCACCTCTAGTTATCTACCTAGAGCCAGTGTTAGGCACCTCTAGGAGTACCTATAGTTATCTTCTTAGAGCCAGTGTTAGGAACCTCTAGGAGTAAACTGAATCTAATTTTTTTTCAAACTCAACTGGATAAGCTTCCTATTCTAAGTTTACTAACAGAGTCTTAACAACATATAAGTCACAAAAGTGTTTTAAGAGTTCAGAACTATAGTAAGGCTCTAAATACTTCCTAAAACATTTTAAAGCTACTGTCACGACAGTGAAGGCCGCGACAGGTAAGAGAAGTTCAAAAACTTAAGCCAATTTTTTTTCTTTTTTTAAGACACAAAAATAAATAGTTATAAACCCAAAATATAATTAGTCCATTAATAATTAGAGGACTGCCTACCCCCAAACTTGAGGGTTGCATTGTCCTCAATGCATGACAAACAAAAACAGAAAGATAAAAATATCACAAATAGAAAATAGAAACACAAAAGAAAGAATGAGCAAGAAACTTAAGTTGAAGTGCCAACATTGTTGTCGTCACTTATATCGTCTATATGGAGCTGTCGGCAGGCAGTTACGTTTGATTTGGGTGCTACCTTCGTGGTTGGAGAGGATAATGCTGCCTTTTTCTTTGCCTCTCGAGGCGGCTGGATTCTGATAGTTGAAATTTTTGAAGCTTTGTCCAGAACCTCGAGCTTTGTCTGTTTGCTCTACTTTCTTCCTTTCAGCTGCTACTGCCACATCCTGCTCTGGCAAGTATCTTTGCTTCCCTTGGAGATGCTGAGGCGGTTTGGGCGGCCGAGGGTGTTGCAGCAGCATGATGGGCAGGTGATGCTGGGCGGCAGGCGCAAGGCGACAGCATCAGTACTGCAGGGTGGCGGGTGCCTGGGTTGCCTATCTTTCAAAGGATGCCTTCTATGCTGCCAGGGCAGCGAAACTAGATACTTCCGAGGCAATGAACACCATGTCTTGATGGCCTTGGGTTTTTAGGTTGTTGTGAGTTCTTTATTGGGAAAGACAAGAAAAACAAATAAAATAAAAACTTAAGAGTTCAAGAGGGAATTAATCCTTGAAACTCTTATCCAAAAATAACGAAATTAAAAACTAAAACTAAATAAATTTTGAGGAGCGTCGTTTTTGATATTTCTTATGGTCCATCCACACCGTCTATCGAGTTACAATTTTTCCCAAAAATTGTTGGGCCAATGTGCTTGTGGCTACTCCTTTTTGTTTTATCATGGTGCATGTGACTTTCTTTCTTGTTCCTTTGTAGTCCATATAGTCCTCCCATATTGGCATTGATCCTGAACACATGAACATATGTTTAGGAAAAATTGTATCTTTTCCCAACCATGTACTTACCTCATTCTCGTCGAAGTTCATTATGGTGGAAAGTAGCCTTTACTGTCGTGTCTGCTACTGCGGCAAACAGTTATTTTAACAGTCCTTTGTCAGGTTGCTTTGCAGGTCAAGGGGACATTGGAAAGTGCCATGACTCCCCATATCAATTTCTGTTGGCCACTCGTAGGTCTCCATCAGTAGAGATCTCGATGATTCTAAATCCACCGGCGTTGGTTCCTCAAATACCTACAATGGAATTGGTGAATTTTCAAAGAATTCAAAAGGTTCATTTATTACTTGCTCATATTCCATTGGCGAGACATTGTCATCGGGTTGCTCTTGTATGTGGTTGTGCAAGTGCCATGGCGAAGGTGGATGTATGCAATCTTTGTCGGGCATAGCCGAGAGAGTGGGTTGAGGTTTTACCTCGGTAGTGGTTGATGCTTCAGCATCAGTCGCTGTTGAGGCAGCGGTTGCCGCTTCGACCGGGGTGTCTGCCTTAGAAGTGGTTGTCGTCGTGACATTCTTCTTCTCATCTTCACTAGGTGTTTTTGGGCGTTGTTCTGTTCAGGATCCTCGATCATTACCAAGGCAAGTTGTTGCTCAGGATCATCATGTGTTGGGCAGTCTCTTTCATCGGCATCCTTGTCATCTTGCCTCGAGATTTCAGGTTCATCTGTGGCATGAATGAGGATCGGTGTGCTAAAGATTGCATCCATCTTGGCGATTCTTTTGTCTATAGAAACCGACAATTCTTGAGTAAGTGCCATGAAGGCTTGCAGTGTGTCTTCCAAGGATTTTGACTGCTCTTGAGGATGATGACATTGCCAGGGCATGTCGGGTTCTACAGCAAAACTGTTATGGTAAAAAAAATTGCGGGTTTTGATCATACCATAAAAAATTTGTTGTTGCAGTAGCGACATCTGTTGTCCCTGTTGCTGCTGTGGCGGCATATCTTGTTCTTGTTGGTTCCATCGTTGGTTGTCCATATATTCGCCGAAAAGATGGGGACAACTTTCGAGTGCATGATTTCCTTCCCGGTAATTGCAAGAACTTTCCCACATCAGTTCTCGAATGGTTTTTTCTGACATGTTGATGCGCTTGAACCTGTATTGCACCTGAGTTTTTAAACGAATAAAAAAGGCAAGAAAATAAATATAAGTGCAGGAAAAAAACCACGAAGTTGTGCGCCAATCCCCGGCAACGACGCCAAAAACTTGATGCGTGTGAAAGAGTCCTATTAAATTGGAGTGTAAGTGTACACCCGTGTCAAGTTATAGTATAAAAGATATCATCTCCACAGGGATCGGGACAACTTCAGAATTAATTTTCCTGCACAAGAAAAATAAAAACATAGATAATTGAGAATTGGTTGGATTGAAGTAAAACTAAAATAGACAAGGGAAATAGAGGAGGAAATCAGATTGATAAAGTAGGTTGGTATTGATTTGTTCTGTAGTGCAGGTATTGCACTGTTCAGAGGACTTCCGTTGCTTATGTCGAGGAACCTGTCGCGGCAGAGGTCTGCTGTTGTCGAGGAAGCGATCAACAACTCCGTTACTTCAAGTTCGGCAAGAACCCCTGGTGTGACTTGTCCTATCCCTAGGTCCAAGTTCTGTCGGCGAACACGTCTTGGATGATACCTCCCGGCGTGAATCGAAGGATGAAGACGAATTTTGTGAATTCTTCATTAGCCGCTTAACCTTGTACCTATCCTTAGGCCAAAATAGTTTAACCATAAACTGGAAAACTGTATTTACTCCTTTCGTATACTTAACTCTCTCGATATTAAGTAAATAGATAACCTCACAATGCTCTCTCGATACTCTTATGAGATATTAAAAACAGAGTAAATAAACTTGAAGTTTTATTGATTGAACAGAAAATCCTAAGAAACAATTTAACCCTTACAACTACTTTACAAGATCAACCCTTAGCCCTGGGGAATGTTTAGAACATGATGGAGAAGGGAAAAGCTAGGGTTTATGATGGAAGACGTCTAGGAACTAGGTTCTCCTCCCTTATCGAAATACAAGCATATATATAGGCCTTGGGTGTAAGCTTTCTTAATGGCCAAGAATACTAGTTTGAATTAAAGTACAATTTATTTAAAGACTAAATCTCTGAATAAACGTCCCTTAGTTCGCCCTATCTTCTTGCTTTGACTTTCTCCTCAAACTTTGGCCAAGGCCTTCCTTGTGCTTCTGGGCTCCAAAAACTATGCGAGTGGTCTACAAAAATTAGGCTTTAAATCCTCTATCAGTCGAACTACACTTCGCATTTTCCATCTCCGTTGTCTTCACAGTCGCCACTTCTGTCACAGCAACTGACACAGAACCTGTCACGACAGTGATTTATAAGGCAGTTTTCTTCAACCCTTCACTCCAGCTCTGTGGTTATCTTCTGTTCATCTGCTGCCCTGGATGCTGCCACGACAGATACCTACAATAGTTTATCGAAATCACCAGCATCTGTGCAAAATTATCCATCTGTGATGTTTATGCAAATTTTATCCTAAAATGCAACTAAACATGCTTGAGTGCATCAATAATATGGATAAATGAGGGCTAAAATATAGAACGTTTATGCACTCAACAAGATCTCGTATAAAAACTATTTAATTTTATACTCTAGTCACCGATTTACACAGAAAAAAATTTAACGAACCCACATGAATATCATTGGTCACTCGGCCAATTAAGATCTCATATAAAAACTTGTTGAAAAAATTCAGAATTGGACAAATCTTTTAATCCAAAGTCAGAGAATCTTTTAGCATCTTAAGAAGCTATCCCAATATTTTAATCGTGTGCCGCATGGAATTTCGAGTAAAATATTAGGGGTATAATAATAATAATTAATAACTTTTATTTCGAGTAAAAACAAGTATTTCCACTCATATTGGATCCTATCATTAGGGTAAGCATTTAATCAAGTCGAGTAAAAAATTTTGAGTTACTCAAATTCATGAATTATACTTTATAATTGAAATTTTATTTAAAATGTTTTCGATTTGAGTCATTCGAGTTTCTATTAAAATTTAATTGTAAACATTTATTTTGTTATGGTAATAAGTGGTTCTAGTTTAAACGATTTTCTATAACCTATACAGAGATAAATTTACATGGGGTGGGGAGGGGCAATCCCCCATCCCCAAAGAAATTTGTTTTTAACCTTTGTCCCCTTATTTAAATTTCTTTAAAAATTAGTTTATTTATGAATTTGCCCCCACTTAAACATTTATAGTTTACCCCCCAACCTTAAATCCTGGCTCCGTCCCTGATCGTATATATATATATATATATATATATATATATATATATATATATATGGCATGAGGTCAAGTTACATGGTGTAAAATTCATTTAGTTTTACACTAATCTAAGACCATTGGATGAGTGAAATGTATGGATGAGATTAACAGTAAAAAATGTGGAGATTATCACTTGGAAAAAAAAGATAAGAAGATAATTTGGGCCATTAATTACCATCATCCAACGGTCCAAAAACTGTGTAAAAGTAATTGAGTTTTACACAATGTAAGTTGATCCAAACCTTATATATATACACTTCCATATTTTTGTTCAAAAAAATATACTTTCATATTTGTTCATATGCAATATATGCCTATCAAGTATATTAGAGAGATTCAGTTCAAACTTAAAAATGGATCAACTAATTATAAAAAAATAAATTGAAAGGTTAAACTTTATTTAAATTTTTTTCGACTCGACTCAAAAAATTTATTTTTTCGAGTAGAATGAATTTTATTTACTTCTACATGCAATGACGATATGATTTTGATTGCCTGCATATAGCCAAGTTGGATAAACTGAAATTATTTTATTTATATTTGTCGGATAATAATGCCAAATTATTATTGCTTATGACAGATCTGATCCAATTTGAATAAACTGAAATTGATATAAAGTTGCAGATAATTTTAATCAATGATTAATGTGCAAAGAAACAAAAAAAAAAAATTAAGGGTAAACTACCACAGTGACCACCTAAATATTGGTCGCGATCTGTTTTGACCACCTAATTAAAAATTAAAAATTCGACCACTTAACTATTTAAATGGACCTATTCTGACCACCAGCCTTTAAAAACTAACAAAAAGGTGACGTGACTGTTAAAGTCAAATGTGTATAATTACACATTTAGTCATTGTTAGTTACGTATTACGCTCTAATCAATTACTAATATCAATCAGGGTTAAAACAATATTCTTTATCAATGTTTTCAAATTTTAATACCGTAATCTTCCTTTAAAAAGCATTGTTAATCATTTTCATATCTAACATCGAAAATGATTGTTTAGCACAAAATCTCACATTCAGTTCCACTTCTCTAACTTTGTTAACCTAATTGAACGTGCTAAGTAAAGTTAGAACACCTGGTTATTAATCTTTGCTTTCCAAATTAAAATATATCTAGAATTGTATAATTTTCTATTCGTTAGGTGACAACTATTCAATAATAGTCTTTGTAATTTTTTATTAATATTTTTCCCTATAAATAGCAAAAGTGATGTTGCAGTCGAGATATCCCTCAAAAGTGAAGGCTCTTGGATTTCTATGCAATCATGACATCTTTCCTTTCCTTCTTCGCAGTTTTCTGCATTCTTTTGGTAAGTTTGATTTATTTATTTATTTCTCTTTTTCTTAGCAAAAATGGGTTTCCATTTACTAATTTATCTAGAAAAAGACCCGCGCAACTAATAACTGTTTTTCTCCATGTTTGTAGTCTGCTGAGACTATTGCAGCAAGAAAAGCACCAGACAGACAATGGACAGTTGAAACGGAGGAGCAGCCCATGGGGGAAGCAATTAAACCAGCAGAACGTGAATCTTTCGTTAAAGATTTCGACCCAAACCGTCCTCAATTTCCTCTGGTTTACTACTCCAAAAAAGATATTCAATCCCATAATCCCGTAAAAACTGATAAATCTTTTGTTAAAGATTTTGACTCAAACCGTCCTCAATTTCCTCTGGTTTACTACTCCAAAAAAGACAGTCAATCTCATGATCCCGTAGAAACTGATAAATCTTTTGTCAAAGATTTTGACCCAAACCGTCCTCAATTTCCTCTGGTTTACTACTCCAAAAAAGACAGTCAATCTCATGATCCCGTAGAAACTGATAAATCTTTTGTCAAAGATTTTGACTCAAACCGTCCTCAATTTCCTCTGGTTTACTACTCCAAAAAAGACAGTCAACCTCATGATCCCGTAGAAACTGATAAATCTTTTGTCAAAGATTTCGACCCAAACCGTCCTCAATTTCCTCTGGTTTACTACTCCAAAAAAGACGGTCAATCTCATGATCCCGTAGAAACTGATAAATCTTTTGTCAAGGATTTCGACCCAAACCGCCCTCAATTTCCTCTGGTTTACTACTCCAAAAAAGACAGTCAATCTCATGATCCCGTAGAAACTGATAAATCTTTTGTCAAAGATTTTGACCCAAACCGTCCTCAATTTCCTCTGGTTTACTACTCCAAAAAAGACAGTCAATCTCATGATCCCGTAGAAACTGATAAATCTTTTGTTAAAGATTTCGACCCAAACCGCCCTCAATTTCCTCTGGTTTACTACTCTAAAAAAGACAGTCAATCTCATGATCTCGTAGAAACTGATAAATCTTTTGTCAAAGATTTTGACCCAAACCGTCCTCAATTTCCTCTGGTTTACTACTCCAAAAAAGACAGTCAATCTAATGATCCCGTAGAAACTGATAAATCTTTTGTCAAAGATTTTGACCCAAACCGTCCTCAATTTCCTCTGGTTTACTACTCCAAAAAAGACAGTCAATCTCATGATCCCGTAGAAACTGATAAATCTTTTGTTAAAGATTTTGACCCAAACCGTCCTCAATTTCCTCTGATTTACTACTCCAAAAAAGACAGTCAATCTCATGATCCCGTAGAAACTGATAAATCTTTTGTCAAGGATTTCGACCCAAATCATCCTCAATTTCCTTTAGTTTATTACTCAAAGAAAGACGGCCAGTCTCAAGAAGTTGCCAAAAATGATAAATCGTTTGTTAATGATTTTGAATCGAAGCTATCTGAAGTTGAAAAAGCTTTTGCCAAGGTTGTTAACGTATAAATTGAGCAAGGTGCCGAAGAAGTATGGAAGAAAATGGACTCAAATGGTATGGAAAACTTGTGTGTTAGATTTGTATTTTGGCTGCTTGCATGCACGCTGTAATAAGTGAAGAAAATTGTCGTAATAAAATGGTCCCTTTTAAAATTGCCTTTAGACTTATTTAAAGATTCAGTTCACTTTGAAACATTTGATAAGCTCTTTTTAATAACCAAAGATGAATCTTATTGACATATAACAAGGTCCAGCAAGACAACACACAGTAACCACCAAGCAACAATAAACAAATTAGAATAACTGGTGACGTGATTTGCTGAACTAGAATTAGGGATGTGTATGGGCGGGTCGGGTTTTTGACCGACCCAAACCGAAAATTATATACCTCAACTTGAACTCGATCCAACTTGACCTATAAAAAAATCAATATTAGGGACCTAATTGTAAAAATAAGTTTAGAGACCCAATTGTAAAAAATAATTTTTAGGACGTAATTATAAAAGGGATAAATTATGTAAATTATCACTGAACTTTAGCCACAAACTTATTTTTACGACTGAAGTTTCAAAACGTTCAAAATACTTGTTTTGGTCACTTCCTAATTATATGAATTTTTTTTATTTTTTTATTATGACATGTCAGTTTTGTTAATTTTAAACGCCGAAAGACTTGAACATTGTCTTTTAAAAAAATTTCCCACGATATGATACATGTCAGATTATTTCTTAGAATACTGTGATTTGTACAGTGAAAAGTGAATTTGGATGGATTACAATCCGGCTTTGAACAACAAACTCCATTAATGATTAAAGAATTGAAGTCAGGTGGATTACAGTCTGAATTTGAACATTGTTTTACACTGAAGTCGGAATCTTTTCCCACCGTTTTCAACATTTTTTAATTGAAAAAAAAAATAGGGATGAACAGTGAAGTCGGACCCCTTTCCTACCAATTTTACTTTTACTGTAGCAAATGCTATAGATTTGAAATTAATCTGACAAGTATAATATTTTTAGGGGGAAAACCCCTGATGCCATATTTAAGTAAAGTTGCCATGTTAGAGTTATAGCCGTTAGAGCTATCAAAGATCAAGACTTGTATTTCTCAAGATTTGTATTTCTGTTAAGAATTTGTTATAGTTGTTAAAGCTCTGCTGAGCTGTTTGTAAACAGTTTGTAAACTGATCTCCTTTAATCATCTCTGTGTATAAATACCCTTATGATTGTTAAAGAGAAAACAGATTTCTTTTGGCTCATTCTTCCTCTTTAATTCTTTCTTGCTCTTCATCTTTCTCCCTTTCTTTTCTCCCTTCGTTTCATAATTTTTCATGGTATCAGAGGTTTCAACAATGGTAGAAAGCTCTTCTACTTCATCTGCTAAACCTTTCACCAACAAGACCATCTCGATCAGGCTTGATGACACGAACTACCTCCTATGGCATCAACATGTTCTGTTTGCGATCGAGAGCCTGGCCTTGGTGGATCATATTGATGGCACACTTACAGTCCCTCCGCAGAATGTTTGATCTGAAGGAGGAAACACAGTTCCCAATGAAGAGTATGTTGCTTACAAGCAACAATATTCTGCGCTCTGCTCTTGGCTCCTCTCGTCTATAGACTCATCAATCTTGCCTTCTCTTGTTAATTGCAAGACTGCCTTGGAGATTTGGGAAAAGGTTCATCAGCTCTTCTCTATTTCTTCTACAACCAGAATTATGCATCTTCATTGTTCCTTGAGAAATCTGCGCAAACGAGATCAGGGGATGAAGGAATATCTTGCCCAGGTTCAGTCTATTTGTGACAGTCTGGCTGCCTGTGGTCATCCCTTGTCTGATATAATACACATTTCTGCGATTCTTTCGGGTCTTCCTCCGGAGTATGAACCTGTCGTTGCGGTCATCACTTCCAGTCAGCAACCATACAAGCTTGATGGTTTTTGTTCGGTGCTTCTTGATATTGAAGCTCGACAACAAGACTTTGTTAATTAGAGTTTCATGGTTAATATGGCAGAAGAGCCTACTGTGTCACAAGGGCCTCAAGGGCCTGTTCTTTTTGGGCTTTCGTCTTATCAGCATAGTTCTTTTCCTTCGACTTATCAGAAATCTCAAGATCCATATGGACGAGGTTTCAATGATCAAGGCAGATTTCAATCAAGACTTGGTCTTAATCAACGTTTTCAAGGTGTTCCGATTTATAATCGAGGATCAACGGTTGTCTTTCGAGGTCGTGGACGCGGTGGTTTTGCTGGTAGATCAAGGGTCCAGTGCCAAATTTGTGGGAAATTAGGGCACCTGGCAAATCAGTGTTATTTCCGGTTCGATCAGTCCTACGACGGTCAGATTAGCAATGAGTTTGCGGTGAATCTTTGCAATTATGCTGAAGAATTAGACGAGCAATCTGGGTTACAAGAATCTGATGGAGTGTCGGGCAACCCTAACCCTAATTCGACTCCTAATTCCAGTGGCGTTGTTGCTTCTGCTGCGGCCGTTTTTGATGAGTTTGGTCTTTCTACTTTCAATGATGCAGCTTGGTATCCTGACTCAGGAGCTACAGCTCATATAACTCCAGATGCAGGTAACATTGATAACCCTACTTTTTATCAAGGTATAGGTAAGGTATATGTTGCTAATGGCATGGATGTTTCAATTTCTGGTATTGGTAGTTCTGTGATTAACTCTCTGAATTGACCTTTAATTTTAAATAATTTATTACATGTGCCTACAATTAAAAAAAATCTTCTTTCAGTCTCTAAATTCACTAAAGATAACCATGTTTCAATTGAATTCTTTCCTGATTGGTGTCTTGTGAAGGATCTGTCAACACAGGAGCCAATTGTGCAAGGTTTGAAAAATAATGGGTTGTAGAAGATACCCAATGCTGCGTCTAGTTTGCCTGCTTCTCAAGCTTGTCTTCTTTCTGAAAACTGTGTTGATATTACTAGTTCTTATAGGTTAGAGGATGGGCATTCTTCTAGTTTAGGGAGCCTTGATATCAATGCTTGTTCTGTTTCTGATAGAAATGTAGAACTTTGGCACAGGAGATTAGGGCATCCATCTCCTGCTGCTCTTGCTATTGTTGCTAAGAAATGTAATGTTGCTCTGAGTAATAAAAGTGAGTTTTTTTTGTGAAGCATGTAAATTGGGATAAGTCATAAACTAAAATTTAGTTCTTCTAGTTCTGTTTATGATGAACCTTTGCAACTTGTTCAAATGGACTTATGGGGACCTGCACCTTTGCTTTCTAACAATTGTAGGTATTATGTCAGTTTTGTAGATGCTTATTCCAGGTATACCTGGATTTATTTTATTGCTAGTAAATCTGAAACTTATAATGTGGTCGTTAATTTTCATAAAATGGCTGAGAAGCAATTAAATCATAAGATTAAAATGATACAAGCTGACTGTGGTACTGAGTTTAGACCCTTAACCTCTTACTTTCAGCAACAAGGTATCGTTTTTAGAAATACTTGCCCACACACATCTGAACAGAATGGAATAGTTGAAAGGAAACATAGGCATGTTGTCGAACTTGGCTTAACTCTTATGGCTCATTCTGCTGTCCCTTTAAAATTTTGGTCTGATGCCTTCTTTACTTCTGTCTTTCTTATCAATCATATGCCTACTAAAGTTCTTGATGGATTGTCTCCTCATGAGAAGTTATTTGGCAGAATACCTGACTATAATTTTTTTAAAAATCTTTGGTTGTCAGTGTTATCCATTAACTAGGCCATATAATAAGAACAAACTTCAGTTTAGGTCTGTTCCTTGTACTTTTCTTGGCTATAGTTCTCATCAGCATCGATATAAGTGTTTAAGCAAGGAAGGTCGTGTTTGTGTGTCAAGACATGTTGAATTTAATGAAATGATTTTTCCTTTTCAAACCTGTTCTTCTAAAGCTAGTTCTTCTAAGTCAACAGATGAACATGTCTCTATCAAATTTTCTGGTTTTCTTCCAAAAAGGCCAGCTGCAAGTTCTACTTCTCTTTTCTTCAGTAGAACAACTAGTTCAGAACATTCCTCCTCTCAGTCTCTTTCTCAACCTGAGTCTTCAAATGCTGTTGCTCCTCCTGTTACTGAAGTTTCCTCTGATCATGGGTCTCATGGTCAAAATGCTGCAGAAAACCATGTTGAAAATTTACAAGCTTCTCCTACTCCAGATTCTGTTTCTACTGATATTTTTCATTTTCCTCTTTCTACTGGTAGTACTCAAATTCCTTCTGAACCTCAGTTTCATGTTCAAGAATCTAGTCAGCCTTATGAGCAAAATCTTCAACATATTCCTGAGTCTCAGAATTGTCTTCAGCAACCTGAAGTTAGTGCTTCAGCTCAAATTCCAGGTTCTTTTGAGCAAACTGTTGATGAAGGTCAAGGATTTGTTGCTGAGGATCAAAGTTCTTCTGGTCAAGAATTTGTTGCTCAGGATCAAAGTTCTTCTGGGCAAGAACAAGTTAGTGATGAGGGTCAGCAAGGTGTTTCTTCTTCTCATACTAGAAGTATGAAGCCTTCTCATTCTATGGTAACTAGATCCAAGCTTGGGATCTTTAAACCTAAGATTTATCATACTACAGCAGCTTTGACTGAACCTAAAAATATACATCAAGCTATGGTTGTGGATGAGTGGAAACAAGCTGTTCATAAGGAGATTCAAGCCTTAGTTCAGAAAGGTACTTGGGAAGTGGTTAGTCTACCTGCAGATAGGATACCTATAGGCTGTAAATGGCTTTTTAAAGTCAAAAAGAATGCTGATGGGAGTGTTTCTAGGTATAAAGCAAGGTTAGTGGTTAAAGGTTTTTCTCAACAAGCAGGTTTTGATTATGGAGAGACTTATAGTCCTGTAGTTAAGCCTGTTTCTGTCAGAATTCTCCTAAGTATAGCTTTGAGTAGTGGCTGGGCATTAAGGCATATTGATGTTGATAATGCCTTTTTGAATGTGGATTTAACAGAAGAAGTGTATATGGATCAGCCTCCAGGCTTTGAACAATTTGATGAACAAATAAACAAGCTGATATGTTTTCTTAAGAAGTCCTTGTATGGGCTTAAACAAGCACCAAGGGCCTGGTTTGATAAATTCAGGTCTCATCTTGTATCTGCTCTTCATTTCACAACTTCTTTAGCAGATTCTTCCTTATAGTTTAGGAATGATAATGGTAGCAAAATCTTTATTATGGTATGTGTAGATGATATTATGGTAACAGGGAATGTTGCTAGTGATGTAGATAAAGTCATTAAGGAGATTAATACAACCTTCTCTCTAAAAGATCTTGGAAAATTAGAATTTTTCTTGGGGATGATTATTCAGAATGTTGACCAGGGTGTTATTCTTAATAAAAAGAAACATGTTATGGAACTTCTTGAGAAAACATCAATGGTTGATGCTACTCCTGTACCTACACCTATGGTTACAACTCCACAGTTGTCTGCACATGATGGAATTCCTTGTTCTGAAACTGAATCCACCTTGTTTAGACAAGTTGTTGGTACTTTACAACATATTTGCACAACTAGACCTGATATTCAATTTGCTGTGAACAAAGTCAGTCAGTTCATTCAATCTCCTCGTGACAAACATTGGAAAGCTGTAAAAAGGATAGTTAGATATCTCAAGGGCACAATGGGACATGGTCTTTTCTTCAGTACAGACTCCTCAACTAATACTCTTACTGGATACACTGATTCAGACTGGTGTACTAGTCCAGATGATAGAAGATCAACTGCTGGATACTGCATTTTTCTAGGCAAAAACTTGGTGGCCTAGAGTTTAAAAAAACAGACAGTTGTCTTTCAATCTTCAACTGAAGCTGAATTCAGAGGGATTGCTAATGCTATGTGTGAAGCCATTTGGGTAAAATCTTTACTTACTGAGTTGGGCATTCATCTTCCTTCTCCCTCCATTATTTGGTGTGATAATACCAGTGCTATTGCACATTCTTCCAACCCTGTGCATCATACCAAGTTAAAGCATGTGGAACTCGATCTCAGTTTTGTTAGAGAAAAGATCTTAGATGGATCCTTTTAGATCAATTATGTATCAGCATTGAACCAAATTGCTGATGTCCTCACCAAACCGTTATCTGCTAGTTTTTTTGTTCAACTTCGAGAGCAACTTAAAGTATTTTCTGCTGATGAGTTAAGGCTTCTATTTGTTGCTTAAAAAAGGAAGAAAAGAAGAATCTTAGGAAGTATGTTAGAGTTATAGCCGTTAGAGCTATCAAAGATCAAGACTTGTATTTCTGTTAAGAATCTGTTATAGTTGTTAAAGCTTTGCTGAGCTATTTGTAAACAGTTTGTAAACTGATATCCTTTAATCATCTCTGTGTATAAATACCCTTATGATTGTTAATGAGAAAACAAATTGCTTTTGGCTCATTCTTCCTCTTTAATTCTTTCTTGCTCTTCATCTTTCTCCCTTTCTTTTCTCCCTTCGTTTCATAATCTTTCATGCCATTAAACGTAAAATAAATGTAAAATACGATTTAAAATAAAAAAACTCAATCATACCCCCAAACAGAATGAAGCCAACAACATTTTCCTCCACAAAATGTCAGTTTTATTTTGTTGAACTTGTTGAACGGTTTTGTGGAGATTTCCAATTGATCTTGAGGATAAATAATACACAATTTCTTCATTTTTTCTTTCACTTTGCTTAATTTCAAGTTAGGAGTAAGTTTAGTTTTTCTTGAATTTTTCGTTTTACTGTTAATGGTGGAATAAATCTGAGGAGCATGGTGATGTTTATGAGATTAACATCTTTGGTGTTTATGGTGAATCAAAGAAGAATTGAGCATGAAAAAGTTTTTTTGTAGGTAAACATTAACATTTTTGGGTTTAGAAGAACAAGATTCAGTGAAAATTTAGGAAGATAAGTTTGAAATTGCTTTGGGTTTAACCGGTATTGCTTTGGGTGTGAGGGTGAGGCCGTCGAGGGTGAGGGTGGAGAGGAGGGTTACGATTTGGGACCTAAGGTTTGAAGTATGATTTTGAGTTTAGAGTTTTGGTTTAGGGGTATGATTTGAGTTTTTTATTTTTTATTTTAAATCGTATTTGGCATTTAATATTAGAAAATTGACATGTTATAATAAAAATAATAATAAAATAATTAATGTCATCAGAGAGTGACCAAAATAAAAACAATTTAAAGGTGAGTGAGTAAATTGGACGTTTTTAAACCTCAGTGACCAAAATAGGTCTGAGAATAAAGTTCAGTGACCAAAATAGGTCTGGAACTAGTTCCTTTTATTTAGTTTTTTATTTTTTATGTTTGATTCACATTCAACCGTTGAGAACTGTAAATTATGTTGGAATTTTCTGAACTACCAATCATGTGAGACTAGTTGAATCATTGAGTTCTCAAGAAGAAGAAGTATGAATAATAAAGTTTAGATATAGTTAAAAAATTGTAATTTATCATGACCGTACTTCTTGATACTTTAGTTACTAAAGAAAACATTACCATGAGTGTAATTTATTCATATTATATATACACAACGATTTAATCTATTTACTAAATAAAATTTCTCTGACTAAGTTGATTTTTTTTGCTAAGCTGATTTTATTTTATTAATAATTTTAAAAAGCCCTATGCAAAGGATACAAAAATAATAGTTATAAAACTGAGTTCAGATCGAGTTTTGTGGACGATAAAGTCAAGCTTAGGTTTGGGTTTGTGGTGAAAATTTATTGAACCAGAACAATAATATAATTTTATCCATATATATTTAGGGATAATTGTTATAATGTGTCTTTTTTTTCAATTTTTAGTTATCTCTCTATTTTACTTAATAAAAATACTTTTTTTCATTAATGTTAGGTTGGGTCGAGCAAATTTTTATCCCAAAATTTAAGTTGGATTCAAATCAGGTGAAACATCTCCAAATATTGAGCTGGATTGAGTTCAAATAGAACCTCTCAGTTTTTGAATCAAGTTAAGTCAAGAGAATCAACACAACATAAATCCTCAATCGAATAATTTGCAGTCGAGATATCCCTCAAAAGTGAAGGCTCTTGGATTTCTCTGCAATCACGACATCTTTCCTTTCCTTCTTCGCAGTTTTCTGCATTTTTTTGGTAAGTTTGATTTATTTATTTTTCTTTTTCAAAAGCATTTTTTCCTTGAACAAGTTCATTAATAACATTGCTTGTTTTCTTAAAAAAATGGATTTCCATTAACTAATTTATCCAGAAAAGACCCATACTACTAATAACTGTGTTTTCTTTCTCAATATTTGTAGTCTGCTGAGACTATTGCTGCAGGAAAAGCACCAGACAGACAATGGACTGTTGAAACGGAGGAGCAGCCCATGGGAAAAGCAATTAAACCAATAGAACATGAATCTTTTGTCAAGGAATTCGACCTCAACCGTCCTCAATTTCCTCTAATGTATTACTCCAGAAAAGATGACCAGAAACCTGCAAAAACCGATAAGACTTTTGTTAAAGTTTTGGACCCCGATCATCCTCAGTTTCCTCTGATGTATTACTCCAAAAAAATGGCCACTCTCAAGATACTACAAAAAACAATAAGTCTTTTGTCAAGAATTTCGATCCAAACCGTCTTCAATTTCCTATTATGTATTACTCGAAAAAAAATGGTCAGTCTCATGAACCTGCAGAAACTAATAAATCTTTTCTCAAGGATTTAAACCCCAACCGTCCTCAATTTCCTCTGATGTATTACTCTAAAAACGATGGTCAGACTCAAGAACCTGTAAAAATCGATGAGTCTTTTGTCAAAAATTTTGACCCAAAACGTGCACAATTTTTTTATTACTCGAAAAAAAATGGTCAGTCTCATGAACCTGCAGAGACTGATAATGTTTTTGTCAAGGATTTCGACCCCACACGTCCTCAATTTCCTCTAATGTATTACTCTAAAAAAGATGGCCAGTCTCCAGAACTTGTAGAAATCGATAAGTCGTTTTTCAAAGATTTCGACCCAAATCGTCCTCAATTTCCTTTAATGTATTACTCGACGAAAGCTGGCCAGTCTCATGAACCTGCAGAAATTGATAAATCTTTTTGTCAAGGATTTCAACTCCAACCGTCCTCAATTTCCTCTAATGCATTACTCCAAAAAATATGGTAAGTCTCAAGAACCTTTAGAAACCGATAAGTCTTTTGTCAAAAATTTCGACCCAAATCGTCCTTAATTTTTTCTGATGTATTACTAGAAAAAAGATGGCCAGTCTCATGAACCTGCAGAAACTGGTAAGACTTTTGTCAAGGATTTCAACCACATCCGTCCTCAATTTCCTCTAATTAATTACTCCAAAAAAGTTGGTGACTCTCAAGAATCTGCAAAAAGTGATAAGTCTTTTGTCAAAGATTTCGACCCTAGTCGTCCCCAATTTTCTCTTATTTATTACTCGAATAAAGATGGCAAGTTTCAAGAACATGTAAAAACGGATAAATTTTTTGTCAATAATTTCAACCCCAACCGTCCTCAATTTCCTCTGATGTAATACTAAAAAAAGGATGGCAAGTCTCAAGAAGCTGCGAAAAATAATACGTCTTTTGTCAAGGATTTTGGCTAAAACCATCCTCAATTTCCTTTGATGTATTACTCCAAAAAAGATGGTAAGTCTCTGGAAGCTGCACAAAATGATAAATCTTTTGCTAAAGATTTCGATCCAAACAGACCTCAATTTCCTATAATATATTACTCGAAACAAGATGGTCAGGCTGAGGAAACTACAAAAATAGATAAATCTTTTGTTAAAGATTCTAAATCGAAGTTTTTTGAAGTTGAAAGAGATTTTGTCAAGGTTGTTTAACATATAGATTCAGCAAGGTGCCGAAGGAGTATAGATCTATGATGGAAGAAAAATGGGCTCACATGTGGAGAGAATGGTATGGAAAACTTGTTGTGTTTTGGCTGCTTCCATGTACCCTGTTATAAGTGAAGAAAAATCATTATGTCATTATAAAATGGTTCCTTGTTCAAACCCGTTTAGACTTCTGAAAAGCTCCTTTTTGTCAACCAAAGATGAATTATAGGCACAAGGTCCAGCAAGACATCACACGGTAACCATCAAGAAATAATAATCTCTATGTTGTATCTTCAGATCAAGACAGAATTCGAGTCTCAAACTCTAACGATTGAAATAAAACATAAGACAACCATATCTCTTGTCCTTTCCGAAGTATTTTTGATTTTTCTCACCCAAAAACTCCAAAGCTTCCATGTGTCAAAATTCCAAGCCACCACTTAAGATTATTTCCAAATTTCTTGGAGGGGATTATTTTAGTGTGTGTTCATAAAGTGTGATATACTAGCTTATAAGTTTTCACACTAGAGGTGAGCATTCGGTCAAGTCGAGGTGAGTTAAATTTTTTTTGAGTTAATCATGTTGACGAGTCTTATATTATAACTTGGATTTTATTTAATTTTTTTTCGAGTTAAGTCAAATTGTTAAAATTTCTTTTTTAAATTTAATTGTAAACACTTTAAATGATAATATTGATTGAATCTTTGGGGTGTTAAAGCTCAAAATGAGAATTGTTAAATAGATGGAACTCAAGTGTGGGATGAAGTGCATGGTTTGAGTGTTATTGATTTCTTAGCCCTTCTCTTTTAATTCCTACATTTTGGACCCTCATATTTTGTCCCGTTTGTAAATTGTTGGACCATTGAATAATTTGGGGCAGTTATTTGGTGTTCTACCCTTATTTTTATTAATATTAATTATCCTTTAACCAAGAAATTTATCTAAGTAGATTCTTTGACCAATATTGATTGCTAATTCAATTAACGTGACCGTTAATAGATATAACTTTGTACTCGTGGAAGTTCATATGGATGGTTATTATACGAAGTCGTTCTTTCAATTTTAATAACAAAGTGACTTATTTGTCACAAAATTTTAATTGAGTAACTTGTTTGTTCCTAATCATATAATTGAGTGACTCAATTATAACTAAAGTGACATGTTTGTTCCTAAACCTACAATTGAGTGACTCAATTGTTTATTCTATAACTAAGCGACTTCTAATGTAATTTACCCTATTAATAAGGCTTAAAGGCCCCGTGTCCCCTAGAGTATACCTTTTTACCAAGTTGTCCCCTAGAGCCCTATAATGTTGTAATCCCGTCTTGGGATCTTTAATTTTAATAATAAAATTTTTCTAGGCTCAACAAAAAAGATATAAATTTGTACTCATGGAAGTTCATATGGATGATTTTGTTAATGAGATACTATTTTATTTTACATGTTATGTCAACAAGTAATTAAAAAGCTCTCGAAGAATTCTGAAAAAATTAAGTCTTCCAACATGAATTTATCCCATTAGCCTCTTAATTTTGAATTTTTTAAATATAAAATAATAGTATCAATAATAAGAATCAATGGACTAAATTATAAAATTTAGAAATAAATAGGGCTTAATTTTATATTAAATAAATATGTAGGGACTATACTGAATAAAAATAAAACTTGAAAACTCAAAAATTAAATTTACCCTTTTGAATTAAAGTTGGCTGCATTTCCTTGGCCAAACGTGCTACATGATGATCTTTGATTGGTCAACATGATTTTTTAATGGAGTTAAAAATTTTAGGGCATTTGAGGTAACAATTTAAACTTAAGATGATATACATTAGGGGACAACTCGGTAAAAAGTATACTTTAGGAGACATGGAACCTTTAAGCCTTATTATTAGGGTAAATTGCACTAGAAGTCACTTAGTTATAGATTTAGTAACAACCATGTCACTCTTCTTCTAAAAATAATTGAGTCACTCAATTATAGATTTAGGAACAAACATGTCACTTAGTTATAATTGAGTCACTCAATTATATTATTGGGAACAAACAAGTCACTCGATTAAAATTTTGTGACAAACAAGTCACCATGTTATTAAAATTGAAAGAAAGGCTTCGTATAATAACCATTTTAGTCCGTGAAACTTATGCATTCTGAAGAGTGTGTAAATGATCTATTTTATATACCCTTCCTACTTGTCTTTTGCGTGTTTTCAAGCCCATATAGTTGCATTTAGGTTGGATTGCATATAGTTTGCATTTAGATAGGGAGTTACATTTCTTGCGCTTAAATGTTATATATTTTGGTCCTTTATGGGAAACATAGTGTTTTGTGGTGCATGTGCAGAATGCTGGAGGAATGCTAGAGCGGCTGAGTAGCAGATCTCATGGCTGGAGTTGACGAGACATAAAGAATTGGAGATGAATCTACTTTTATCCGCGTGGACTTTCTCCTAGATACGGAACATTAAATATATTGGGAAATCAATGGCCTTCTTTAATGAAGCTGCACGCACTTTAGGGTTCTTAAACCCTAGTTTCACCACCTATATAAGAGAGACTTGGACGTCAATTCAAGAGAATGCGATTTTAGAGAACAGTCCTAGTCTTTAGCTTGCGGAGAACCACCATAGTCAAATCTAGAGAACTCTCCACACGACTGACGCCATCAAGAGAGGTTGAAGAAGTTGGAGACCTATAACAACAATTGGATAGCACAGAGGAAGATCGTCGAGGACACTTGACCCTTTTCTATCCCTTGCTTGATAAATTGTCACACTTTTATATTTTTATTATGGATGTTTTAGGCTCAAACATGAGCTAAATACTTTATTTGGGATTATTGCTTCCTGGGATTTTATGTTTTGATTATTTTATTTTAATGCTAGGGTTGTTTTCCCATTATCCATTATGTTCATTATTCTTCATGCATAGTTATTGTAAGAGCTACCGAGAGAGACCTTTTAATTATTGATATGTGGTTTAATATCGAGAGAGTTATGTTATGTTATGTTATACAAACGTGAACAATAGAGCTAAGTTGTTAACTTAGTTCTAATCCGGCTTAGACATAAGTTTAGAGTTTCAACGACTAAAAGGGAGCTCTTAAAAAATAATAGAGTTGTTAGGGGTTCATGCATACATGTATTACGTAACACACCAAAACAAGGCTAGATGTTTAGAGGTTTGATTGGGTTGGTTTCGACTCGGTCGAACCGGATTAGATGGTAAAATGAGTTTCGGGAAAATTAATATTTTAAAATTCGAATTATGGAGAAAAAATTGGTTTGAGTTATAAAAAATTCTTAATTATAATGCCAAGGGTTTTAGTAATTAAATTGGGAGTTAATTAAATAGGTTTAGGTGACATTTTGATTTAGTGACTAAATTGTAAAGATTGCAAAATTGTTTTTAATGATTATTTTGTAAATGGCCAATACTAAGAATCCTTAGAGAGCTAATATTTCTTAATATTTTTAATCAGAAAATAATCACCTTAAATGAGTAAGGAATTGACGATTAATTGTTTTCTAAAATCATTTTTCCCATTCTTTCTAATTTTCTCTCTTTTTCTCTTCTAATTTTCCATCACTTTCTTTTAAATTTCCAAACACGATTCTCCAAAATTTTTTGCTGATTTTCTACGGATAAATCATCATTTGATTCTACTTTTGATTCTTAACAAAACCTTACAAGAATTTCTCAAAGAATTCATCAATTTCACAAGTTAGATTTCAAGAAAATCTTACCTCAATTTTGGTGGGAGCTTCTTTAAAGGTGAATTTCTTTTCCTCTCTTTAAACTATGGTTCTTTGTTGATATTCTCTAGTAGTTGGTTGTTTTTAGATTGATTGATTAATGAAGATTTTGATGATTTGCTTGAGATTTTTTTTAAGTTGATGAAACCTAGAGATTTTGATTGGGTAATTTCATGTTTTGATAAGGTAAACATAATGTGAAAAGAGATTATTGAAATAAATCCCGAAACTATTTGATTGGCTAATTTTTAGATGAGTTTCTAGTGGTTTTGGGAACTGTTATGAGTGTTTACGAGTTGCTGGAGATATAAGGATGTTTAGGAAGTGTATTTAGTTATGTTTTGATAAGGATTGCATGTTAGAGTCGTTGGTTTGAAGTTAGATGTTGTTTGAGTGAAGTTTGATGTGGATTTCTATAGTTTTGGCTAATTTTTGGAAGATATTAGTTAAGGTGCAAGGGATTGTTGTTTGGCAGAAATTAGAATGCATAATGATGCATTTTCCTCTGGTTTTGTCTGTTTAAAATAAAGAACGATCAAGGCAAGGTTGCCTAGTTGCGTACGTTGCATTTTGGAGGCTCGATTCACACTGGCGAGCAAAGCGAAGTGTATTGGTGAGTGTCTAAACGCGTTAAAGCTCTTAAAAGGTTTAATCGGTGGATCATGGGGGTTTCGTTATAGCCTAAAACACTTAACTATGCTCAAGCGTAAATTTTCCATTAGTTTGCTTGGATATTGATGAGATATGAGCTTGTGTATTTCATGTTTTGGTTTTTAAACATGATTTGATTTACTTAATATAAATGTATCGTTTTGGAATAATTTGCAATGTTTATTAAAGTATATGAATGCCTACGAGCTTTAAGATTTGTTCCTAAAAGGGAATGTGTTATTGCTTTTGGCAATGTCACTTTGCATATGAAATGGTTTGTGGAATGCATTGGAAAAATAGTACGTAAATGTATTTGAAAATGGTATATTGGCTATGTGACGTAAATGAGAAAGTATCAGATATAGTTGGTATGTCATAGGATTAAGTGTACTATAAAAATAAAGTCGATTGCTCCGCGGCTCTTGAGGTATAGCGGTTTAACTAGGCTACTCAGGCTGATGGTTTCTTCGATTCTTATAATAGGGGTGAGCATATTTACTAAGTTTTAGGGATGAGCCTAGCACAATGAGATAGTGATGGGCTATTCCCGGCCAAAGTGAGATTTCGTGGAGGTGAGTCCATCATGAGAAATTCGTGTATCTGATGTGTTTTAATAACATTCTATACATGAATGAGAGGATAAAAGTGAGTCTATCCGGTGTCACAATAATTGCCAATATATGAGATAAATGTGATATATTATATGAGATTTATGAGAAGTGTTTTGATGTTTATGATTGTTATACATGATATGTTTTGGAAACAATCAAGAAATACTTTGGTTTAATTAAGCATGCTTTTCATATCAAATGCTATGATGGTTACAAAAGAGTTTTAAAATGCATCAATGTTTTCTTAAGAGCAACCTCACTAAGCATTGTGTGCTTACATTCTCTTTTTCCCATTGATGCAATGCAATAGAGTTGTGGGGCAGCATTCTTTCAGCAAGGAAGGTCCAAGATCAAGACATTTGCTTGATTATGGAAAACTAGTTTTAATTCGATTAATAAGGCAATGTGTTACCATGTGTTTGGGGAATTTGTAATCTGGTTTTTAATGATGTTGTGGAGGTTTATATGTTGTGGTTTGATGGACTAGTATGCCAATTTTTTGAGGCATGTTTTTTGATGACTTGCATATATGATTTTGATATGTGAAAGTCTCATAGTTTTCATATTGGGTGATATGCCTATGTTTAAGCTTTGTGGTTCAAGCATGTTCAATTTGGTGTTAGTTGACTATTGATGTTATGCCTATGCTGATATGTGCCTTGAATATCTTTTTGAGTGTTGAGTTGATTGGTTTTAGAAAGCACGCCTCTAGTTTTGTGATTTGAAGCAATTCTCCTTTGATTTGTATATAGTTTTCTTATTTATTTTCTTAAAAAGCCTTTTTGTTTTCTTGGTGTATGTCTCGCCAGGGCAGTAAGGTTGACAACAGCATTCACCCGAGGAGGGGAAGGACACGCCCAGACGAATAGCCAAACACAAAGACCTTCAAGAAGTGATTATGCTTGGGAAAAGCGCAGCCCAACATAACCTAATTATTATTTTACTTTTAATTTTAATTTTTAATTTACTCTTATTTCTTAGGAATATATTTAATTTTTATTTAATTTTTGTATTTATTTTATTTCAGGTTAGGAAGGAAGAAATGACTAGGAAAGATGAAAGAATAAAGGAGATGCCCAACTAGCGGCCACGACAGCCCAAGACAGAGGAGCATAATGGCTAGTGGCTTCATAACGGCTAACTATAACGGCTATAATTGCCCCAGCGAGCGGAACGAATATCTGTGTAACTGCTAGAACCCCGTTATTTGTGCCGCAATAATTGTCGCCCGTTGATAGCATGCCCGCCAAATTAGTGGAGAGAAATGACTATATAAGGCCAACTGTTCTACCACCCGTTCTTCACTTTGCTCTCTCTTTTCTCTGAATTCTTTTTATAGTCTTTTGCTTCCAAGATTTCTTTGATTTATTTCCTTTCACTTTCTTTTTACTCTCTTTAGGAAAACAACCATTCCTAGAACAATGGCCTCATCACAGAAACCCGCCGCCACCTCCAAAACCCAATACAAGAGGTTCTTGAAACCTGTTGTCGAGGAGACCTACAACCAGTTCTACAAGGACATGCAACTATGGGAAGAGATGGGCTTCCACTACACCCATCCTGATGGTGACTTCGGGTTGGAACCTTCTATGTTCGAGACAATCCATAATATTGGCTGGGACCAATTCGCACGGCAACCAGAGAGGAATAACAGCAACCACGTGTGAGAGTTCTATGCCCACCGGCCAAACCCGGAGAGTTCGTTTGTCTACGTTCAGGGAGAGGATGTAATGTTCAATGCTAACATGATTAGCAACTTCTACAACATAGAAGTCAACGGCGACCCACACGGGGAGCGGGAATCTTATCTGACGGGACACGACTACAACAAAATCAAGAAAGAGCTCTACAAGACAAAAACCAAATGGCTGACAGGCAAAAACAATGGGTCGGTCAACCGCCGAGATTTGCTGTCGGAGGCAGCACTTTGGAGCTATTTTGTTCAGCGCCGCCTGATGCCAACCACGCACAGATCCACTGTAAACAAGCCACAGCTCGCCCCCATCTGCATTATAATTAAACAACGACAAATAAACGTGGGCGAGGTAATAATCAAGGAAATTTATGCCCACGCAGAGAAACCATCTACCAAAGGTCCACTCTTCTTTCCTACACTCATCACAGGCCTTTGTGCCAATTTTGGCGTGCCATTACACCCAAAAGATAAAATTCTTCCTGCCAAGGAAGGATGGACAAGAAGAGTGCGCCAACAAATGATGAAGAGTGCAGAGCCAGAGACACCTTCCACCGCCCAGCCGACGTCCCAAGCTGCCGCCACTCCAACCGCAGCAGGCAGTACTGATGCTATCCTTACGTCTGCCGCAATTTCCTTAATGCGTAGTCTAGTGGAAAGCTGCCAGCGGATCGAGCACAAGCAGGTGATATTCACCAAATATGTAGCAGACGTGCAAGAGGCCGTTGTGGCCTACCTACTGGACAAATACCAGGACGGCGGACCACAGTTGCCCGCTTTTCCAATGGAGCTAGCAGCATCAAAACTAGTACACATCACCCCAAGGCCTGATGCTGCTCCTGCCGCCGACGATAGTGAGGAACCGCACTACTGCCCCAAGAGAAGAACCTTTTTGACCCCCATCCAACCTTATAACCTCACCTCTTCCTCAGAATCCGAGAAGGAAGAAGAGACCATTGCTGCCTCCTCAATTGCCAAAGCCACTGCTGCCCATGACTCCGGCTACTCAGACATGGAGATTTCAGACTTCTGTAAAGATACACCGGCCGAGGTAGCACGTAAGGAAAAGAGGTCAGCAGCAGAACCCCTGGGTGGAAAAGCTGATAGACAAATCAAGAAAGCCACACCTAGCCGTATCCAGCCGTCGCGTAGCTCGAAGAAGAGCCCAGCAGAAGTACCAACCGCTACGCGTCGCCTTCTCCTGCATATGTCTTCAGATTCTTCTGCCGACGCGACAGCAACAGAGGGGAACTCCCCCAGTTTATAGCACTTTTTTCTTTTCTTTTGAATTTTTTATGTTTTATGTTTTTTTACTTCTTTTTTTATTTTCCTTATATATGTTTTTAATTCCTATTTTGTAGAGGCATTGAGAATAATTCCAACCTTGAGTTTGGGGGAATTAGTCTTCTTTGTTTTAGATTTATAGCATATAGATGCATTTGTAAATTCTGCCCCTTGTACTTAAAAAAATAGAATCCTTAGTTCAAAACTTCTGCCTATCATAGCTTAGCTGACTACTTATATTCGCACCATTTTAACAATTCTAACCTAACTTTGGGAAGAAGCGTGAAAATACTTAGAAAATTTTCTTTGTACCAATTATCATTTACACTTGTCTGTTAAATGCTGAATTTTTGTTTAAGTTCTAAGTTTAACATTGCCTGCCTTATTTAATAAAAGTTTATTGATTGAATACAGGTTCACCGCCACGGCAGCACAGGGCAGTACATAAAAACTGATGAAAAACCTAGAGGTGCCCGAAACAGGCAATATGTAGAAAGAATAAAAACCTAGAGGTACCCGAAACAGGCTCTAGGAAGAATAAAGACCCTAGAGGTGCCCGAAGCAGGCTCTAGGAAGGATCATGAGCAAGGACACTCTGTTGCTATCAAAGTCCATGAATCTAAACCAACTGACGGACAAATTAGCAAGAGTGAATGAAAGTCTTCACGGGATGACTCTATTCAAAGGGTTCAGAGTTTGTAGAGTGCACCTAACTTAGCTTCAAACCCGGAGAATAGTTGTGATGAGTTGAAGCCCTTAAAGCCATGATCAGGAAATGAAAACAAACGAGCCCAGATTTGCTGCTAAGGCATCAACTTGTATCCTTTTAAGAGATTTAATTATTTTTAGGCATATTGTGTTAGTTTGGTAACCTCACCATGTTTAGCGTGAACAAAGACCTGCACACACTGCACTGGCAGAAAGAAAAATTAATCTGAGTTATTTCATGTTATTCCCTATCACTAACATTATATAGGTGCCACGACCTTGAGGCAAAGAAATCAAGTTGAATAGTTATCGTTCTATTAATTTTGTGCTAAGGGCAGTTTTACTAGTTAGGTTGCATTGCTTGAGGACAAGCAATAGTTCGAGTTTGGGGGATGTGTAGAGTGTCCATGAGTCTTATATTTTGTACACATTCCTACCCTTATTATTTTTGTTCTTGAGCTCATTTAGGCATATTTAGGAGCATTGCATGCATTATAACATCATCTTCTCTTGTACCATGCTTTTATTGAATATCTTATGGTTGGTAAAGAAAAGTTACTATTTTAGTTTAGTTTATGTTTTCAGGTGCTATAGCTATGAAAATAGAGGAGAGGACAGAACAAGGCGAGGAAAGCTGGAACCAAAAAGTTGTACTAAAGCAGCTCAAGTTTCCTCCAAGGACATTACCAAAGCAGCACTGCCGCCAAGAGCCGCCCGAGCAGGAGTTACACTGACTTAGCCAAGATGGGTTACGATTTCAAGAGGACAATTTCCCAAGCCCAATGAGCCTATTCTTGCAACTTCTTCAAGCTTGTAGTGGCGGTAGAGTTAATTCAAGATCGATAAGTAGGTGCACTTATCCTTACTTGCTGAAGAAGGCAACATCCAAAGGGTATGTATTTAAAGCATAAAGGAGTCTATATTTAATGAAATTGACTTTTAGGACTCCTAATTCAAGAAGGACTCAACTTAGCTCAAGAGCCCTATATATACCCAATGTATGTAAGGGTATATGGGCATGTATTTCGTGAGGAATTGACGACATCTATCGATGAGAGTGTAAATGGTGGGGTTAGCTAGATAGGTTGGAGTGTTGGGGGTCGCGAACCAACTCTCCAAGGGTTTAGGCGCGTGTATGTAAAGTATTTTGGGAAACAATTGTATAGTTTTGAGTTGTTTTCAATAAAGTTCTGAGTTTGCTTAATCTATGCTTCTTGTTCGTTCAATTAGTCCACACCAGACAGTTGAAGAGAAAATCTATTTGTCGGGCACGAAAGTGCAAGGCTCCAGAAAGGGTTAAGCATGGTCACAACTCACAAAGGCGTGAATAACTTGGTTCCACACTAGTCCACAAGTTTTAGCGGCTAAAAGGGATTACCAACCGAGTTGCCTAATTTGGTTGCACACTAGTCCTCAAGTTAAGCAATCTCGAGCATCCTAACCTAGAAATAGGAGGGATTACTGTCGACTATCTTGCAGAACTCAGAATGACTACCAGACTTGCCGCCAGGACTTCTTCCCATTCCACCTGCCAAGTCAGTACACACCCCTGCCATGGCAGTGAACTGCTGCCATCATATGACAAGGTCGTAGTTTTCCGCCCACCTTACTCGCCGCGGCAGCATCTCATGGAAGCGAAACATACTCAAGACTATGCAATGCAGTCTACAAGTTACCGAGCTGCACTTGTCTTACCCAGCTTATCGCCCAATCTCCCCTATCATTCTTCTTATCACCATCTTTATCTTTACTTGTGTTTTTATACTTCCACATCTTGAGTTTTAATGGTGCATTTATTCAATCTTTGTGCAGGAAACCATTCAGAGGAGCTGCTCCAATCCCTATGGAGACGATATCTTTTATACTATAACTTGGCAAGAGTGTGCACTTGTGCTGACAAAAGGAGAACACCTAAACTCTATACACTCCTTATCCTCACACCCAACATTTACCTTGCACCAAAACAACACTTTAAACCCACAAGCTACCCTTACAAATGCCTAAGCACGTGTATGCAAACTTCTAATGTCATGACAAATGTATGTATATACCAATATATGTAATATATGTATACAAATGATTTTAAATGTGCATGTATGTCTGTTCACACTTACTAATAACGTCCTAAGACTAACCTAAGAACAACCTCTTACCCCATTTCCAAACTCTTCTAGCTCCACCACTCTTACAACTCACTAAATAAAAACTATTCCAACTATTACACTTCCGTCACCAATGTTGTTTTCAAAACAACACCGATTACTACCCAACTTACTAATTGTAGGACCTTATCCACTATACAAGAAGATGCAAAAGCAGAACTAAACAAAGATAACAACGACATCGATTGCATAGTAAAGATACATGCAATCAAGTCCTTGTCCTGGAGCTCCAAGTGACGAGCAGTCCCTCCCGCAGAACCACCATTCCCCGGTTGCACCACCACAAAATCGACCAACACCCTGAGGTCACCATCGTCTCCTTGCTGTAAAGAACATGACTGTACTCGGGATCATGGAGAGCTTCAACAGACATCCCACCTTTACCACCCCGAGCTAACACTGGACAATCTCGCCTCAAATGTCCAGCAAACCCACAATTCCAACAAGATTCAATCATGGTACACCTTGTGCCTCTCTACCTTTCTTCCCACCTCCGAACCCTGTCTTGGCTGCACTCACGACCCCTTTGAGACTCAGCTACACGCGTTGGAGCTGGTCTCGCTACCTGGGGACAATTACACTTCACATGTCCCATCGCACCATAGCTCCAACATCCCAGCAAAAACCCTAGTGTGTCGCCTTCCACAACGACCACACTCCGGTAGACGAACCACCACTCTCTGGCCTTCATACACTTGACCCACGTTACCACCATCACCAAAACTCTGGTTCATGCGAAACCTTCTATCACGAGGTCTCTTACATTGCCCACTCTCGAGGCTAGAACTCGCGGCTCTTATGCTCTCATTTTGCTCACCAAGATAAACTAAATCCATACTCTCACGCTTCTGGTTATCCAAAGACTTATCTCCAAGATATATCCTCTTAAAGGTAGCTAAAAAGAACACACAATCCACATCATGGATATTCAATATCGCCGACACAATTTTCCACCAACTACAAACATCATCCAACATTAACGAGACAATGCTTCCCAACTTACAGGCGTTGTCACACCCTTCCTGATCTAGGATTGGAATCGTACCAGTTAACCAAGCCTCGAACGCCTCTAGCGTCGACCCATAATACTCAACAGCTCCCAATTCACACAGACGCTGCTTTGACAAACTAGTTTGTTCGACAGCCGGCACATGCGCATGCCTTTCATTCACCGCGGCCTGAGATGCTCTAGACATCTCCTGAACCACGGATGATAAAACTATCATCACAGGGCCAGCCCCCTCATGTTGCCCTATCGCCTCAACTCCAGGTAAGAACGGCCGAACAAGCACATTCTCAACAAACGGAACATCGTTCCCTTGATTACCCTGCTCGCCCGCAAGTACTATAGTATTCGATCTCAACTCTCTCCTTGGACTCATTGTGCTATTTTTAACAAGGCATAATAACAAAAAATAAATCAAACCTTGATTTAGGCCAGCCTCAAGCAAGGATCCAAGTTTACAAATCCAATTTAAAACATTTATCTAGTGTAATAAGGTAATGGGCACCCCGATTTCCCACAAGCATAACATAGCATACAATAACATATCATAATCATCATGCTTTATATCATCCACAATCAGCACACATCAACATCACATCATCAACGTGAAATCATATTTATCTCCCATATGATTCATAACAACAGAACTTAGCATAAGCACCAACATTCAACCAAAAACATGATTTTCAAACAACATGCCACTTAACATTGAATCGAACATCAAAACATACCAATTTCACTAACCATCATCCCCAATTCATTCGAAACTTGGCTCTAATACCAACAAATGTAACCCTCTTAGCCTGGTCTAGATGGTTGACGCGAACCAAGGAGATTATACAGGGAAAACCGAAGCCAACTCGTTAAAACCGACTCTGATTAACGACCCTTTTCTTTTTATCTTTCCTAGATGTAAATTAGATCCTATGCGATCAACAAAGAGTGAAGGAGAAAACGGCGCAGCGATCAGATGTCGTTTAGGGATTCAATTACACAATTTAAGCTTTTAGGGACCAAAACGTAATTTTCAGAAATTTTAGGGACCTTTCCAATTTTTAAAGTTTCCACTATGCAATTAATCATATATCATGCTTCTCTGCAAAATTTCATCTCAAAAGGATCTTCCAAACACATTCAATTGCATACACAACATTTAGGGACCAAAATGTAACATTTCAGACTTGTAAAGGCTCCATTTAACTAACTTAACGGTCATGTATCGATACCCTGCTACCCCGTATCGATACGTGGGGAGGTAGTAGCCAAAGTTGAGCAAGGGTATCGATACTCTTCCCCCGAGTATCGGTACGGATGTACACTTATGTACATGGGTATCGATGCACTTTCCCCATGCATCGATACACCCTTTGTAACCCCCTTAGCCCGGCCTAGACGGTTGACCCGAGCTACGAAGATTACACGGGGAAAACCAAAGTCAACCTGAAAGTCAACCTTGATTAACGACCCTTTTTTTCTTTTTAAAACTTGCCTAGATGCATATTATCCCTAAGCGTACTCTTGAGAAACACTTACGTGAAAAGCACAGCGATCGATTTATAAAAAGAACTCAATTGCACAAAATACAAATCTTAGGGACCAAATTGTAAATTCTGGAAATTAGGTCTTAACTGATTTTAAGTTTTCCATTACTTAATTAGTCATGTTTCATGCTTCCCTGTTAAATTTCACCTCAATCGGACATCTCAAACTCATGCAATTGCAAAAACAATTTTCGGGACTTAAACGTAAAACTTGCAAACTCAAAACCATACAAATCAGTGCCCAACGGTCACCTGTTTCGGAACGGTGTTGACCGTTCCGAAACGCAGGTTCATTTCGAGACTTGTTTCAAAACAGGGCCTTCCAGTGGCCAAACCGTTTCGATACGGTCACCAGCCGTTTCGAAACACCAAGGCCATTACAGGCCCCCGTTTCGAAACGCCTATGAGTGTATCGATACGGGTTGCCCAGAAGCTGCAGATTTTGCTGATTTAACGTGCATAAAACCACTCAAACACACCCTAATGACTTCCTAAACATGCCAACAAGTCATCATTCACACAAGGTACAAGTTTGCAACTTCAAAACACATTCATGGCATCAATAATGGAAATCCACAAGTCTATAGGCATGCATCCTAATATCCAAACCAAACAACCATCAAAACACCAAAACAAGCATCTAAAGGGCATTTACAAATCCCAAAACATGAAAAGCATCAAACCACAATTAGGGAGTCCAAAACATCTCCCAAAACACATCCTAGGTTCCCATTGCCAAAATATCAAAATCTAGTAGTGTTATGAAAACATCACCATACATGAGCTTAGTTTCCCTTGGACTCCTAACCTCCTTGTTGCCTTCAAACACTTCAATTATCTGCATTATTGGTTCAAGAGAGAGAGCGTAAGCACAATTGCATAGTGTGGCATGCTCAACAGAAACAACACAATAATGCTTTTTATAAAACACTTTTAACAAAGCCTTTCATCACATAATCATCATTATTCATGCAACCTTGCATACATAACAAGCATCTTATTCTTCATTTAAATCAACATGTCATATTGGCTTTCAAGTGATAATCCATAACCATTTACAACATGAAACACAATCGGATACGCGGATTACAAGCGTTGTCCCATACACTTCATACACACTACCGAACACACAAGGTGGAGTTTACCGGTACAGTCAAAACCCCTCAACATCACTTATTAGTAGTTGTATAACACCACTAACGAGAACACGAGACACACAGCACAAGACCCACACATGGACTTTTAACCACCATTGTGATCTTACCTTTCTCGTTAGTGTACTTGGATGGAGTTTACGGTACAATTACAACCCCTCAACATCCAAGGCGACTTAATTCACGGTGCACCCAATCCTATAGCCGGCTAACTATATCCAATTCAAGTACTTTAAAACCATTACATCACTTGCCAATATACATCATATAACATCAACCACTCACTGTTTTAAAGCATTAAACAAAGCCATTTAACCTCATGCATCGCTATGCATCAAATCCACATTTACAACATATTAAACCAAGGATCTCTTACCTTGAGCATCCTTCCACATATGACTTTCAAAACCAGCATTAACCATGCTAAAACATGCTTTAAAAATAGAATCTAAACATGCAATCTATAAACAAATGCATCAACCACTTCATGGCTCATCCAAGAGAGTTTTTCCGAAAACTTACTCTTGAGCTTAGTTAAGTTGCTTAGACTTAAACTAAGCTCCCAAAACCTTCAAACATTTGTTTCAAAGCTGGAAACCCAACTTCACTCACCAATTCCGTTTCGCAAGCTTGCCGAAACGCCGGTCAAGCCTCCGGATCAACACCACAAGTATCCGAAGATGTCTCCCATGTTTTAAACACATCAAAGCAGAGGATTAATGCATCTTCATGCATTGAAATCTTCAGGCAACACACTTAAACTCCCTGCTCTAATTAAAACTAACATTTTGGCCACCAAACACAACCGAAATCACCTCCAAACTCTTCCAAAACTTAACCCAGCCAAGATCCATCACTTCTAACCATTTCTAAACATCAATTAACATCCAAAATGAACCTAAATTCGTCCTTATACCTCCAGCTATAACAGAACACCAAGATCACCCCAAAAACCACCATTTTCATAAGCAAAAACTTAGGAAACACAATCTATTCGGGATTGCATTGTTAAAACCTCATTTACACATCAATAAACATCCAAAATACATTTAAGAATCATCTCAAAACAGAGCTCAAACAATCACAACGAAATTCTTCAAGATTTCCTCCAAATCTTGAGTTTTAAGCCAAAATCAAGTTCATATCATTAAAACCATTTATAAAACATAAATTAAGGATTGATAACTTGGGAATTTCAGTAAAGAACTGAGTATTTAGAGGAGAAGAACAACCTTACATCTAAATGGTGATTTCTCCTTGATTTGAGCCAATTTTCTTGAAAATCCAATAAGTAAATCAATAGAAATTGATGCAAGATGATTTAGGAACTAATTGATGATTGAAATCTCATCAATTGAATTGAAAATCAATGGAAAAGTTACTGGAGAAAAGTGTTTGGATGAGGGAATTTTGAGAGAAAAAGAGATGAGAAAATTTTAAGAAAAGTTAGTTATGAAAATCTAAAAGGTGGTTTCCCTTTTTCTTTTAATTAATTAAACATTAATTAAATCTCTTTAATTAAGGAAAAATCTGGAGAAATTCTTTTTGGGTAAATTAGCTCCTTAAAGATTCAAAGTTTCAATCCTTACACAAAAGTCACCACTAAACTTTTCAAAAATTGCATTTTAGTCACTAATCCAAAATGTTGTATTTCCAAACCTTATTTTGTAAAATTGATTTCACCACTCTCTTATATATATTAAAAGAGGATTTTTAGCTATTTTTCCATATATTTAAAGCATCCCGAACTAGGCTTTCCCTAAAACCTCCTTTTATATTCGAACCGAAAATCAGACCGGTCCGGTTCAGACCCTAAACTTATAAGCCCAAAATTGGTGTGTTACACCCTTCAATGTTTGCACAGACGTATCAATACACCTGATATCCGTATCAATACACCTGCACCATTTTAGCTTAAGGGTATCGATACACTTCCTCCGTGTATCGATACAACCTTCAAAGTTTGCACAGGCGTATCGATACACCTGATGCCCGTATCAATACACTTGCCATAGTATCGATACCCATACCATAAATGCATCATACAACATCCATTCACACCCAAAACTCATAGACATGCTTATATCATCATGTCTAACATATTTGCATCAAAAACGAGCCACATTGCAAGCATTAGGCAGAACATCTCATATAGCATATGCAACTAGAATGAACATGCCTTCAACCATAAGCCATAGCAAAACTAAAATGCAAAATGAGGATCCAAAGACCGCATAATGGCTTTTTACAAGACTCCAAGCACAAACTAAACATGCTCAAGGTGTTTCACATCACCAAACAACTCATGAGTGGAAATCCCTCCCATTGCCTCTTATTACACTAAAGTAAACCACATACTTTGCTTAGCCAAAACACTTGGATATCATTTCCTTGCTTGCTGCAAAAAATGCTCAATTCTCTATATTTCCAAAATCACATTTTAGTCACTAATCCAAAATGTTGTATTTCCAAACCTTATTTTGTAAAATTGATTTCACCACTCTCTTATATATATTAAAAGAGGATTTTTAGCTATTTTCCATATTTTAAAGCATCCCGAACTAGGCTTTCCCTAAAACCTCCTTTTATATTCGAACAAAAAATCAGACCGGTCCGGTTCAGACCCTAAACTTCTAAGCCCAAAATTGAGGTGTTACAACTCTCCCCCCTTAAGAAATTTCGTCCTCGAAATTTACCTGGAGGAAAGAGGTACGGAAACTGATTCTTCATGTCATCCTTTCTTTCCCATGTGGCTTCCTCAACACCACGATGCTTCCACAACACCTTAACCAATTCAATAGTCTTGCCTCGAAGAACTTTACAGTCCGAATCTAGAATTTCAATCGGCTCCTCATCATAGGTCAAGTCTGGATTCAACTCCACTTCCTCCACAGGCATAACATGCGAAGGATCCGATCTATACCTCCGAAGCATAGAGACATGAAACACATCATGAATCTTTTCCAACTCTTGCGGCAACCTCAGCTTGTACGCAACAGGACCCACACGTCCAATTACCTCGTATGGTCCAATGTACCTAGGGCTCAACTTACCCTTCTGGCCAAACCTCATCACCTTCTTCCAAGGCGAAACTTTCAAGAACACACAGTTACCTACCGCAAACTCAATCTCCTTACGCTTCAAATCCGCGTAAGACTTCTGTCGATCAGAAGCTGCCTTCAATCGCTCACAAATGAGCTTCACCTTCTCGGTGGTTCCTTTCAACAAAGCTGACATTGAAACCAACTTCTGACCTGTTTCAGCCCAACAAAGAGGAGTTCTGCACTTCCTCCCGTACAAGGCTTCATAAGGTGCCATTTGAATACTTGCCTGGTAGCTATTGTTATAAGCAAACTCCACCAAAGGCAAATGCTTCTCCCAAGAGCCTTGAAACTCAATCACACAGCACCGCAACATATCTTCCAACACTTGGATAACACGCTCAGACTGTCCATCCGACTGTGGATGTTAAAAAGTACTAAAATTCAGCAATGTACAGCTCTGTAAGCTTATCCAAAGTATACGTAGTATGCACATGTAAGAAATGAGCACACTTCGTAAGGCGATCCACAATCACCCACACCGAATTCTTCTTCGATGGCGACAAAGGCAAACCAGACACAAAGTCCATGGTAATCCTTTCCCACTTCCACTCAGGAATCCTCAACGGTTGCAACAACCCAGAAGGAAATTGATGCTCAGCCTTAACTCGCTGACAAACCATACACCTACTCACATAGTCCGCAACATCTTTCTTCAATCCCACCCAATAGTACTCATCCTTAAGATCATGATACATCTTTGTACTACCAGGGTGCATAGCAAAAGGACTACTATGAGCTTCAGTCAGAATAGCACGCCTCAACTCAACATCATTTGGCACTACTATCCGACTCCCAAAACATAGAACTCCATCATCATTAAAACAAAAATCCGATTGTCTATCCTCAGCAATATCTTGAACATGTGGCACCAAGGAATCATCCAACATCTGCTTATCCTTTATCAACTGAACCAAAGATGGTTTCACTTGCAATTCAGCCACAAGACCTCCATCTCGCGAAATACTCAAACTGGCAAACATAGCCCTCAACTCCACTGCCACTTTTCTACTCAAAGCATCCACTACAACATTAGCTTTTCCCGAATGATATTCGATCGTCAAATCGTAATCCTTAAGCAACTGCACCCAACGCCGTTGCCTAAGATTCAACTCTTTCTGAGACATCAGATACTTCAAACTCTTGTGATCCGTGTACATAGTACACTTCTCACCATACAGGTAATGTCTCCAAATTTTCAAGGCAAAGACCACCGCAGCTAACTCAATATCATGCGTAGGATAATTGCGCTCATGCACCTTCAACTGGCGCGATGCATAAGCCACCATCTTACCCTCCTGCATCAACACACACCCCAAACCAACATAGGATGCATCACTGTACACCACAAACTTTCCCTGATTCAGGTTGAACCAAGATAGGAGCTTGCGTCAAAGCTGCCTTAAGCTTCTCAAAAGCATGCTGTCTCACTTCCATCCACTCATACTTGACATCCTTCTGCAACAACTTCGTCAAAGGTGCAACAATCTTTGAAAATCCATGCACAAACCTCCGGTAGTATCCTGCCAACCCAAGGAAACTACAGACTTCATGAACAGACTTAGGAGGCTTCCAATTCATCATTACCTCAATCTTCTGAGGATCAACACGAATCCCCTAAGCAGAAACCACATGCCCAAGGAAAACAACTTCCCTAAGACAAAATTCACACTTGCTCAGCTTAGCATAAAGCTGATTCTCCAACAACACCTGTAACACAATCCTCAAATGCCCCTCATGCTCCTCCTCAGTACGAGAGTACACAAGGATATCATCAATGAACACCACAACAAACTTGTCCAAATATTCACGGAACACTCTATTCATCATGTCCATAAAAGCTGCAGGAGCATTCGTCAAACCAAACGACATCACAAGGAACTCATAATGCCCATACCTCGTCCTAAAGGTTGTTTTTGGAACATCCACATCCTTCACCTTAAGCTGGTAATAACCTGACCTTAAGTCAATTTTAGAGAACACATCCGCTCCCCGAAATTGATCAAAAAGATCATCAATTCTCAGCAAAGGATACCGATTCTTGATAGTCAACTTGTTCAGCTGACGATAATCGATGCACATTCTCATAGTGCCATACTTCTTCTTCACAAACAAGACCGGTGCACCCCAAGGTGACACACTCGCCGAATGAAACCACAATCAAGCAACTCCTAAAGTTGCGTCTTCAGCTCCTTCAACTTCTTAGGTGTCATTCGGTAAGGAGTAATGGACACTGGAGTTTTGTTTTCATACAGCTCAATTCCAAACTCCACCTCTCGATTAGGAGGCAAACCAGGTAACTCCTCCGGAAACACACCAGGAAACTCTTGCACAGTCCTGATATCTTGAACTCGTAACTCCTTAGAGCTAGGATTCATCACAAAGGCTAGGTAAGCCTCACAACCTTGCCTCGGCATTCGGCTTGCTTCCAAAGAAGACACCACATTGGCAAGAAACTTCACATTCTCACCAACCACCACTACCTCATAATCATCCGCAAGTTTCAACGAAACCCGCTTGTTCTCAAAATCCACCACAGCTCGATGTTCAACAAGCCAATCCATACCAAGGATTACATCAAAACCATAGAATGGCAATTCCATGAGGTCAACAAGAAAAAACATGGTTTTGCACTACCAAAGGACATCTTCTATATAACTTCCGTGTCACAACAGTCTCACCAAAGGAACTAGTTACACGCATACCAACATCCAAAGACTCAACAGGTAAACCAAGCAATTGAGCATGTTCACGCAATATGTATGAGTGTGTAGATCCAGAATCAATCAAGGAAAGTAATGACAAGGATTGCAAAGTAAAGGTACATGCGATCACATCCGTGTCATTTCTCCCCTCTCGCTGAGCATACACTCGAGCCTGGCCACCACCCTCAGGTTGAACAGCCACCACATGCGCCACATTCCTTCCACCATCATCTCTGCGCTGGAAGTTACCACGGCCGCGCCCACTACCTCTCTGTGGTGCAACAACCCCAGGAGCACGTCCCTGACCACCACCGGCCAACAAAGGACACTCCCTCCTTATGTGGTCTGCCGAACCACAATTCCAGCACGAATTATCGGTCATTGCAACCGGAGCCTGAACCTCCCTCGCTGCTCGAGGACAATCACGCCTCAAATAGCCACGCGATCCACACGTCCAGCACGTGTTCTGATCAGCTCTCATCTTGTCTCCCTGAACATGCGCACCATGCCCTCCATTACCACGACTAGCAGAAGACTGATACCTCTTATCTCGTCCTCTCTTGTTCCGTTCACCACCGGAACTATACTCAGCAGCTCTTTTGCCCGAGCTAGAACTAACACCTCGGGAAGACAGACCCAAGTTCTGCTCAATGTCCTTCGCCCTACTAACCAGCACATCAAAATCCGTATACTCAGCTGCAAGCATAAAGGTTTTCACATCCAACATCAAACCATATCGGAAGCGTTCACACCTCTCCCGCTCATCAGGGATTAACTCAGGTGCGTACTGGCTAAGGCGGACAAACTGGATCTCGTACTCAGCCACCGTCATGCTTCCTTGCACAAGAGACATGAATTCTCTTTTCTTCTCATCCAGGTATCGCACACGTAGATACTTTCGCTTGAACACGTTCAGAAAGAACGTCCAAGTCACATCAACTTCCTCCATTCCGGAGACAGTGGTCGTCCACCAAGTATACGCATCATCATGTAAAAGCGATACTACACAACCCAACTTCTGCACATCGTTGCAGTTCATTTGCCCCATAATTCTCTTGGTGCTTTCCAACCAAGATTCAGAACCCTCAGGAGATAAACCTCTGAACTCAGTCCCTCCCAGACTGCGAAGACGTTCCAAAGGTAATCTCACGTTAGCATCACCCTGATGCACAGCTCCGTGAGCTCCAGCTACTGCTTCCTGAAAGGCTCTAGCAAAAGCCTGTATCAATACAGTCATGTCGGGAGCAGCTTGCCCCTACACAGCTTCAGGTCCAGCGACCCCAGCACCAACACCTCCAGCACCACGACCACCGAGCGGTCCACCACCAAGAGGAGGAGGTATATCCACAACATTCTCAACGTTTTCTTCGTTCTCATTCTGAGCCATAACTCTCGTATTCATCCTCATTTCTCTACGAGGCCCCATTACAAGAAACTACAATGCACTGACACAAATGCAATAAACATAATTAGGCTCAACAAGGTAAGTAATCCAAGTACTCAAGCTCATTTTCCAAAAACAATTCCTTTCATTAGTTTTGATACGGCAATGGGTTCCTCTAACATGCTTCAACAAAGCATAGCATCACAAATTCAACATACTTTACAATTCACACATCATACTTTCATTTAAAAGGCACATCATGCAAACACACATACATCACCCACATAACCATTCCCATTTACTCGAGAACTCAGCTCTGATACCACCAAATGTAACCCCCTTAGCCCGTCTAGACGGTTGACCCGAGCTACAAAGATTACACGGGGAAAACTAAAGTCAACCCGAGATTCAACCTTGATTAACGACCCTTTTTTTCTTTTTAAAACTTGCCTAGATGCACATTATCCCTAAGAGTACTCTTGAGAAACACTTACGTGAAAAGCACATCGATCGATTTATAAAAAGAACTCAATTGCACAAAATACAAATCTTAGGGACCAAATTGTAAATTCTGGAAATTAGAAGGTCTTAACTGATTTTAAGGTTTCCATTACTTAATTAGTCATGTTTCATGCTTCCCTTTTAAATTTCACCTCAATCGGACATCTCAAACTCATGCAATTGCAAAAACAATTTTCGGGACCTAAACGTAAAACTTGCAAACTCAAAACCATTCAAATCAGTGCCCAACGGTCATCTGTTTCGGAACGGTGTTGACCGTTCCGAAACACGGGTTCGTTTCGAGACTTGTTTCGAAACAGGGCCTTCCAGTGGCCAAACCGTTTCGATACGGTCACCAGCCGTTTCGAAACACCAAGGCCATTACAGGCCCCCGTTTCGAAACGCCTATGAGTGTATCGATACGGGTTGCCCAGAAGCTGCAGATTTTGCTGATTTAACATGCATAAAACCACTCAAACACACCCTAATGACTTTCTAAACATGCCAACAAGTCATCATACACACAAGGTACAAGTTTGCAACTTCAAAACACATTCATGGCATCAATTATGGAAATCCACAAGTCTATAGGCATGCATCCTAATATCCAAACCAAACAACCATCAAAACACCAAAACAAGCATCAAAAGGGCATTTACAAATCCCAAAACATGAAAAGCATCAAACCACAATTAGGGAGTCCAAAACATCTCCCAAAACACATCCTAGGTTCCCATTGCCAAAATATCAAAATCTAGTAGTGTTATGAAAACATCACCATACATGAGCTTAGTTTCCCTTGGACTCCTAACCTCCTTGTTGCCTTCAAACACTTCAATTATCTACATTATTGGTTCAAGAGAGAGAGCGTAAGCACAATTGCTTAGTGAGGCATGCTCAAAAGAAACAACACAATAATGCTTTTTATAAAACACTTTTAACAAAGCCTTTCATCACATAATCATCATTATTCATGCAACCTTGCATACATAACAAGCATCTCATGCTTCATTTAAATAAACATGTCATATTGGCTTTCAAGTGATAATTCATAACCATTTACAAAATGAAACACAATCGGATACGCGGATTACAAGCGTTGTCCTATACGCTTCATACACACTACCGAACACACAAGGTGGAGTTTACCGGTACAATCACAACCCCTCAACACCCGTGATGGAGTTTAACGGTACAATCAAAACCCCTCAACATCACTCATCAGTAGTTGTATAACACCACTAACGAGAACACGGGACACACAACACAAGACCCACACATGGACTTTTAACCACCATTGTGATCTTACCTTTCTCGTTAGTGTACTTGGATGGAGTTTACGGTACAATTACAACCCCTCAACATCTAAGGCGACTTAATTCACGGTGCACCCAATCCTATAGCCGGCTAACTATATCCAATTCAAGTACTTTAAAACCATTACATCACTTGCCAATATACATCATATAACATCAACAACTCACTGTTTTAAAGCATTAAACAAAGCCATTTAACCTCATGCATCACTATGCATCAAATCCACATTTACAACATATTAAACCAAGGATCTCTTACCTTGAGCATCCTTCCACATATGGCTTTCAAAACCAGCATTAACCATGCTAAAACATGCTTTAAAAACAGAATCTAAACATGCAATCTATAAACAAATGCATCAACCACTTCATGGCTCATCCAAGAGAGTTTTTCCGAAAACTTACTCTTGAGCTTAGTTAAGTTGCTTAGACTTAAACTAAGCTCCCAAAACCTTCAAACATTTGTTTCAAAGCTGGAAACCCAACTTCACTCACCAATTCCGTTTCGCAAGCTTGCCGAAACGCCGATCAAGCCTCCGGATCAACACCACAAGTATCCGAAGATGTCTCCCCTGTTTTAAACACATCAAAGTAGAGGATTAATGCATCATCATGCATTGAAATCTTCAGCCAACACACTTAAACTCGCTGATCTAACCAAAACTAACATTTTGGCCACCAAACACAACCGAAATCACCTCCAAACTCTTCCAAAACTTAACCCAGCCAAGATCCATCACTTCTAACCATTTCTAAACATCAATTAACATCCAAAATGAACCTAAATTCGTCCTTATACCTCCAGCTATAACAGAACACCAAGATCACCCCAAAAACCACCATTTTCATAAGCAAAAACTTAGGAAACACAATCTATTCGGGATTGCATTGTTAAAACCTCATTTACACATCAATAAACATCCAAAATACATTTAAGAATCATCTCAAAACAGAGCTCAAACAATCACAACGAAATTCTTCAAGATTTCCTCCAAATCTTGAGTTTTAAGCCAAAATCAAGTTCATATCATTAAAACCATTTATAAAACATAAATTAAGGATTGATAACTTGGGAATTTCAGTAAAGAACTGAGTATTTAGAGGAGAAGAACAACCTTACATCTAAATGGTGATTTCTCCTTGATTTGAGCCAATTTTCTTGAAAATCCAATAAGTAAATCAATAGAAATTGATGCAAGATGATTTAGGAACTAATTGATGATTGAAATCTCATCAATTGAATTGAAAATCAATGGAAAAGTTACTGGAGAAAAGTGTTTGGATGAGGGAATTTTGAGAGAAAAAGAGATGAGAAAATTTTAAGAAAAGTTAGTTATGAAAATCTAAAAGGTGGTTTCCCTTTTTCTTTTAATTAATTAAACTTTAATTAAATCTCTTTAATTAAGGAAAAATCTGGAGAAATTCTTTTTGGGTAAATTAGCTCCTTAAAGATTCAAAGTTTCAATCCTTACACAAAAGTCACCACTAAACTTTTCAAAAATTGCATTTTAGTCACTAATCCAAAATGTTGTATTTCCAAACCTTATTTTGTAAAATTGATTTCACCACTCTCTTATATATATTAAAAGAGGATTTTTAGCTATTTTTCCATATATTTAAAGCATCCCGAACTAGGCTTTCCCTAAAACCTCCTTTTATATTCGAACCGAAAATCAGACCGGTCCGGTTCAGACCCTAAACTTATAAGCCCAAAATTGGTGTGTTACACCCTTCAATGTTTGCACAGACGTATCAATACACCTGATATCCGTATCAATACACCTACACCATTTTAGCTTAAGGGTATCGATACACTTCCTCCGTGTATCGATACAACCTTCAAAGTTTGCACAGGCGTATCGATACACCTGATGCCCGTATCAATACACTTGCCATAGTATCGATACCCATACCATAAATGCATCATACAACATCCATTCACACCCAAAACTCATAGACATGCTTATATCATCATGTCTAACATATTTGCATCAAAAACGAGCCACATTGCAAGCATTAGGCAGAACATCTCATATAGCATATGCAACTAGAATGAACATGCCTTCAACCATAAGCCATAGCAAAACTAAAATGCAAAATGAGGATCCAAAGACCGCATAATGGCTTTTTACAAGACTCCAAGCACAAACTAAACATGCTCAAGGTGTTTCACATCACCAAACAACTCATGAGTGGAAATCCCTCCCATTGCCTCTTATTACACTAAAGTAAACCACATACTTTGCTTAGCCAAAACACTTGGATATCATTTCCTTGCTTGCTGCAAAAAATGCTCAATTCTTTGTATTGATGAAACAATGAGCGTAAGCATAAAGCTTAGTGAGGCTCGCAAGGGATCAATAACAAAAACAATATCCAAAAACCATACAATTCAATACAATCAGATACGCGGATTACAAGCGTTGTCTCACACGCTTTATACACACTACCGGCTTCACAAGGTGGAGTTCAATGGCACAATCACAACCCCTCAACACCCGTGATGGAGTTTAACGGCACAATCACAACCCTCAACATCACTCATCGGTAGTTGTATAACCCACTAGCGAGAGCCGGGACACAAAACAAGGCTTACACATGGGGAGCTACCTCAACCATTGTAATCACCTTAACCAAGCTCACACACGGGAGCAATCCTCAACCGTTCTGACGCTTAGCCAAGTCCACCCACGAGAGTCATCCTCCATCGTGGTGACGCCAATTCCTTAATCGTTAGGGTACTTGGATGGAGTTTACGGCATAATCACAACCCCTCGACATCCAAGGCGACTTTATTCACGGTGCACCCAATCCTATAGTCGGCTAACTATTTCCGATTAAAGTAACCAAAACCATTTACCATAACATGCCAATATAATCATCAATCACCATTAATTCATTGTTTTACAAGCATGAACCACAATGCCAGTTCCACAAGCATTAACATGCTTAAAACCAATTGCATAAATCATATAAACTCAAGGATCACTTAACATGTGCATCCTTAACAAAATGGCATTTAAAACCAGCAACATCATTGCTCAAAGCATGCTTTAAAACAGTAATCAAAACACATTTAATCCAAGTGCATTTTAAACCTAAAACATAGCACAATCCGAGAGAGACTTTCGATTTACTTACTCTCGAGCTTAGATAAGTGTTTTAAACTTACACTAAGCTCTCAAAACCACATTGAAAATATTTCAAAGCTAGAACACTCTTTTCCGCTCACCGATACGCGAAACTTCGCTTGCCGACACGAAGATCACTCGTCTGAATCTTCCAAAATCACTTCGCTAGCTTCCGGATCAATATCCACTGTTTTTAAAGCATCATAAACATAGGATCCAATGCATTAAAATTCATTCCAACACCAGCAACTAAACACAAACTTGTTGCCCAGCAAAACCACATCAATATACCCATCCGAAACAACCAAAAACTCATTCGATTGCCTCCTAAACCAATCCTAGCAAACAATCATCACCTCAAACCATTAATATTCATCAAAACACAACTAAAAACAACCTAAACCCTTTCGTATACCTCCAACAATCATATAACCATCAAAACACTTCAAAAACTCAACTAAAACTACCATAAAACTCAAGGATCTCAAGGATTTCAGTATTTATATCATTAAAACACTTTTTTAACAACATAATAATCCCAAAACTCTATTAAAATCCATCTAAAACAAAGTTCATCAACAACACTTCGAAAATCAAGAATTAAACCCTAGTTTTGGAAGATTTTGATCTTAAATCAAAACTATAATCAAAACTTAGTTAAAAACAACAATTGAGAGTTAATAATCTTGGGAATTTCAATAAAGAACCTTTATTAGAGGTTGAGAATGGGGTTTACCTCCAATCCTTGCTTTCCTCAATGATTGACAAGTTTTTGCTTCACAAATCTTGAAGAAATTGAAGATGATTCTTTAAAATGGTTATGAGATCAAAGTGAGAGTGTTTAGGAGAAAAAAATTCTAGAAAAAAGTCTTTTAGAAATTGCTTTTGCTGAAATGATGATTGAAAAGTTAGTTACGTAAAATGAAACTTCTCAATTTACTATTTATTAATTAAATAAAAAAATCTCTTTTTAATCAATTATTTTAAAATTCACTTAAATCACATGTCAAATTGAGGAAAGGTTAAATTTCACAAAAGCTCCCTAAAGATTCTAAGATTTTGACTCTCCTTTTGAAAATTGCATTTTTCATAGTTTTAAAACTTTACATGATGGTCACTACCCAAAATGTACCACTTCCAAAACCCATTTTTTAAAATTGTTTTGGCCAACCTCTTAAACATGATTTTAGATGATTTTAGAAATTTTTATCATATTTTTATCCTATCCTGAACCTTGATTTCCCTGAACCACCTAATATGATTCGAACTGTCTCCAAGCGGTTCACTTAACCTGATTCGATGTCTAAAACAACTAGGCCCAAAATCGGGGCATTACAGCAATAAAGAGTGATGATACCCAGCCAACCAGAGCATACAAGGGCAAGGCCACTGCCATAGAGCCAACCCAAACTGAGACGTGGTTCGACTTAGACGAGTCAGTTGCTCCTCAAGACAAGACCGGTTGGGTTCCATCCCCTAAGAAGCGCAAGGCCTCTTCCATCGAAGAAATTTACCTAGAAAATGACGATGAAGAGTAAGTCACCAAGAAAGCCGAACCGATACCCTCGACACGTCACCAACCACCAAGGGAAACCAAGAGGATCAAGCAAACGACAAGGAGGAAATTGATTATCTAAGACGACGACGATGACTCATCCATGTCCCCGTCATTTTAAATCTTTTTTGTCTTTTTTCTCGTCGTTTATTTTATATTTTGTGTATGTGCATGCATTGAGGGCAATTCTTCTCTCGAGTTTTGGGGGAAGTAATTAGTAAATACTTTTGTCATATCTATAGAAAATACATGCCTATCAATTGCCTTAGAATTTAATTTAATGAAATTGTTGCGTCGGCAATAGATGTGTCTCTTTTACCGTAGCCTTAAAAAATTTTCTAGTTAGCTTTCAATTTTAGGATGTTTATATAAAATACTTATAATCACACTGAGGCTGAAAACAAAAAAAAAATACACTTTTGTGACTTGAATGATTTAAGGAGTTCTAGACACTTCAAAAATTTATTTACTTAGAAAAAATTTTAGGTAAAAAGAAATAGGTGCCTAAGACCAGCTCTAGTTTTAGAAAAAAAAAGCATAAAAATTACTAGAGGTGCCCGAAATTGGCTCTAGTAGATAAAATCCTCAAAACCAAAAGAAAACACTAGAGGTGCCCGAAATTGGCTCTAGTTGAAATAGAAAACCCAAGAAAAGTAGGTTAATTGTTCAATTGTTTACTTAGAACCCGAAAAATCATCTAGTTCACAATCACGCACACATTCACAAGTCTTATAGTTTGATTCTAGGGAAATCCTCGACATCCAAAGAATTGAAGGCAAAGCACATTCATATTCACGACTTAGAGAAGAGAAGAAAAAGTAAGACCGAGAGATAATTTCATGAAGATTAAATCTTTGGCAATTGACTGTTAGTTATGCATTGCTTGAGGACAAGCAATAGTTCGAGTTTGGAAGGGTGTTAGGTGTATAAAAGCACTCAATTTAGGACCCTTTATGACTCAATTATTGTTAGACTTAAGCTTGTTTTAATGCATTACTAATCATACATACACAATTTACTGTTCTTAACGTTGCCATGCTTGATCATCTTTATTTGATTATATTTGGTGGAAAATGTATTGCTTTGGTATGTGTTTTGTGCTTGTGTAGATTTCATTACCCATTGTCCGGGCAAACACTGTCTCGGCAATGAAGGAAGGGGAAGAAAAGGTGCAGAACCATCACTCGACGATCCAAACCATGTCATGCTTTGATGTCAAGGCTTACCAAGGAACACTGGACCAAGAACGAGCCTTGTCGAGCAGAAGAGACTGACAGACCATTGTCGAAGCAAAACCAAGCCATTGTCGAGGAAATGCCCAGACAAGTACTGACAAGGGAGAAATATATGCAAAGTGGTATGCGACTTGAAGAGCATAAAATGCAAAATTTTTAGATATACTTTGCATGAAGATTGGAGCTGATAGAGGCCATGGAAAAGCCAACGGAAGGTCAAGGATAGAAAATGGATAAAGAGGAATAAAATAATTAATTAAAAGAGACTAATCTCTTTTATGAAATTATATTGAACTCCAACTTATCCTCCTACTCCAAGAACGACTCGGCAAGGCCATGCCCTATAAAGCCAAGACTCATCCCCCACTATTAACACATCTAGGGATCGAGAGACTTAGGGGTTTTAGTAGAATGCTTTGTATCGCCATTATGAACTAATTCTTTCTTAGGCTGAGATTATTTTGTTTAGTAGTTGTGAGAAGACGATTGTAATTTGTTTAGGTTTTTGTTAATACAATTTAAGTTCAAGGTTTGCTTATTCTTGGTACTTAGTTTTCTTGCAATTGAATTGAGAGAAGAAATTGTGATTGCATCCATTTGTCTAATATCGGGAGAGTTAGACTCACGAAACGAATAAGCATAGTCTTTATCACAATCGGTTGGTGTTCAAGGTTTGCGTAAAAATAGGTTGGTGTTCACCCTTGGTTCACGCTGGGAGGTATTGTCAAGGCCTGCACATCAATAGAGTTTCGACTTAGGGTTAAGGAGGAACCATTGAAGAATGCTTTGCCGAACCTTAAAGGTTGTCTCTCAATTGCCCAGGCAATACCTATTTTCTTTGCCGCGACAATAGCTTTGCCCATTACCGAGGCAATTCTCCTGCCCATTGCCGAGGCAATCAAGATGACGATTGCATTCAAAACCGAGATAGTTTCATTCAACTTCCACACTACGATGCAACATAATTTGGCTTGCTATATCACCATATCTATTCAATCTCTTAGTTTACTTGCTTTCTTGATTTTAGTTGTTATCTCAACTAAACCATCACTTGTGTTTTTACTATTCTACAGTGCGGGATGATAATTTCTGGAAGTAGCACCAATCCCTTTGGAGACGATATCTTTTATATTATAACTTGGCGACGTGTATACTTGCACTAAAATTGCAACACCTAATACGCACAACACGCTGCATTGCTGTCTTTAGCTACCGGATGAGAATACAGTCTCCCACTCCTAGTGAAACGACTTACTTCATTGATTGGTTCATCTTTTGTTTTTTCTTCATGTATTTCTCCCAGGGCCACCACTGTACAAGCGTAGTTCCATGGGACCTGCTTGCTATCCTGGTACGGAAATAGGGTCGGTGCCTTGATTATAAGTCGTGGGGTTACACCCTTCATGGATTCACTTACTTCTGCCTTGGTTTTGACAACCAGGGGGTTCATTCCAGTATAATCTTTCTTAGAGGATGACTCCTCTATCGCACAAACATCCAACATACACTCTTTGTTTCATTTCTCAAAGAATCCAAGCTCTTTTCATCCATTTTACCTAGGACCAATTACTTAAACTCCAAGCAGCATTCAATCCCATGTCCTTCTACCTTGTAGTACTCGCAATACAACCCATCTTCAACCTTCAACTTATGGACTTCTCCTTCCAACAACCCAGCTGCCACCATTTGGGCCCATACCCACTTCATGGGTGCTCTGACCTCATAAACATATTTCGTAATCATCTTGTCTCCCTCCTCGATGATTACATACACTCATGTCTTCTGGTGGTTTGGCAAAGGTTTACTTTTTCTTAATATGTAACAAAAGATAACATGTCTGACTTCCTTAGATCTTCAACCTCTCTCTTAAATATTGTGCAATTATTAATTGTATGCCCCTAATTCCTACATGGTATTCGCACTGCGCCTTCTCATCGTACCATGGCAGGTATGGAGGTGAGAAAGGAGGGACATGTCAGGGTAGCACCATTTGGGATTTGACTAGTTCAGCAAATAACTCTGCATATATCGTCGAAATAGGAGTGAAATATGGCTACGAATTCCCTTGATATCTTTGTTCTTCCTTTGGAGAATTTGTAGCAGCTGGAGCTGCAGTCGAGACATTGGGCTTGTTGAAAACCACTCCCTTTGAATAACTGGGATTATAAATGTTGGTTGCGTTGACTTTATTTTTCCCTCTTCTTTTATGGCTTTTTTGTTTCTCCACTATCCAACTTTCCACTTTTTACAATTGCCAAAATTAGCTCTCCATTCATTAGCATATTTGCGAAACTTTTAGTTGCATGATTTATCATGCGGTCGTTAAATTAGGCTTTCAAGGTTTCAACAAACATTGGGGGTAATCTCATTCTCCAACAATGGTGGCTGGACTTGTGCAGCTACATCCCTCCACTTTTGTTCTATCCCTTGCAGGACCAGTCGGGTTGGAACCATGTCCGTGACATGTCTGCATTGCTCGCTAAAAGCTCTAGATAAATCCATCCATAATCTGATGTTGACCCGACTCAACTGCGTGTTCCAGCGTGCAGCTGACCCTACTAGCCTGTCCTTGAAGCAATGGATGAGTAGATTCTCGTTTTCCATGTACATTGACATCTTCCTACAGTACATGGTTAGATGTGCTGAAAGGCATGTGGTTCCATTGTTTTTTTTTGAAATTTGGAACCTTAAATTTTAGGGGTACAACCAGGTATGTCACTAGGCTCAGGTCCCTTGCATCCACTCCACCATGAGTACTTCCTTCTTGGAAGGATTTGATCATTCCTTCGAGCTTTTCATATCGATCCTCCCATTTCTTTCTCAGTTTTGGCTTTATCAGCAATTTCATCGAGGTTAGGTACCTCATAGTTGTGAACCTCCTCGTTTGGGGTGCAAACAGAGGACTCAGCAAAATGGAAATGGGATTTAGACTTGGAAGAAGCCTCCTTTTGCACTCCAAAAGTCATTAGAGGGAATCACAGTAGTGTACCAACGTCTCCTCCTACTTCAGCTGCATCTGGATCTTTGAACCACATCATGGCTACGATCTGACTAACTATTTTCGATGAGGTAACTCTATTTCCTGCTTCATGTCGGTTTGGATCTTTTCTAGCCTGTCTTGAGTGCTTTTGTGGTTGGTTTCCAAAGTCATCAGCCTGTTTCCCATGTCCATCGCTCTGACTTGGGAACGAGTATTGTACTTGTGAGTTGTTTTTGCTATTTTGATTGTTATTTCTATCATTTTTTATTTTAGTTAGTTTCTTTTCATTTCATGAACATATGCGACAAAAATAAAAACATGCAACCAAACAAACAAGAATGACACAAATGCATGGATGCAAATGAAGGTTCATTAATTCCATAAAATATTTGCTCAAGAAACAACTTTCAATTAGATGCCAAAGGCCATTATTACAAGAAGTTTATTTTTCTACGTGTACATCTCAGCCCGAGTACCCATCTCCTTGATCTCTTCTATTAACCACATAACCCTTGGTCCTACTTCTCATACTGGCCTAATGTATCGACGGAGGGTTGCGGCTTCAGTTGCTAACATCATCACGCGTCTAACAACATCTTGAATTTGAGCTATCACAGACCTATCGAACTCATTCCGCTCTTAAAATCTTTTGGCATTGTCTCTGAGTTGGGTGAACCAGTAGTCATTTCCTCCATCAGCAATATATTCAAGGACTAGTATCTTTGTTCTATATTCATGAATGATGTTGTCCATATCTTCTATTCGCTCATTCATGAAATCATTTTCGTTCAGACTAGCCTAAAGCTCCTCATAGGTTTGATCACTCTGAAGCTTGTGAAGTGTCTGGTTCAGGTACTCCATCTTCGCTTGTAATTCAGCAATGAAAGCTTGGCTTTGCTTCAACTTCTCCCTAGTTTCATCATAGACTGACTACACTTCCAACAAACGGATCTTGTTGTGGCGGGCCTTCCTTTTTCAAGGTTTCTTTAGCCTCTTTCATTTTCTGTCACGTGTTTACCTTTCTTTTTCTCTTCTACAAGGGCCCACTTGTATTTCTCAATTTTCCTTCTGTCGCGCTCTCTATCTTTGCTCACGGCTTGTTCAATCTATTATCTTCATTGATCCGGACCCTTTCTTCAATCAACATTTCGAACAATGTCTTGAAACTAGAGGATTTCAACCCTTTGAATCTTAGATTTCTCTTTCAGGTTCATATACATCTTCGTTACTTGGTTGATTTCTTTTTTATATTGTTGTACGTCCAGGCTTGACTCGAACTTGTCTCGTTGATTATGTTCTCCCAGGGCTTCAATCTCAAACTTGGCCCTTCTTAGTTCTTCTCTCAGAATATCAGCTTCTGTAGGAACTAACATCAAGTGCTCCTCCAAAGACTGGGCTTGTCCATGTGTAGATGGCATGATCTTGACATTCATTCTTATGTGCCTCCATGCATCATAGTCAGGGGTGTACATGCAATAACTATTAGACTCCAGCTTCATGTAGTAGCAATTTCTCTACAAGTCACTGATTTTCAGGACCTTCTACATGAATTCATCTTGGAACTCAAACTGAGACATGCTAAGATTAATGGTGAATGGGATGAACTATCGGGAGCCATACTGTCATGACACCAACAAAGGAGCGCATCCAATTCCGCCCTATAAGCCTAATAGAATCAGATAGTTGTAATTTCCACATTTGTACAACATCTTGGCATGACCCATCCAGGGAACCCTCCATTTGTTGTCTTGATCATGACGGTTTTTAAAAATATCTACCCATTTGTTTTTCAAGGCAGTTGGCCAATCATTGGCTAAGAATTCTTGGAGTGGAGAAAAAATGGGGGAAAACACGTTGGAAAGAGTCAATGTTGGGCACTTCCAGAAGCAGCTGAAGGCCAAAACCTGGAGTAAAGGATCACACCCTCCAAATCGTACACCCTTTACTTTTCTACATGCATTCAGTAAGATGAAGGTTTCAGCTAACATTGCAGGTACTGGGTTGACTTCCTTCTTCAATTACTGAAAGAAATCAAGCAAGGCCACACCAATGTTTCCGAAGACCTTGGGGAATATGACCATACTGTAGATTGCAATAACCAAGAGATCTACTCTCTTTTTCTCTGTTTGGATGAACAAGTATTATATTTCTGATGCTTGACCATAGGGAAGCAAAACTACCTCCTATTTTCCTTAACGAACCCTTGATAAGAGCCAAATACTCTTCGAACGTATCCGGCAAGTGATGTTAGCCTCACATGAGGGTTTTTGTTTTTGGGTGGCTTGGCATAAACCTAAATTTCCTTCACCTTACGTAAATTGCAAACGGCCAGATACTCTTCAAACATAGGCATCATGTGTAACACCCCAAAGATTCCCTAATTCAAAAAAATCCCTATAATTAAATCGTTAATTTAAAACCATATGATTTGGGAATTTCTAATATGAATCCCTAATTTTAGTTTGTGAATTTAATTGGGTATACATATTATTTTTATGACCGAATTGTGTAAAACTTAAAATTTGAAACCAAATTGTTTGCCTACCGTACGTCCATCCGTACTTCGACAGGGGCAATGCGGTATTCATTTGTTTATGGCACGAAGGCAGTTCTGCTTACTGAAGTGGAGATACTGTCACATCGAACTCTGAATGAAGTAAAGTTGGAGGAAGCTGAATTGGTACAAGCCCGATTAGAACAGTTGAACCTCATTGAATAGAAGAGATTGCAAGCCATTTACCATGGTCTGATATACTAGAAAAGAATGATGCTAACTTATGCTAAGATGGTTCGCCTGAAAGAAATCTAAAATGGGGATCTAGGATCTTACCAACTCAAAGAGATTTTTGTGGGAAATGCAATCCTAATTGGGAAGGGCCTTAGATTGTCAAGAAGGCATTTTCTGGTGGAGCGTTAATCTTAACGAAGATAGATGTGTAGAGCATTTGGGTGTTCTCTAAATATGAGCGCAAGTGCACACTCTTGTCGAGTTATAGTATAAAAGATATCGTCTCCCACAGGGATTGGACAGCTTATTCGAATCGCAATTCCTGCACAAGGAAAATTAAATGCACAAACGAGTTATAGTTTATAAAAGAATAAAAAGTAAATAAAACACAAGTAATTGATAGAAAAGATCAGGGTGATAGGATGGGTCAGATTATGATGCTCCCTAGTGTGAAACTGCGTTGAATAGGTTAAGGTGCTTTGCGCTGCCAGACTTTGATGACTCGGAGAATGATGGCAGATTGGATGCTTTGACGCTTTCATTGCCTCGACAGTGGAACAGACAATTGGCTCTGCATGATTGGTTCTATCTCTTAGGCATGTATCATCTGCAGGCGGACTTTTCTAGTCCAGCCCTCTTTGGAGGCTGTCATCTCATCGTTTGGATCTGAGGGAACGTTGAAGTTGGCATATAGGCATGTGATGAGAGAGGGGAAGTATAGCCGAACTTTTGATTTCTAGAAGCAGTTGTTGATTTCCTTGCAGATTATTTCTCCAACATTTATTTGCTTGTTCACCATGATGGAGTGGATGCAAGCAAGACGCGGCCGATCAACGATGGAGTTTTGGGAGGTGGGCAGTAGATGCCTTTTAATGAATGTGTTCCACAACATCGGCTCGGGCAGCAGTCGGCGACGTTGCACTCAACCGCCATGTTTTCCAGCCAACCACGACATGTTGGCAGCCATCAATCACTTGATTCTGTCATAGTCGGCAGCCGTCAGTAAGTGCATCCATTCTTCGTGAGGGTTGCCATCCATCTCGAGCCCATAGAAGTTGTTGATGACGATAACATTTAACTTGATAGGCTCTCTTTGGACAAACACGAACAATATCTCTGGTCGGGGGTGGTGGGCATAGAATTCTCTAACCAACGTGATGTTTGCCGACTCCGGCTGTCGTGCAAATATTTCCCAATCATTGTTGTTGATTTTCTCGAATAAGGCGGGCTCAAGGCCTCGGTCACCTGTCTGCTGAGAGTAATAGAACCCTTGTTCCTCTCATTTTTCTTGCTTTGCGAACTGGGTTTGGTACCGTTTTGCATCTTTATGGGAGAAGAACCTTTGGAAGGTGGGTTTAGATTGTGATGCTAATGCCATGTGTGAGACGGTTTGTTGTAATCTGAAACTAAAATAAGAAAATGAGAAAGAGAGCGTTGGATTCAGGAATAGGATAACAAGGAAATGAAAGTAAAGTAAATGAATGGGAGAGTTGGGGTTTATATAGATGGTGCCGAGAGATGTCGTGGCGGCATTAAATTTCGAACGAGTAGATTTCTTCGCGCACGTTACGGGTTTTTCGTCCATTACTTTTGTAGCCGTTGGCAGCTAGCCATTACACGATTTTTGCGCTAGGTTGCCCTCAGTTGTCTTGGCGGGATGGTGGGCGGGCTCCTTGTTGGGCCTTCTTCTTGGTTCGGCTCTTTTATTCCCACAACCTGAAATAAAAATAAAAATAATTAAATACTAAAAATAAAATAAATTCTGAAAAATAAGAAAAATGTGGAGAATAAATTTAACTAATTTAAAATCTAATCCTAAAAGAAAATAAATTGCAATAAACTAATTATATTCCTAAAATATAAAAATAAAGAAAATAAAAGATGAAATTAATTAAGTTATGTTGGGAGTGCATTGGGGTGCATTTCCCAGACATAACCATTTCCTGAGGTGATGTGTTGTTCTCCCTCCTGGGGGTCATCTTGTTCTTTGGCGTTCTTCTGTCTGCCCTGCTGCCTGCCCTGGCAGCTACTGTCATGCCCTGCCTCAGTGTTGACCTTAAAAGCTTGAGTGTCTGGGCTTCCTACTTTTTCCTTTTCTGGGGTTGTAGAACATTTAGCTTGATGTTTCGATTGTCCACCCTCATTATCATCTCCCCATGCTCTACATCTATTAACATTATACATGTGGCCAAGAATGGTCACACAAAGATGATAGGGGCGTTTTCATCGGCCTCGCATTTTAGGATGAAGATGTCTGCTAGAAAAATAAGGCTGCCCACTTGAACTAAGATGTCTTCGATCTTACCCTCCGGTTGTACGAATGGGTGATCGACAAGTTTCAGCATAATGGAGGTAGGTTTGGCTTGCCTAATACCTAGCTTATCAAAAACTGCCTTGGGCATCAGGTTGATGATGGCTCCTAAGTCGCGCAGAGCTCTCGTTGCATGGTTGTTGCCGATTCTGCATGGTATAACAAAACTGCGGGGATCCATCTTTTTGGCTGGCAGTTTGTTATGCAGCATAGCCATGCACTCCTCTGTCACAGCTACAGTTTCGAGCTACCCAATTCTCTTCCTCTTAAAAACCATGTCCCTTAGGTATTTTGCATAATTGGGCATGTTCTGGATGGATTCAACGAGAGGGATATTTATATGCACTTGTTTCAAAATATCTATGAATTTATTGAACTGGTGCTCCTGCTTCTGTTGCTTAAGCCTCTGGGGGAAAGGTGGCAGCATGTGGATGTCCTCTATGTGCTCCTTGCATGGGAACTTGAACTGTGGAGGATCATCTACCTCAGGGCTGCTGTCAGTCTCATCTTCCGCGGCAGCTAGTATTGATGTTGCTGCGGCAGGCAGTTCTTTTTTTGCTTGTTGTTCATATGCTGGCTTTTCCATTCTGGGTTCATCCAACTGTTTCCCACTTCTGGTTGATATGGCTTTGCATTGCTCGTACGTGGGTTTAGTTGCGGCCTCTATACTGCTGGATGATGCACCTATTGTCCTGTTGCTTATTATTTCCATGAATTGCCCAAACTGGGTTTCCAGGTTCTTCATCGCAGCTTCCTGGTTTTTCATCCTCATCTTAGTCCTGTCCATAAATGACTTATTTTTATCAATAAATTTGTTAGTACGAACATTAAAATCACTGGTGCGAGACATAAAAGTATGTAAACTATTTTCGAGTGAGTTATTGCTCGTATTCTGTTGCTGCTGAGGCGGCTGTCTTGACAGGTTCTGCTGGTATCCTCTCGGTTGCTGAGCTGGGTTGGCAGCTGTGTTTGGATTACTCTAGGAGAAGTTCGGATGCTTCTTCCATCTAGGGTTGTAAGTGTTGGTGTTTGGCATGCTATTCCTCCTAAAGGTCCCCATGAATTTCGCGGATTCAGTGCACTTAGAGGAATCGTGATTGCCCCCACACTCATCACAAAAAGGCTTCATAGCCTTGGCCTCGTATGTCTTTCCTTTTGCCATACTCATCACCAGCTGTGTCAGCTTGTCCAAGCGGGCATTAACAGATTCCGTGGCATCTACCTCATTCACAACAGTTGGCCGCCTTATGCCACCGCGGTGGGCTGTAGGGAAGTTGTAGTCGTTCTTAGCAATCTTATTCAGAATCTGTAGTGCCTCCTCAGGTGGTCGGTGGAGGATTATCCTGTTGGCAGACACGTCGAGCATCATTCGAGTTGGGTAGTTCACCGCATTGTAAAACATTGACACTTGCGTCCAAGCCGAAAAACCATGAAGCGCGCATTTATTGAGCATTTGTTGGTACCGCTCTCATGCTTCATAAATTGACTCGTCATCCCCTTGTCGGAAAGCTGTGATATCATTTCATATCATGTCTATGACATTAGATGGGTTGAAACGATCCAAGAAGTCATTGCACAACTCCGTCCATGTGCTGAATGAACCTGTCGGCTGGTTTTCAACCACTGCTTCGCCTATCCCTTAGTGAATAGAGGAATAGCCTCAGCTTTAGCACATCTTGGTGGATTCCGTGCATCTTGAATCTTCTGCATATGTCTAAGAATCCTCTCAAGTGCTTCTGAGAATCATCTGTGGCAGTTTCTCCAGAAAGTCCCAATGTGTTGATAATGTTGAACATTATGGGCTTTAACTCAAAATGGTCCGCTTAAATTTCAGGCTATACAACAGTTGGGTCAAATCCCCTAAAGTCATGCTCCAAACAGTCACTGGTGGTTTGTACATACTGTTGCTGCCTAGGCGGAATTGGGGGTTGTTGTCTAGGTGGAACTTGATGTTGTTGTCTGGGCGACGGATCTTGCTACCCATCCCTGCCGATACGGGCATCGTTGGCAGGCTTATCGACTTGGCTGTAAACCATTGTTGCTTTTGTTTTTCCCTCTTCCTTGGCTTTTCCTAGGGCTTCTCTAACTTCTTTCTTAAGTTCTCTTGCTCTTCGTTCGATGTCATCAAAGAAAACGATTTCGCCCTTTGGATTTGCTCTGGTCATGCACTAGCAAAGAAAACTGTAAAATTCTTTTTTTCCGAATATAATAGAAAAATAAAAACTAAAATTTAAATGCAAATTAAAATAAAAGTGCATAATATAAAAAAGAATTTACTATTGCCAATCCCCGGCAACGATGCTAAAAACTTGTATAACGTTTAGGTGTTCTGTAAATATGAGCGCAAGTGCACACTCTTGTCAAGTTATAGAATAAAAGATATCTTTTGCAATAGGGATTGGACAGCTTATTCGAATCGCAATTCCTGCACAAGGAAAATTAAATGCACAAATGAGTTTTAATTTATAAAAGAATAAAAAGTAAATAAAACACAAGTAATTGATAGAAAAGATATGGGTGATAGGATGGGTCAGATTGTGCTACTACCTAGTGTGAAATTGCGTTGAATAGGTTGAGATGTTTTGCGCTGCAAGACATTGCTGCCTCGGCGGAGGATGACAGAGTGGCTGCTTTGACGCTTTCGCTTTTTTGGTAATGGAACAGACAATTGGCTCGGCGACAAACTCTGCAGACCTTCAAGGCTCGACAGAACGCGTCGATATTGATCCCGCTTATGTCTAAGTCAGAATACTGTTGTTGCCCAATACAGATGATACTCGTCACGGCGTGAATCTTGCTAAGACATCAACCTTGGTTTGTCCTCTTTTAGCCGCTTTAAACTCGTACCTATCTCTAGGTCGAATTGATCAACACCTAATTAGAGTGAGGATCGTACTTATCCCTTTCGTGAGTTCGACTCTCTTGATTTCGAACAAATAGATATTTGACAACTAATCTTTCAAACTTAATTGAAAACTATAAAGAGCATGAAATAAGCAAACCTTGAAGTTTTATTGCAAAAAAAACTTAATTCCTAAACAACCGTTCTCACACTAGTTTACAACATAACTCAAACCCAAAAGAGAATTTAGAACATAATTAGCGGCAAGAAAACTTAAACTATGCCTAAGGGAAAACCTAAGTTGTCTTGAATTACAAAATATGTCAAGTATATATAGGCATTAGCTAAGCCAAGTCCTTCTTGGAGTAGAAGTCTTCAAAGTAGCTTTTGCATTAAATGCAACCTTTAATTCTGACTTCTTTAGGTTGAATGTGGACTACTTCTCGTTGCCTTGCACCACAAGTTATCTTGATCTCCTCCTTCGGCGGCTCTGTCCACTACTCCTGGCATCAGAAAATTGAGTGGATGGCATCGTTGGAATCAGGATTTTTTGCTCTACAGATCGCACTCCAATTCTCCAATTCCTCAGCTTGCTGCCCTGGGCAGCAGCTATGGCGGTGGCAGCTACTCGACAGCGGCTATCTCTGTCTGGAACTGCATCAGTACAGCCCCTAGTATGCTGCCTCTGCATCCTCTCCTCTGATCTGTGCTCTTCCTAGCATCTTCTAGTCCTGAAACGCAAACTAAACTAAAACAACATCTTTTCCTTACCAAATAAAAGATAATCAATAAAATCATGGAAAAGTGAAGAATACTGTAAATATGCAATGCATGAACTTAAATATGCCTAAAATGTACTTAAGAACATCAATAATGTGAGATAGAATGCATATAAAATATAGGACTAATGAGAACTTTACAAGATTCGAAAGAGGTAAGCAATCTAGTGAACTCAGACTCGGTCAAGAACTACTACGCTTGAAGAAGGGAAAAGAGATGAAGAGAAAAAAAGATGAAAGAATGAAAAAGCAGAGTGAAAACTCTAAAGGGAGCTTCACAAAATGAAAATACGCAAGGTGAAAACCCAAAAAGGGTGACTTAGGTATCGAAAAAAGAAAAGAAAAAGAAAAGAGGGGTTTAAGATGAAAACTTGAAAATGGCGTCTTGAAACCGAAAGAGAATTTGAGTTGAAAACCCAAAAAGGCGGTTCAGATGAATTTTGAGATTAGGCACCCGACAAACAGACCCTCTCAGATATCAGAGAATTTAGTGAAGAAATTCTAGCAAGGGATCTACTTCGGTTGATGGGCTCTTGCATCATTCATATAGTGGATGTCTGGGACATTGTGTCGTGCTTTATTTTATTTTCTCCTTCATGTTTTTCACAACTCTTTTAAATCATCTCTAACTTTTTTCAAATATTAATGAATTATTATTTTTTGGCTTCTCCTATCTTTTCTACGAGCATCCTACAAGTAGGTTGATATAGATTCTTGGAAAGCAAATGATTTATTGGTATTACTATGTTCTAACCTAGATCATGATGGAAACAGAAATTCAAGCAAATATCATATTATTCATTTAGAATCAGACAAGCAAAACATATATAGAATAGATACAGAATCATACAATACAAACATATACAAAATCAGACAAGACAAAACATATGCAGACTTTGACAAGACAAAATAGGTGCATACTCGGACAAGACAAGATAGATACAGACTCGGGCTGGTAAGCCTCTAGCTACCCATCCATTCGCTACATATCATTCACGAGTTATCCCAAAACTCATATTTAACCCTGCAAATAAGCTAATAGTATAAAAATCCAAATTAATTTTAGAAACAGATATATGAGCATCATAAGGCAATTTCAGATAATACTTCCTCCTTAACATCCCAATCCCCATGTAGAGTGCAGAATGTAAAATACTATATAGATTGACTTTTAAAACACCACATAGATGTCAGACTTTTAGAACAGAACATATGTACACGATTTTCAGATTACAGAACAGATGTACCAAACTATCAGATTAATGAACATATATACCAAACTTTCAAATTAAAGAACATATACAAAGTATTCAGAAGTTCATTATATTCAGAAAAGAAAAGACGTACATATTTAAAACAGTAACAATACATATATACAGATTATTCAGAAATACGAGTTATTTAGAAACACACACTATTTAATAATATAAATTATTCAGTCAAACTAACTATTCAATCAAGTTCATCAAATTCAAGCATTTACACTAAATAGTGCAGACGTACATATAACATAAAATCATATGACAATATGCCTATAAAAATTAAAGTACATTACCTTAGTAATCGTATACCCTGAACTCACAGTACATGAATAACAATAACATAAATAACAATCACATAATACAAGAATTTTTTGCACAAAATATTTTAGCACAAACGAGACACACATGTTTACGGTAAGCATTTACTGAATCAGAGTTTTTGGTCGGATTTTCCAAAACCCTTAGTTTCGAATAATCAATTCATATATCAACAAATTCCTATAAACAGATAGTCGATAAAACTAATTAACGGTGTGAATTGTATATGAAGTCTAAATTAAATAAATGTTCTAAAAATCAGAAAGTCACTTCCCTCAATTAGGTGTGAGTATCTTGATTCTTGAACACAAGTGAAGGGCTCCACAATAATTTGAATTGACGTTCCTCAATTTCACCAGTGACATGGGGTTTATGACTTTCAGGTTTCAACCCAAATGGCAATATAAGCCGAGGTTGCTGATGACTCACATATCATGGTGTGCAATGCAACGTTTGCAAAAAGGGGTGCCGAGGTTTTGCGAGGAAATTTTTAATGCTTGAAACAGGCAATTGACGGTGAAATCGGTGGTCACGATATCGGAGATGTGCCGGAATGAAGAAACTCACTCACGTTGTGGCTCGCGGCCAAACTGAAAATGCACGGCCGTTGGACTCACAAATTGGTTTGCAGCATAAGGTGAACGGTGTGGCCATGCAATTATGGTGAACCAAGAACGAACGGTTTCTCATATCAGTGTGGTGGTTTATGGCAAAAGACAGGTGATGAGTTGGTGGAAAAAGTTGTATTTATATCTTAAACAAAGGGAGAAATTACAAGACATGACCTTGCACTCCCCAAGGCTTACAAAAGTGACTTTGCAGTTCATCTCGTTTCCAAATCAATTTGTTATGGATGCACCAAACCAGGATATCATCTCAGAACCAGGGACTGCGGCCAAGGATAAGCCAACAGCACTGGGCCCACCAGCAGAGAATGTTGCACCTGGAACGCGCAAAAGCAATAAAGAAAGTGGATCTTCTACCAGACTAACGGATTTTGTCCTATCCTAAAGGGCTGGATATAAATAATTGGTTGTTTTTATTTTAAAGAGCTATGTAAAAACCCTAGATATTTGTTTCCTTCCTCTGAATCTATCTTCAATCTTCTTTTTTGTTCCATTTGTTTCCTTCAAGCACGATTTCTCCATAACAATTTGGTGCTTTCATTGCCCACATTGAGCTATGGGGAACAATACCGAAGCCATTAAAACACTCCAGGAGGCTTCCACTCGTCATGAACAATCCCTTGCCACACTTCGGGCAACAACCACTGAGAACAAACTAGCACTCCAAGATGTGTTGCGCTAGTTAACAACCATATCTGAGCAGTTGGACCAACCGGCTCAATCGACCGTCCTTCAGGAAGGTTCAAGTGATACGAGAGTTCGTGGTAAAGGAAAGTTGCGCGACGACAACGAAGATGGGTTTCCCTTCACTCAAAAACCAGTTTTGGTGGAGCTGCCGCTCTTCACTGGCTAGGACCCCGAAGAATAGATTGCTTTGGCACAAGATTTCTTCGATTATTACTACACCGAAGATCATCATCGCTCTACCATGGCGTCATTTCGTATGGATGGTGTTTCCAGGAAGTGGTTTCGGTGGATGCAACGTCAGCGTTAGTTAGTCGGCTAGGATCATCTCGTGAGGCTATTCATATACGCTTCGTTGTGACAAAAATCGAGTCATTGGAAGGCCATTTAACGAAGTTGTCTTAGACGACGTCGGTTTAGGAGTATCAAACGCGTTTTCAGGATCTGGTGTTGTGTACTACAAACCTACCCGAGATTTTCTTGACCCAATGCTTCATTTCGTGTCTCCGAACCGATAATAAAAATGAGGTGATATCTCAACGGGCTGCTTCCATGAGTGAGGCCATGTCTCTCGCACGATTTCACGAGGCCTGTCTGAACGAGATCAAGCTTTCTTTGGGTCGTGGCATTGGGCCCAAGTCTCCTCCTCTTTTGCCCACCTCGTTAGCTTTCAATAATGGGCCTCGTTACTTGCCAGGTCGACCACCACCAGTTGAGGTTTCAACAAAACCCTCTAACCCTAATTTTCCCCAACCACGCAAATTTTCCACCACTGAAGATCAGGCGCGTCGTGGCAAAGGGTTGTGTTATTACTGTCAAGGGCCACCGTTGTACGGGTCCTCAGTTGTTTTTACTCGATGATACCGCCGACGAGGAACCAGTTGATGAGTCTGACGCCGATCTGGATATTGAGGAAAAGGATATGAAGAATCTTGAACATTCTTTAGTTTTCTTCAATGCTCTCGCGGGCTGTTATACACCAAACACCTTGCATGTTACCGCCGAAATTCATGGGTGATCTGTGTGGATTCTAATAGACAGCGGTAGCACACTTAATTTTGTGCAGTCTCGTGTGACTCGTTATTTAGGGTTACCTATTACGGCCACCCCAAATTTTTGGGTATTGTTAGGTAACAGTGAGAATCTTCGCACAGAGGGTTGTACCTGTGATTTGAAAATTCGGGTTCAATAGACTGAATTATCCACTGATTTCTATGTTCTGCCTCTGGAAGGAACTGAGATGGTTCTTAGGGTGGCTTGGTTAGCTACGTTGGGCCCAGTCACGATGGATTTTTCCAACATAACACTGGAATTTCAGCTTCAGCAAACTCAACATCGATGGCAAGGTGAACTCGATATGAGGCCTCAATAGATGCAGATTCAGACATTGTGCCGCTTGTAAAACACTGGGTCCGTCACCGCCTTTTATCACTTACAGTTGGGAGGTCGTTCTGACCGGGGTCCCAAACCGATTGCTCGACGATATGCAACAATTAATTGATGAATATTTAGAGGTTTTTGAGCCGCCCACTGGATTACCTCATGCTAGGGAGACATATCATTCGATTCATCTTATCCCAGGCAGTAAACCAGTTAATGTCCATCCCTATAGGTATCCACATTTTCATACATGAATGTAGAACTAAATGTTCTAATATAATAATTGAAAATGTTTTTGACTAAACTAAAAAGAATTTAAAACATATATTAAGTCCAAACAACTTAAAAATAAGTTTGAGGAAGTTTTAAAAGGTTTTGGCAAGGTTTGAAACGTTTTAAGTAACCAAACCAGGTTTTTCAAAGTACCCATTTCGATACAAGCTAAATTGTATCGATACGTTTTGAAACTGCCAAAACACGTACGTAAACAGGGCTTGCCCGTTTCGATACGAAGGGTTTCGGTTTCGAAACACCCCTTTGGTGTTTCGATACGCCCAACGGTAAAAAACTCCCCAACGGTCATATTTCCCAACGACTTTTTTTAAATACATCTCAACGGCCACTCTTACCAAAACGGTTTGTAACTTTTTCAATACAGCCCAATAACGTTTCGATGCGGCGAGAGGCGTTTCGATACGACTTGCTGCATTAGGCTCCAACGGCTAGTACTGAAATAGGTCGTTCCGATACGGGCTCGTATGTTCCGATACGGACAGCTACAGAACATCATTAATGGTGGGAAATAAAGTTCCCAATTGCTCTAATTCAACCCCAACAGTCCTCAACGGCTACAAACTCAATTGGGAGTATAAAAAGGACCTCCAAGCATCAAGAGATGGTTAATTCTTCAATTTTTAACAACATTATGATGAGAAAATTGTCTTAGGTGGTTAATTGTTAATTCTTTGTATATACAACACTTGTGTGCCAAAATTGTCAAATTTCTTCAAGTGTATTAGGATTGGGTGAGTGAGCTTAAGAGTGCAAACTATCTACCTAGTGAGGGATTTCAAGTTTGCTCAAATTTCTCTTGTAAAGAGGTGTTTACTCAAGATTTGGGTTAGAAAGCTTTGAGTGTGTAAAAGTTGTCTCCTCATCCTAGAAAAAGGGAAAAAATTCAAGAGTGAATTTGGTGAAATCCTTAGTGAGAAGTTAAGGTAGTGAATGTAGGTGCTTGTTAGAAAGCTAAACCAATATAAATCCTTGTGTATATTGTCTATTTTTCAGCTCCCACAAAATCACTCAAATAATCAACTTCTCCACCACTTGGCAAAATAAATTGGTTGAAGAAAATCGAGTCTATCAAGCCAAACAATTGGTATCATAGCTTGTCTCAATTGAAGAGGATTAACATCCTATTGAGGCGATCCGACAAGCTCGAACAACAATTCAAACAACCGGTTCAATGGCGCAATACATCGACAAGCCACCCTTCTTCGACGGGACCAACTACGCTTATTGGACGATTAGAATGAAGTTCTTCATCAAATCCAAATACTACAAGCTTTGGGATATTGTTGAAGAGGGTCCCTATGTGCCACAACGAAGTAAGGTGGAATGGAGTGGGGACGATCGTAAGATGATGGATCTTAATTGCAAGGCTTTGCACATCCTCTCTTATGCATTTAGCCCAAACATCTATGAGAAGATGCCATCCTGTGAAGATGCCAAGGAAGTATGAGACAAGTTTTAAGTTACATATGAGGAAACAAACGAAGTAAAGGAGACCAAGATCGGCCTCCTCAACCACGAGTATGAGAACTTTAAGATGGATCTAGAAGAAAACATTGAGAAGATGTTCCATTAATTCTCCACCATCACCAATGGACTAAAAGGCTATGGAGAACTCATTCCGGAAGAAAAGCTTGTCCGAAAGCTTATCTACTCCCTTCTCGAGTCATGGGACTCGAAAAATACCGCCATCATCGAAGCCAAAAATCTTAAAACCTTGAAGCTTGATGAACACATGGGGTTACTTCTCACTCACCAAATCATGAAGAAAGACAAAGAAGAGAAGAAGAAGAAGGAAGAGATAAGAAAGATGGGGAAGAATAAAATCATGGAGCTAGGCATCAGCGCGAGTGTCGTTGCTCTCAAATTCTCCATATGTCAACATGTTTATTCAAGCGAGGAGGAAAGTGAAGATAAAGAGATGATCATTCTCTTAAACAAATTTGTTCGGTTCATGAAGAAGAAGAAATAAAAATCAAAACATGAATCGAAGAAGAAGATGAAGGATTCCCACAAGTCCAACAAAAAGGGATCATCTTCAAAAAAAAGCATACGTGACGACATGGAGTGATGAAGACTCCAACGATGATGAGGTAACCCACCTATGCTTCATGGCCCTCAATGAGGGGGAGGTAACTTCTAACTAATCTTGCTCAAATTCTTATTCATTTGATGTGTTACGAGAAGCCTATGATGAATTGATTTTTGAATTCAAGGCTTAATTTTTGAAAAACAAGAAATTGATTTCAAAGTTAAAACCGAAAATGATTTGCTTTCTAAAACCAATTTAGTGTTTGAAGCAAAAATCAAAAATTTCAAACTTAAAGTTTCAAATTTACAAGAATTTCTTCAAACCATGGAAAAAGATAATCAAAAGGAAATCGATGATCTTAAGAAAGAAATGGTTTTGATTTCCAAGGAACTAGAAAAAAATTAATTTTGGAAAATCAAAATTTTTATCAAAGACAATCTAGTGCTCCTAGATTCTTAATAGAAAATGTTTTTAAAGCGTTTAGGTTCCAAAAGATCTAATCACTTCAACAAAAAGGGATGAAATTGAAAAATGGATTCTAAAAGGGACTAAACTTTGTGCTACTAACGTTTATGGATCAAGAGCAATTTGGATACCAAAATTTGTGTGATTGTCTTATTTTAGGTGATGGAAAATGTTCAACAAGTCAAATATTGAGGGGGAGCTCCACACACAAAAGGATAAACACTTGAAGAAGGAAGGCTTCACATCCTCCCTTGAGTTCAAGTGTGGTAAAATCTAGTTGTTTTATTTGTTTAATTTGATTTATTTTTTTTCAACTAGATTATCATATATGTTGGACTAACATTATTTGTTGATGCTTTGAGTAAGGGGGAGCCATTTTAAAACCAAAATTCTTATTTGTGTCGTTTTTAACCTTCTAAGTTATTTTGAACTTAAAGTTACTTAAATTCTTTTTTATATAACAAAAAGGGGGAAGAATTGGTTTGAAAAATTGATTTTTCAAGTGTTTCAAGTGAATAAGGGGGAGCTTCTACTTTATTTAATTTTCCAATTTTCTCTTATTCAAAATTTTTTAAATACTAAGGGGGAGAATCCTAAAGAATTTTTCAAGCTGGTTTTATTATATCAAAAAGGGGGAGATTGTAGAATTAAATGTTTTGATATAATAATTGAAAACTGTTTTGGACTAAACTAAAAAAGAATTTAAAACATACTTTAAGTCCAAACAACTTGAAAATAAGTAAGAGGATGTTTTAAAAGGTTTTGGCAAGGTTTGAAACATTTTTAAGTAGCCAAAACCAGGTTTTTCAAGGAACCCATTTCGATACAGGCTAAATTGTATTGCCGTTTACCAAGTGTCCGCAGGGATGACACCATTCAAAGCCTTGTATTGCCGTCATCCTCCAACACTTCTTAACTGCAAGGAAGAAGGGTCGTCCAATGATCAATTGGATACTGATTTAAATGATTGGGATTTGTTGATCCGAGAATTGAAACTGAATCTCTCTCGGGCTCAAAATCGAATGAAAACGTAGGTGGATAGGCATCACAGGGACAAGGAATTCAAGGAAGTCGACTGGGCATTTGTGTGTTGGCAACCATATTGCCAATTATCTCCGCGTTTGCAGAAACACCATAGGCTCAGCCCTAGAATTTTTAGCCCATATCAGGTGATTTAACGCGTGGGAGCTGTGGCATATAAACTCGGCCTTCCCGACTCTTCGCGAATTCATCCAGTATTTCATGTCTCTCAGTTTCGACCATTCAGAGGCCAGCCCCTCCAACAAATTACTCCTCTGCCATTGTTGCTGGAACCAAACAGTTCTTCACCACATATGTCTCTAACAAACCTTGAGGACAAGGTTCTGCTTCAGGGAGAGGGTTGTCACGCGTCGTTACTTGCATCAAAATAAATCCTTAAACTCAAATAAATAATTAAAAATAATGTAGCGAGAGTAAGGGTCGATCCACATGGACTAGGGAGTTCCAGCACCTATTCGTTTTGACTTAGACCAAGAAACTTGCAAAAATAAAAATGGGAGTTTAATAAACTAATTCAAGTAATGGAAGAATAATAAAAGCGAAAAGAAATATTTAAATAAATTATGGAATGAATTAGCCTCAAGCTTTGCTTTGCCACAACTCTTCTCGATCAAAAAAATGAATTTTGCTTCAACCTTCTTGCCGGTTATAGTCTACAAGGCCCAACTCTTGTAACTTTCTTCTCTACGCTAAACTCAATTCCATGGGCAATCATTGAAATCAAGTGCTAAGTTGATTAGCTACGGCAATCGATGCTAACACAAGTCTGCATTAGTGCTGGAGAAGCCCGAGCTCGGATAGTTTTCTCGATGAGAATCGTTTTCGGTTTTGATTCCCCTTAGTGGACCGCCACTAAGTTTGTTCTTAGGGAGTTGAATTTGCTAAAAGCCTATTCTCGTCCCTAACGGTGGATCTGAACCACTTCTAACCCGACAACGCCTTCGGAATGAAATCATTGAGATGCCTAAAGGTTAGGTCGATTGCCTAACCAGTTTTATAGAGAATCGAGAAAAGAAATGTTGGAGGAATGAAGAACTCTTCTAATCTCATGAGGTAAGTTGGGTTTAGGGTTGCTTTTGGCTAACGGAAATTTAGCTAAGCATGGTTAGTGAAGAAACCATACTTAGTTTTAACAAAGGAAAAGAAAAATAAAAACCAATAAAGGTAAAAGAAAAGAGATATATTTAAGCTCAAGATAAATGAAGAACAAGAGTGAATTCCATGGTGAGTTTCATCCCAAAGTGGGGTATTTATAGTAGTCTAAAACCGTAAAAACCACTCCAAAGTGATAAAGATACATTCTAAAATAATTCAAATTAATTACATAAGATAATGATAAAGTTTAAAATTTAAATCTCGTTGATATACGACTGATAAGTTATCACGCTGCTGACGTCAGCTTCTAGAAGGTATTGATGTGGCGTCCAATCAGCATTCATGCCCCAGTTCATGCCCAACATCCCAGCCACGATTCTAGATTTTTTACTGTTCCCAACCTATTCCTATTTGTTCTGCATCTACCAAGTTCTTCATGAAAAAACACAAAATACCCCACAATTAAGATCTACAAATCATCAATTTCAGCACAATTATGAATAAAACGATGACTAAACTAGCTACTCATCAAATTCCCCCTCACTTATTCGATGTTTGTCCTCAAGTATCTTAAAATTAAACAAATCTAAGCTCAAGTTCTCATTCTTAATTTCATGAAGTCTCAAGGTTTCCGGTACGACTAAGTATCTAAACATGAAATAAAATAAAGGAGCAAAAGAGAAATGGCAAGACTTAGAAAAAATTTAAGCAAAAATGACATTCTAATACCATGTTAACAACAATGATGCAAACCCAGTACCCTCACAAGGAATCGCTCATGTCACTCAAAATGTTTAAGGGTAGAAAAACAATCACTCGAGCCAAAACTAATTAGAGCATTACCATAGGCTTGTGGTTAAATCTATTCTCCACTACTAAGTATGAATGTGATGGAAAAATCAGGAGGTCTTAAAAAGGTTGTAACGGGGGTAACGTTCGGGTAGGATAAAGGCCGGAAAATAGGGGTTAAAATTCAAGACAAAAATCATCCCAAAATTCTTATTCAAAACTGTTTTTTTCTCTTTTTTTCATTCGAACAAAAACTGTGAAACTGCACTGCTTATTCTTTTTTTGGCTTTGTAGATTCGAATAAACTCTGCACTGTATTTTCTACTGCATATTTGAACTATTTTCTACACTTAATTTTTTTCTGTAGTGTATCTTCTGCACTGTTGGACTTCACTGTTCGAAACTACTCTTTTTTTTCCTGCACTACTCAATTCGAATCTGAATTTTTCTTCAGTGTTGATTCGAACTAGTTTTTTAGACAATTTTTTCTTGAAAAAGGGTGACAAAAAGTGGGAAAAATAGAATTGGTGTGGGTTAAATAATAAGGTAATCCAAAGAAAAAGGTTAAGGCTGAAAATTGTTTCACTAAGGGATAATAACAAGGGGTAGGCTTTTGGGAAGAGAATGAGGTTAAACCTAATGCCTCTATCATATTAATGCATCAGAATAAAAAATATAATCCCGAAAAGTATTTAAACGACAAGTTCTAGAATGCAACTAATTAGTTAGGCACACTCAAGGAAACAAAGAGCATAAATAATGCATGCTCAATAAGATCAAAAGCTCTCATGAATTGTCTTGTGTACATAGGTAAGCATCATGTCAATTAACGAAGTAAGGAATGTCATGACAAGGGTTATAAGAAAAATTCCAAGCATGCCATAATCTATTATGTAACCTAAATTTTTTAACAAGAAAAATACTAAAGTCATACGGGAAAAAAGGACTAGGTGAAACAAAGGAAATCAAAAAGTAACTTAAATTTAAATAAAATCAAGAACAAGAGAACAAGAAATCGAACAAGCAATTATAAGAATTTGGCATGGATACCCCCTCACTTTAAGCATGATGTCCCATTATGCAAAGAAAAACGAAAGAGGGGGAATGAGGAAACTCCCTGAACTAGTTACACCCATGATGTCTTGCGGGAGCATACAACAACGCCCTCTAAGGACAAGGGGCTCCGGTCGGTTGGGGAGACCATGAGCTTGATCTCTGGTCCAGACCATGGTGGTGGCGGCTGGTGGTTATCGAAGGTGAAGGAGATGAGAACAAGGAATGGTGCGGCGAGTTCAAGTATATCAGCTGGAATTATCCAGGTTCGTGATTTCGGGTGCTATTGTGCATCATGTCATCGTCTCTCTTTTTGCATGTCACTGTGTGTAACAAAAAAACGTGTTGTGATGCTTTAATTCGACCAATACCGAAGTTAAACGCTTGATTAAAAAAAGCTTGGGTTCCTGAAAAAATAAAATAAATTAAAACAAAAATTAAAAAATAAAATAAAATGAATAATAATATTAAAAACTTAGCATATGAAAAATAAAATGGGCTTCCTCCCATTCCGCGCTTTATTTAACGTCGTTTAGCTCGACGACCTGGTTCAGACTACAAGCACTGCGACAAATACTTTTTCCACTTCTTGTGCATTGTCCAACTGAGAATTTCCTTAAGAGGAATTTTACGATTATGGAGTTCATTCGTTTTGTCCTTGTAGATTTGATATTTTCTTCGAACATTTTTCAGCCTTGAAACTTGTCTAAAATAATTACCGATAAGATATCTCTTTTACTCAAAAATTTGCACTTCAAATCATTTGGAGGCAATTTTAACTCGATATCTGGTGCCTGCAAAATGGAAGGGAAATTTTTAATTTTTGAGGGAGTTAAGTGTAGATCAAAATTGACAAATGAAATATTTTCCAACTCCCTAATTTTTTCGTCGTGGCCTTCCAATTCCCTGCACAAATTATCAGATAAGTTATATTCTATAAACTTTTCAGTGGCAGGTTCAATGACATCGATAAAATTAATACTAGCAACATTATCTGGATGTCGCATTGCTTTGTATACGTCAAATTTAATGATCTCACCGTCGAACTCCATTGTAAGTGTAACACCCTTCAACTTAATGTATAAGCTTAACATATATCATGACCAAACATATAACTTAGTTAAACTATTATCATTCAAATATCAACTAACACGATCATATATTAGCAAGTTTCCAATTGAGATAGGCATGATCAACAAGAAAATTCAAACTACAAGACACATATATGTTATTCGAACCACAATTAGAGCATGAAGAACAAGGATACAATTAGACATAGTTACTTCTTAGTCAAGAAACTCTACAAACATAGTTGAACATTTTCATTGATACTCGATCAAACTCAACCCTTACATACTTAATATACATCCGGCTATTACCATTATACCCTATACATATTCGAAAACCATAGTAACAAGGCATATACACATGTCTAATGTTTCATAATTGTTCTAACATATCAAAATAAGCAAGCATACTATATAGTCAACCAACTTAGCATTGTAAGGATCCATCCAAATCTATCAGCTAAACAAACAATACTAGATGCATATTTTTCCTATATCAAATAACATATCCAACAAGTTCAAAACACCATTCTAATCATGTTCTATTTCTAATAAGGACACTAGATGTTATTACCTAGATCAAACATAGAAATCACACTTAAGATCAAATATTCGAATCCAACAAATACACGAACCATATAAATCATACTCAAATTCAAATCAAGTTTGGTTAACTTCAAACATAACTCCTTCATATCATTAAAACAATATGTACATATCAACCATTCAATCATTACATATTGTAACTTGTTTTCATCTTATACAAGCCAAAACTTATCAAATACGAGTTTCATAATGCCTATGACATACTAACATTGACTATGCCACCATCTAGAAGACTAATAAGACTATATCATACTTGTATGTTGACTTGCGGCAGCTCCCGAGACAAAATGGATGGCTCTTGGATATCAGAGGACTTGTTGTTTGGAAGAAGGAAACAAGAGAGTGATAAGTACACATAATGTACTTAGTGAGGCAACCCTAAACATTACTTATTTCAATATTTTAAAGTCTTATTCATATCTTCAAGGTTACTTAGCTAGGCTTAGTATATATAAGTTCACCTAACTAGTCCATCATACACAAGAAAACAAAGCTAATTTCACAAATACATTAAGGCAAACATACATGTATCATCTAATAGTTCAAACACTCATATCATTTTGGCAGCAAAGCAATGTACATATATTACATCATATCATTGGTTATACATCCATATCATTTATCACATACTCACATTATACAAATAGGGTCACTACCCAACTCATATATCATGTAACATATAATATTGGATACCCAAGGTATCAAGGTGTCTCAACACCACATATCATATATCAGAGGATGCATAAGCATTAATGGTGACTTACCACCATTCATATAATAAGGTGACTAACCACCTTGCAGGTTTAAAGGTGACTAACCACCATCGTGAATCAGAAAATTTATGAGCTCAATGACTCTAAGGCAGACCCTTCTACCTAAGGACCACTAATTAGCCAAGGACTTAAAGTATCTTTTAAATTAAACAAACACAAATCATGTTTTTAGCAACCAAGCTTTGCAATTCATTAACTATAACTCATTCGTCATTCAAACGTGTCATGGCATTTCAATGTAAATCAAATATGTCCTGGCAATTCACATGTAAATCAAATATGTCATAGCAATTTACTTGGTTCGATACAATACCATTCAAGTATTAACTAGCATTAAACATATATCATATGAATCATTCATTTCATGTTATCTAACAATAGCATATCAATCATATCGTCAACCATATCACCAATGTTTTCACAAACATATTGCAAGATCATATAACGTATTCATGTCACCATAACACTAAATATGTACCAATCATCATCCATATGGTTTTGCAGCAAACTCAACATATCTTCTTTAATCATATACTCCTCAAAAACAGTAGCTAACTTCCATGTATAAGTTTTCTCATGAAGCTCAAAGAACTAATACCTCAATAGCACATCACATGAAACATAACTACACTTGACTAACACTAAACATGTAACATTTGTTCATTTCCTTTAATCCTTCTTCCTTAACATGTTAAATTTACCAAAACATTATTAGATTCATTTCATGCTTCATTTCATATCATCAAGGAAACATAAACACAATGGTTAGGATGCAAGCGTAACCCTAAGTTTACTACACTCACAAATACTTCCAAGCTAGTTTGAATCCTTAATGGTGATGCCTTTGCCCCTCCTTTTGGCTTGCTCAACCCTTGTTTCTTCCTAGGTCTCTTCACCAATTTGATCTTGACTCATAACATAACATATATAACACACATTAGAACTTAATTCAAGCATATATACACATCAACTTAATCGCAATTACATAAACATTTGAATCTGCCCCCTAAACTAGCAGTTTGAGTAGCACTTACTAAGCGTCCATAACTTTTTACTCACAACTCCAAATTAGGAGTTCTTTATCATTCTAGAAAGATTATTCAAACACCTTTACAACCATGTATATCACTTATTTTTATCATTTCCCTATTAATAAAATTTATTGTTTGTAAATGGGGCATTTTCAATAACCTATTATGTCCACTATTTTCAATTTGTATCTTTAGTGTACAATTAACCTATAATTCATTACATATTCCATTATGAGATTTTAACCACATTTACATACATATCATAACATTATTTTGAAGTTCCAGTAACCTCAAAAATAGGGCATTTAAGTCCCTTAATTATTACATTTTCCAAACCAGTCCAATTTAACTTTGAAGTGTTCTAGTTCATTTTAATCATTTATATAAGCTATATTTTCCTACAACCACATGTGTTTTCAATCATTTATGGTATCCCCTATTTCAAGAAAAATTTCCAGAAATTTTAGATGACCAAATGAACCCTTAAATTTTATTTTTATTCAATATAGTTTACCTAGTTCTAGTTTTATTCTTTTCTAGGCAGTCCGTTTGTAACTTAATTTCAAGTCACTTATAGTATCATTTTCATGTTTCCATGGCCTCTATATTATATTATTTTTCATGCTCTACAACTTTGTTCTACAACACGTTTTCTAATTCGAGCCCTAACATATTCAAAATTTCAGTTTAAAATAGGGCAGTGTTAGAGACCTAATATGGGCAGATTCACATTTAAGCTATGTTCATTCTTTAATTTCCTGAATTTGTTCAAGTTTAACATGAACCCATTAATCTAACAACAATCTAACACATTTCTAACATATTCCAGAAATATGCATGATTCAAATCCAACAAAAACAACACAAATATCAGAACATACAATCGGTAATGATAAAATTACACTTACTTTAAGTTTAAATTAACGTGCAAGCTTCACCTTTAAATTTCCAGCAACCTTTGTTTTAAACTCTCATTTTTCTCTCTGACTTCCTCTAACTTTTAGTGAGAGTGGAGAAGGAGAAAGGAGATGACGAGAATGTTGATTTAATTTGGGTGTTTAAACACTCCTTAGCCAAATGTCCATGTTTAGTGACACATGGTTTAACTATTAACCACGTAATCCCACTATACTCTTATATTATTACATTTATCTAATATATTTTAATTATTTTTGGTCCATTATAATTCATGATAATCTTATACATTTTCATACTTTATCATCTAACATTCACCAAAAATGTATCTATTTACATAAGTATTTGAAATATTCATTCCATTAATATACATATGCATGTACATCAATCACCTTAATTGTCACTAACTTATAATGTGTACTTATATTTTAATTAACTTATGTACACTTTGTTTCCTATTAATTTAGGACTTTTAACCATCTATTATCAATTCAATATACTCCAGTTTTACTTACTTATTTTTGCTACAACACCCCATATACTTTCCCACTTGCTATCACATTTATATTCAATTTACACTTTTCTTTTTTATTTTCTTATAATTTCTTCTAGGGTGGTTTTAGGGTGTTACAGTAAGAATTCCACTTCTTACATCTATTTTTATATTTGTCGTACTAAGGAAGGGACGACCAAGAAGAATTTCTGAAGACGGGTTTGATCGGTCATTTTCCATATCGATGACGTAAAAATCTGCCAAAAAAATAAGGTCATTTACCTAGACTAAGACATTCTTGAGGAGTCCTTCCGGGTATATTACGGATCTATCTGCCAACTGCACAGTAACTTTTGTATCTTTTAAAGGTTCAACAGAAGGTGAATTATATAAAGAAAGTGTCATAACTTTTATTGAAGCGCCTAACTCACACATGGCACGTTTAATACCAACCTTATCGATTTTGCAGGGAATTGCGAACATACCTTGGTCCTTCAATTTTGGCGGTAACCGTCGCTGAAAAACTGCGAATACGTGTTCTCCCAGACTTACCTTCTCTATTCCGGTAAGTCGTCTTTTATTTGTGCATAGATCCTTCAGGAATTTGGCGTATCGAGGTACATTTTTTATTACTTCTAGAAGTGGAATGTTAATTTCTGCTTTCTGAAATACATCTAAAATCTCCCTCTCTTCAGCTTGTTTGTCACGTTTAACCAACCTTGAAGGAAAATGGGGTGGAGTAGCATAGGGAGATGGTGCAGAAGGTGGATTGGACATACATTTCTCAATAGAAGATGGTGATTTCTCTTTACCTTTGTTTTGAATGCCTTCCTTTGTGGCTTTTGGTTCGATGATGGTACCGTTTCGTAGAGTGATGGCATTCACATTCTCTCTCAGATTGGGCTCCGTTTGAGAAAGTAATTTCCATTTTGGATTCTAAGCGACTTACCGCTAAGGTTAGTTGACTCATATGTTTGTCAATTTCTTCAAAGTGTGCTTCGGTCTTTAGTTGAAACTTTTCTTGGGCTAGCGCTAACCTTTCAACAATTGACTCCAATGATGGCCTCTGCGGTTGATATTGTTGTGGTGCAGTTGGTTGATAAGCTTGGTTTGGTCTCTGGTTTTGCACATAATTGAAATTCAGATGATTTTTCCATCCCGGGTTATACGTATCATTGATGACATTTGCTTGTGTAGTATCTTCTTCTTGTATCATCGGACAAAAGTCTGTCGGATGTTCTGGACTAGCGCATATCCCGCAAAGTCTAGATACTTTTCTATTGTCTGCAACAAGGGATTGAACTATTTCAGCTAGTTTGTCAATTTCATTCTCTAGGGAGAATGTACTTACCTCGTGAACCCTTCGAGATGGTTAAATAGATTTATTAAACCTTTGCGAGTTGGTGACCATGGTTGGTATTAACGTTTTTGCCGTTGTTGGAGTCATATTGACTAGAGCCCCACCGCTTGCTGCATCTACTACTTTCATATCCATGGGCGTCAATCCTTCATAAAAATACTGGAGTAGGGTTTGTTCCGACAATCCATGTTGTGGACAATTTGCGCAAAACTTTTTAAAACGCTCCCAATATTCATATAAGGATTCGATATCTTTTTGTTGAATGCTCAGGATACTGCGACTCATTTCACTCGCTTTTGCCACATGGAAGAACCTATCAAGAAAGAGTTTAGTCTTATCAGTCCAAGTTGTAACAGAGTTGGGAGGTAAATCAAATAACCAATCATTTGCGATATTTGCTAAAGAAAATGGAAAAGCTATAAGTTTAATTTGGTCATCGGATACTCCCTTAGGTTTTATGCTTAGACAAACCATGTGAAATTCCTTCAAATGTTTATGCGGATTTTCGGTCGGCAGGCCGTGGAAAGTAGGTAAAAGGTGAATCAAACCCGTTTTTAGCACGAATGGTGTTGTGCCATTCGGGAAGGTAATGCACATCGACTGTTGTCCATCAGGTGCCGCATTTAGCTGGCGAATAGTTTGATCTCCGTCTCCCATCGGATCCGGTTCTTCGTTGGTATGATCGAAATTCGACTTCACTTCGGATGTAATCTCTATATCGTGTTCAAGTCTTTGTTGGCGTTGATTGTTCTTCTTTTCCCAAAGTGTTTGTGCATGCAACTTTCGAGCTAGTGCTTCGAGTTTCGGGTTGTAATCATCTTGTTCTCCCGGATTACTCCTAGTCATAAATCAATAAAGAACGATATTAGTAACTTTGTCGTAGTACCCAGCAACGATGCCAATTTTGACACGCCTCGGTACTTGCATCAAAATAAATCCTTAAATTAAAATAAATAATTAAAAATAATATAGCGAGAGTAAGGGTCGATCCACAGGGACTAGGGAGTTCCAACACCTATTCGTTTTGACTTAGACCAAGAAACCTGCAAATAATAAAAAGAGGGGTTTAATAAACTAATTCGAGTAATGGAAGTATAATAAAACTGAAAAGAAATATTTAAATAAATTATGGAATGAATTAGCCTCAAGCTTCGCTTTGCCACAACTCTCCTCGATCACAGAAATGGATTTTGCTTCAACCTTCTTACCAGTTACAGTCTGCAAGGCCCAACCCTTGTAACTTGCTTCTCTACGGTAAACTCAATTCCCAGGGCAATCCTTGAAATCAAGTGCTAAGTTGGTTAGCTACAACCATCATTGCTAACACAAGTCTGCATTTCTAGAGAAGCTCGTGCTCGGATAGTTGTCTCGACGAGACTCATTTCTAATTTTGATTCCCACGAGTGGACCGTCACTAAGTTTGTTCTTAGGGAGTTGAATTCGCTACAAGCCTATTCTCGTCCCTAATGGTGGATCTACACCACTTCTAATCCGACGACGCCTTCAGAATGAAATAATTGAGATGCCTAAAGGTTAGGCCGATTGCCTAACCAGTTTTACAGAGAATCGAAAAAATAAATGTTGGAGGAATGAACAACTCTTCTAATCTCATGAGGTAAGTTAGGTTTGGCGTTGCTTTTGGCTAAGGGAAATTTAGCTAAGCATGGTTGGTGAAGAAACCATACTTAGTTTTAACAAAGGATAAGAAAAATAAAAACCAATAAAGGTAAAAGAAAAGAGATATATTTAAGCTCAAGATAAATGAAGAACAAGAGTGAATTTCATGGTGAGTTTCACCCCAAAGTGGGGTATTTATAGTAGTCTAAAACCCTAAAAATCACTCCAAAGTGATAAAGATAAATATTAAAATAATTCAAATTAATTACATAAGATAATGATAAAGTTTAAAATTTAAATCCCGCTGATAAGCAAGTTGATATGCGGTTGATAAGTTATCACGCTGCTGACGTCGGCTTGTAGAAGGTGCTGACATGGCGTCCAGTTAGCATTCATGCCCCAGTTCTTTCCCAACATTCAGCCACGAATCCGGATTTTCTACAGTTCCCAGCCATTTCCCGTTTGTTCTGCATCCACCAAGTCCTTCATGAGAAAATAGGAAATATCCCACAATTATGATCCACAAATCATCAATTTAAGCAAAATTAGGAATAAAACGACGACTAAACTTGCTACTCATCAAGGGTGATGTTATGGATACACCAAACCAGGATATCATCTAAGAACCAGGAAGTGCCGCGAAGGATGAGCTAACAACACTGGCCCACCAGCAGAGAATGTTGCGCCTGGAATGCGCAAAAGCAATAGAGAAGGGAGGTCCTCTACCAGACTAACGGATTTTGTCGAATCCTAAAGGAATGGATATAAATAATTGGTTTTTTTTTGTTTTAAAGAGCTATGTAAAAACCCCGGATATTTGTTTCCTTCCTCTGAATCTATCTTCAATCTTCTTCGTTGCTCCATTTTTTCCTTCAAGCACAATTTGTCCATAACACAATTCTCCAAATCTTCATATTTAACTTTAAATTTCTAAAACATACAATTTAGTCCAAAATTAATGAGAAACTCTATGCCCAATTTTGGGGTATGACAAAAACTTTGATACATAGACCGTGTAAACTAAATTTTGCACAAGCCTTTTAGTTTTATGGGGTAGGGATTTAGTTTAAGGTTTGAAATTTAAGAGTTAAGGTTTTAGGGTTTATAATTTAAGGTTAGTATTTAGAATTTAGTGTATAGGGTTTCTAGTTTAAGGTTTAGGGTTAAGAATTACATTTTTGATTTTATAGTGTAAATATGCAAGTTTTACTTTACGCAACTTGTGTATCAAAACTTTTACCGAATAGAAAAAAAAGATATCTCTTTAGATTCAATCGTAGTATAGTTATGGAGAAGGGGAGTTGACTTTGATATCAGAGATGGTCTTACAACTTTGACCTACGAGCCTGTATAGCCCCGGTTTTGGGCCTATATGTTTTAAGCTTTGGATTAGGTTAGGAGAACCGGTTAGAAACAGTTCGAATATTTTTTATTGGTTCAGGGAGATCAAGGTTCAGGATAGGATAAAATTATGAAGAAAAAAATTGCTAAAATCCTCTAAAATCATGTGTAAGAGGTTGGTCAAATCAACTTTACAAAAAGAGTTTTGTAAGTGGTACATTTTGGGCAATGACCAAAATGTAAAGTTTTAAAACTATGGAAAAAATGAAAATTTCAAAAGAGGAGTCAAAGTCTTAGAATCTTTAGAGAGCTTTTAACCAATTAAACCGTTCCTTAATTTGACATGTGTTTTGAATGGATTTTTACTTAATTGATTTATTAGTTTAATTGTTTAATTAATAAAATTAGTTACTTTGGAAACCAAATTCACGTTAGTTTCTCATTTGCCTCATTTTTCAGCCAAACACAAATTTCTCCAGATTTATTTTCTCTCAAACACTCTCTTTTTGACTTCTCATTCATTTCAAAGAATCCTCTTCAATTTCTTCAAGATTTGTGAAGCAAAAACTTGTCAATCATTGAAGAAAGCATGGACTGGAGGTAAATCTCGTTTTGAACCTCTAATCAAGGTTCTTTATTGAAATTCCCAAGATTTTTTACTCTCAGTTGTTGTTTTTAACTGAGTTTTGATTTACATCAAAATCTTGCAAAACTAAGGTTTAATTCTTGATTTTCGGAGTGTTGTTGATGAGCTCTATTTTAGATGGATTTTGATTGGGTTTTGAGGTGATTATGATGTTGGAAAAGAGTTTTAATGATTTAGATCCCGAAATCCTTGAGATACTTGAATTTTATGATAGTTTTAGTTGTGTTTTTGAAGTGATTTGATGGTTAGATGATTGCTGGAGATATAAGGAAGGGTTTAGGTTGCTTTTTGGATGTGATTTGATGAATATTAATGATTGGAAGTGTTGATTGTTGTCTGGGCATGGTTTAGGAAGCAATCAAATGAGTTTTCAGTTGTTTCGAATTGGTAAATTGATGTTGTTTTGATGGGCAACGAGTTTTGTCACATCCCGAAAACCGGTCTAGTAGAAATTAAGTTCGAAACCTAGTTATTCGGTTATTATTATTATTATTATTATGAAAAAAAGAGAATTGGATATCGTGGCAATTCCTCTATTTGAAGGAATTGCCTAAAGGCAATCCACACACCCATGAAGTCAGGCCACTTGGCCGTTAGAGATTGAATGTGGCAATTGCCACTTGCGTGGCTTTCTACAAGCAAATAAGGCGGCCACTGTTGCATGTAAATAAGACTATTGCAAATAGTGCAAGTGTACACGATGCAAGTAGTAAAGTGATACTAGAGTATCGAATATCGTCTCTAGATGGACTGGAAATAACTCTATCCTTGAATTGCTACACAAGGAAAAGAAATAATTTAAATGTTTGTTTGAAGTAATCTTGAGAAATAACTGAAGTAAAAGATAAGATAAACAGATTGAGAGAATAGGCTGGTATTGTATTGCTCGGTAGTGCAAGTGTTGCACTGTTCAGAGGAACTTTTGTCATTATGTCGTCGTTCCTGTCGCGGCAACACCTGTCGCGGTAGAGGTCCGTTGATGTCGTGGAAGCGACCAACAACTCTGTACTTCAAGCTTGGCAAGAATCCCTGTTATTACTTGTCCTATTCCTAGGTCCAAGTTCTGTTGATGAACACTTCTTGGATGATACCTCCCGGCGTAAATCAAAGGGTGAAAACCAATATTATTGAAATCTTCCTTAGCCACTTAACCTTGTACTTATCCCTGAGCCAAGATGGTTTAACCATAAACTGGAAAACGTGTATTTACCCCTTTCGTATGCTTAACTCTCATGGTATTAAGCAAATGGATAACCTCGCAATGCTCTCCCGATGCTCTTATGAGATATTGAAAACCAGAGTAAATAAACTTGAAGTTTTTATTAATTGAACAGAAAAATCCTATGAACAAGTACAATCCTCACAACTACTTTACAAATCAACCCTTAGCCCTAGGGAAGGTTTACAACAGGGTGAAGAGAGAGAAACGACTAGGGTTTTGGGGGAAGACGACTAGGAATGAGATATCCTTCCCTAGGTCGAATTACATGCCTTTTATATAGGCCTTGGGTTCAAGTTTTCTAATATGGAAAGAATACAAGTTTAAATTAAAGTACAACTCTATTAAAGACTAAATCTTCTGAGTAGATGCCTTGAATTTGTCCTCTTTTCTTTCCTTGAGTTTCTTCCTTGGACCTTGGGCCTGGCCTTCATTCTGCTTCAAGGCTTAGAAAAATATGGGAGTGATCCACGATAGACTGGCTTGAAATCCTCTATCTTTCGAGCTCCCCTTCACTTTTCAACCTCAGCATTCCACTGTCGTCATGGCTGCCTCGACAGATGTCACGACAGATCATGCTTTTTGACTCCATCTCTGTTGCTCTCCTCTGTTTCAATGTTGCCCTAGGTGCTGCCACAGCAGATACCTACAAAAGTAACCAAAATCAGCAGCAACTGTGCAATTTTATCTAATTGTGATGTGTATGCAAAAATATATCCTAAATGCAATGAATCATGCTTGAGTGCAGCAAAAATATGGGTAAATGATGGGTAAAATATAGAAATTTTATGCACTCAACACACCCCCAAACTCAATTTCTTGCTTGTCCTCAAGAAAATACAATCTAACTAAAAATAAAAACCTTTTTGGCTTGGCTTAATTCAGTGAACTTTCATTACCTACAACACATTCACTATCAAGAGTAGTACCTTGTCGGGTGTTTATGGATTTATCCGGAACAATGCTATAATTCTTGTGCAAGTGTGTGAAGGTTTTGTGAACAAATATGTGCCTAGGCTCCCTTAGCTACCAAAATAGTTATGCTACTCACTTGAATGTTATGCCAAATTTCATTTTTTGGAGGCAATTCTTAGGCTCCTTTAGTTTTATTTCGAATTTAGACTCAAGTGTTTTTCTTATTTTGATTTTACTAGAGCCTGTGTTTGGTCACCTCTATTTATCTTCCTAGAGCCGGTGTTAGGCACCTCTAGGGGAATTGATTCTATGTTTTTTCTTTTCTTTTATTCTTTTCCTAGAGCTAGTGTTAGGCATCTCTAGGGGCAATTCAAGTGGTTAAGCTTTCCTACTCTAGTTCACTAACAGAAGTCTAGACTACATATAAGTCACAAGGATGTTTTTGAAGTTTAGAACTATAGCAAGGCTCTAAATAATTCGTAAAACATCCTAAAGGCACTGTCACGACAGAGACTGTCGCGGCAGGTAAGTTCAGTTCAAAGACTTAAGCCAATTTTTTGTTTTTGTTTTTTTTATTTTTTTGACACAAAAATTAACTAAATGAGACACAAGACACAAATTAAAGACACAACTAAAAAGTTCATTAATAGAGGGATGACTATCCCCAAACTCAAGGGTTGCATTGCCCTCAATGTATGACAACAATTAAAATAAAAAACAACATCACAAAAAGATAAAATAATAGCAGAGACGACAAGCAAAATAGAAAAAACACTTAAGTTGATGAGCTGTCATCGCTGCTGATGCTGATCTAGAGATGCCGGAGGGCAGTGACCTTGACGGCAGAGGGGCTAGGAGATGGTGTGGCGATCTTCTTTTTGGCCTCTCGAGGTGGCTGGACTAGGGTGGGTGAAATCTTGGGGGCCTTGTCCAGGACCTCGATGTGATCATCACTGCTGCTGTTGTCTGATCTGTCGTGGCAGGGCCCTTCTACAGTTTCGTTTAGCTTCTTCCTCTTCATCGGATGGAAGTCCTTCGATATGTTTCGGACGACAGATGGTTCCGAATCAGAATCGTCCTGCCAGACGGAGGAGGAGGAGAACCCTTCAAAGTATTTTGGGTCGATCTCCGGTAGTGGTTCCTTCCTTTTCTTTCCTCGGGGAGTGGCGGATCTTCTATCGCCATCTCCGGTCGTGGCAGGTGGTGATGTGGAGGCAGCAGTGGGTGTTCTGCGGCTAGTAGCAGGTGTGGGAGTGGCAAAAAGAGTTTTTGGGAAAGAAGGGAACTGCGTGTTGGGAAAATTTAAATCAATTTTAATAAAATTTACCGTTGCGGCAGTGAAATCCCTCATATATCCCATGAAGCCTAGCTGGCGTTCCTCCATCTTCTTCATCATCTGCAGGATTTCGCTGGAGGTGTCTGCCGGTGGTGCGGCCGTCGTCTGCTCTGGTTTTGCCGTGACAAGTTCAGTGGAGTCAAGTTCTGTTGTTGCTTCTGTCGCAGTAGTGGGGTCCATGTAAGACAGGGGAGTGGCAGCCTTGAATTCCATCAAACTATAGAGGTTTTGTTGCGTCCATCCTTTTCCTCATATTTTGACATATTCATTGATCTCTGGCACGTTGTTGGCTAGGAAGAGTGTGGTGACCAGGTAGGGGAGAAATAGGGGGCCCGTTGGTCGAAGTGCACACTCAAGGATGTCGTCTCGGATGTATTTGCCAATGTTGTTTTGACTCTCGTTGAGGATGGAATGTACTAGGGCTAATCTTTGTCGGTCAACCGTGGTATTGTGTGATGTGGGCATGAGGCGTTCCTTCACGAAGTGGTTCTAAAGCTTTGCTTGTGGTGTGAGCTGAGTCCTTCATACTATCCATCGGTGCTTGGGATCATCGTTCCATTGCGTGCCCTCTTCTGTCAGCTATGTCATGATAGAATTGTAGTCTGCCGGCGACAGACGGTTTATGAACCTCCTACGGACATCTTCCTTCTTGCTCACATAGAGGCCATACAATGTGTTGATGTATGCCGGTTCAAGGGGTATCTCCTTACCCCTGACAGTTACTGTCGTGGCATCTTTGGAGGGGATGGCAGCATAGAACTCTCGCACCAACGTGACGTTCGTCTCTTCTAGACGGAAGGCGAACATTTGCCATTTGAGTGCGATGATCTTCTTGGCGATGAAACTTTTGAGCCCTAATTCTCCCGTCTTTTAGGTGTAAGAGAACCCTCTCTCTTCCCTCATTTCTCGTTTCTGGAATGAGCCATAGTACCTCTGCTCCGAGTCTACTGATACGAAGCGAATCAGTATTCTGTTGTGGTTGGGTGTGGATACTATCGTAGCAGAGGTGGAGGCAACACTCTGTCGGGTTGAACTGGTAGCCATTGTGAGGGAAACTGTAGCAAAATAAAAGAAATTCTGAGATCTAATTTCTGGAAAGCAAAGTAGAGAGAATGAGAATGAGATGAAAAATGAGATGGGAGTGAGGGTTTATATAGAACGGGGTTTTCTGCCCGTTGGGACTATAACGGCAGTCGCGAATAATGGGGCCAACTATCACGCGGTTTCCTGACGCGTCTATCACGCGTTTCCGCGTCTACTGAGCGTCTATTACGCGTTTGCATTGTCTGTCGCGACAGCTCCGTGACGGGCTGTATTTCCCGCGTCTGTCGCAATAGCTGGTGACAGGTTGTCACGATAGAGTTGTCCGTTGGGCTTTTTTTTTGGGCTGTTGTGAATGCTGTGGGCTGGTTCATTCCTCCTCCTTGCTTTGCTTCCTTTATTTCCTAAAAATAAATAAATAAACTAAATTAAAATCTTATTTCCTAAAAAATAAAATGAATAAATAAATTAAAGAAAATAAAATAAAATAAAACCAAGTTAAATTAGGGATGCCTTGAGGGGCATAACCTAAAGTAACTACTTCCTGCATCCTTGGGGCTTCAATCCCCTGATAATGCTTGAGCCTTTATCCATTGACCTTGAATTGGTGCCCATCCTTGATTGATCTGATTGTGATGGCACCATGGGGGAAACCTGAACAACTTGGAAAGGGCCAGACCACCTAGATTTAAGCTTTCTTGGGAAGAGCTTCAACCTAGAGTTGAACAACAGCACCTGCTGACCTGGGCAGAACTGTCGTGGCAGCAGTCTTCTGTCGTACCACTTCTTTGTTTTTTCCTTGTAGATATTGGCGTTGTCGTAGGCCATTGCTCGAATTTATTCGATTTCATTCAAGTCTAGTAGCCTTTTCTGCCATGCCTTGTCGCAATCCATATTAATTGTCTTGATGTCCCAATATGCCTTATGTTCTATCTCGACATGTAAATGGCAAGTTTTTCCATAAATAAGGCGATAGGGTGACATCCCCAATGGTGTTTTGAATGTTGTCCTGTAGGCCCATAGTGCATCATTTAGGTGTAGAGACCAGTCCTTTCGAGTTGGTTTGACCATCTTCTCTAGGATGTTCTTTACTTCTCTATTTGATATCTCGACATGCCCATTGGTTTGAGGGTGATATGTTGATGCAATTCGGTGCTTTACTTCATATTTCCTTAGTGCACTAGCATTTACCCTATTGTCGAAATGGTCCCATGAAGTCGATTCATCAAACATCGATGATTTTGACCTCAAGTATGTTCTACAGTGGCATCTCATGCCTTCTTGATATACTCCCAGTCCTTTGGAATTTGTCACAGGTTTTGTAAAAAGCTTGTGCATCCATGAACAATGTAGGCCAATAGAAATCGGATTGCAGAACCTTGGCAGCAGTTTTATTTCCTCCCAAGTGTCCTCCATAAGGGGCATCATGACAGTGGTGAAGCATTTCTTTATGTTCCTTCTATGGTATGCATCTCTTGATGATCTGATCTACACAGTGCGTAAAGAGGAGAGGTTCGTCCCAATAATAATGTTTTGCATCATTTTGGAACCTCTTCCTTGCTTGGTAATTAAGCTCATGAGCTAATAACCCACTTACAATATAATTGACAATGTCAGCATACCAATGGGTTTGAGAAAGCTTACATGCAGCCATGGCTGTCGCGGCAGTGTTGGTGGCAGCGAACAACTGCTCATCTGGGAAGGTTTCCAATATGTTGGTCTTGTCTTTCTCTTGATTCCTTCCCATCTCCAGCCTTGACAAGTGATCTGCTACTTGGTTCTCTGTCCCCTTCCTGTCCTTGATGTCAATGTCAAATTCTTGCAGCAGTAGAATCCAACGTATCAATCTTGGTTTGGCATCTTTTTTGTGAACATATATTTAAGTGTTGAGTGATCTGTATGGACCACCACTTTTGTCCCAAGTATGTAGGGTCGAAACTTGTCAATTGCAAACACCGCTGCGAGTAGCTCCTTTTCTGTTGTGGTGTAGTTTATCTGGGCATCGTTGAGGCCTTTGCTTGCATAGTAGATAACATGGAAGAGTTTCTCTTTCCTTTGCCCCGAGGCATAATCATTGGCGTCAAACATCATCTCGAATGGTAGGCTCCAGTCTGGTGGTTGCACTATTAAGGCTGTTACCAGCTTTTCCTTTAATATTCTGAATGCTTCAGTACATTCAATGTTAAAGTCAAAGTCATGATTCTGTTTCAGCAAGAGGCATATGGGTTTAGTGATTTTCGAGAAGTTAGCAATGAACCTTCGATAAAACTCTGCATGCCCAAAGAAACTTCTTATTCCTTTGACTGTGGTGGGTGGCGGCAGCTTTTCAATAACCTCGATTTTGGCTCTGTCTACCTCTATGTCGCGGTAGCTAACCTTGTGGCCCAACACTATGCCTTCATCCACCATAAAGTGGCATTTTTCGCAGTTTAAAACCAAGTTCGCCTATTCACATCTTTCAAGGACCTTTTGTAAATTGCCTAAACAACCGTCGAAGCTGTCTCCAAAGACGGAAAAGTCGTCCATGAAAATTACTAGGAAATCCTCGACCATGTCAGAGAATATTGCCATCAGGCACCATTGAAAGGTTGATGGTGCATTGCGGAGCCCAAATGGCAATCTTCAGAAGGCATATGTGTCGTACAAGCATGTGAAGGTTGTTTTCTCTTCATCCTCCGATGCGATTGCGATTTGGTTATAACCTAAGTAACCATCAAGAAAACAGTAGTAAGGCTTCCTCACTAATCTATATAACATTTGATCGATAAAAGGTAAGGGGAAGTGGTCCTTCCGGGTAGCTTTATTAAGCTTTCGGTAGTCCATACAAACCCTCCAACCACTCACAGTCCTAGTTGGGATTAGTTTGTTGTCCTTGTTCGTTACTACGGTTATGCCTCCCTTTTTGGGCACAGATTGCACCAGGCTCACCCACTTGCTATCCAAGATGGCATATATTATTCCAGCATCAAGCCACTTGATGATTTCTTTTCGTACCACCTCTCGCATAGCCTCGTTCAGTCGTCTTTGGGCATCGATTATCAGCTTATGGTCATCCTCCAAGAGGACTTTATGTATGAATAACGCCGGACTGATGCCTTGGATATCATAAATGGTCCATCCAAATGACTTTTTATGCTGTTGTAGCATTTTGATCAGCTGCTATTCATGTCCCTGCATCAACTTGGAAGAGATTATTACGGGCAACGTATCATTTAAACCAAGAAAAACATATTTAAGTTGTCCTGGCAGGGGTTTAAGGTCTAAAACGGGTGGTTGTTCAATGGAAGGCTTTTGTATTACATGTTTATTCGAGGTATAATTCAAAGGCTCGAAGAACTTACCGGGATGCGTGCCTATCCGATTTACCTCCTTAGGACCTTCAGTGTCGGATGATTCTGTGTATGAGGGGTCACTGTCGTCGATGCTGTTGTGACAGTCTTCAGGGTGACTGCGGTGGCAGTGACCAAACTTTTTGTCCTAACAGTTCGACCTGATGTAGGGCTGGTCTAGGATGATTTCTGAAATTGCCTTGCACCCTTCCTCTGCATCAGTTTGTTTCATTGCTTGGAGAACATTGAGCTTGATTTGTTGATCATTTACTCTCATCGTCAGTTCTCCGTTTTCTACATCGATCATTGTTCTGCTTGTGGCTAGGAAGGGTCGCCCCAAGATGATTGATGCGTTTTCATCTACTTCACAATCTAAAACATGAAAGTCAGTAGGAAAAATAAACTTATCCACTTTTACCAAGATATCTTCAATCTTCCCTTCTGGTTGGACGTAAGAACGGTCTTCCAGCTGCAGCATGACTGTCGTGGGCCTTGCTTGTCCAATACCTAGTTTCTGAAATATAGATTTGGGCATTAGATTAATGCTAACACCAAGATCACAAAGTGCCTTACCCACAAACTTGTCTCCAATTATGCATAGTATGATGAAGCTGTCAAGATCCTTCTTCTTTGGGGGTGGTCTCTTATGGAGGATTGCCATTCATCCTTCTGTCATCATCACTGTTTCAAACTCTACTTGTCTGGACCTCCTGGACATTGCATCCTTCAGAAACTTTGCATAACCAAGCATCTTCTTAATGGCTTCTAACAACGGGATGTTGATGTGTACTTGCTTAAAGACATCATAAATCTTTTTAAGCTTGTACTCTTGTTTCTGTTTCTTTAGCCGCTGTGGAAAAGGGGGTGGAGGACGATAGTCTTCAAGGCGTCCTTCACATGGGAGTCGGATCTGAGGAGGCTCAAGATCTTCAGTTTCTTTATGCTCCACTATTTCTTCTGCTGTCGTGGCAGGAGTGACAACAACAGACTGTTTCTCCTCTGTCGGGGTAGTGTTCACGGCAGTAGTCTATTGGGTTGATTCCTCACTTGGTGTTTCTTTTATTATCGGCCCTTGTAGTTGTTTCACACTCCTCAATGTAATTGCTTTGCACTGCTCATGTATGGGTTTTCTAGTGACCTCAGTATCACTAGGGAATCCTTTGTTCTGCCTTGGGTTGATAAACTGTGACACCTGGCCCATTAGTGTCTCTAAGGATTTCAGGGTGGCCTCATGGTTTGTCATTCTCATCTCTGTCTTTTCCAAGAAGGACTCAGTTTTCTTGACAAAGTGATCCATGTTTGCCATGTATGCACCTGTTTGTGATATAAATGTGGCCAGGGTCTGCTCTAGTATGCTCGCGGTGGCTGCCGGCTGCTGTTGTGGTTGTTGACGTGACAGAATCCTAGGGCCTCCTTGGTTCTGGTTGTTCTGGACTGGAGGGTTTAGTGCGTTGTTGGGGTTACTCCATGAAAATTTTTGGTCCTTCCTCCAGTTTGGGTTGTAGTGGTTTGAGTTACAAGGTTTATTCCTATTGTTGTTCCCAACATATATCCCTTCTTCCAGCTGTAAAGGGCACTCCTCTGTAATGTGGTTTCCACTACAGCTTTCACACACCTCTTCGGTAGAAAAGACAACTTTAGAGTCCTTCCGCTACAGATTTTTGACTATCTTAGTGAGGTATGCAATCTGAGTTTTGACCGAGTTGTCAGTTTCGTACTCCTTTACAAATATTCATCGTTTACCTCCCCTTCGAGCTGTAGGAAATTGCTCATCGTTCTTTGCTAACTTTTTCAAAACTAGCATTGCCTCATCTGGTTCTTTATCTAGTAATAACTCATTCGTTGTTGAATCTATTCTCAGTCGAGTGTGTGCATTAGCAGTGTTGTAGAATTTGACAACCTGATTCCATACAGGGAATCCATGCATTGGGCAATTCCGTAAGACAGCCATGAATCTATCTCACGCCTCATGCATTGGCTCGTCATCTTCCTGTTGAAAAGTAGCAATATCGATACGCAATCTTTCATATAAATGAGAAGGATTAAAACGAGAAAGGAATTCGCTAGAGAGATCTTCCCAAGTTCTTATTGAACCCGGAGTTAAATTATTCCACCAAGTTATTCCTGGCAGTCTAAACGATCCACAGATTTCCAGGAACGTTTTGAAATGTTCACGAGCGTCCTCAGTAGAAGAACCACCAAATTGGCCAGCAGAATTTATCATGTTGAACATGACATGTTTTAGTTCGAAGTGTTCAGCTTCCACATCTGGCAGGGTAGTTTCCAGTTCAACATGGTCATTATCCATGTAGTCTCGACAGGTTTGTCGTGTTGCTTGGGCAGCGAGCAGCGGCAAATTGTTTCTTGGTTCATTAGGAGGATCCACACCACCCCTAGGGTGGTTGTTGTTGTCATCTTCCATATGGCCTTCCCTTCCATTCACCATTGCTTACAGTCTCTCCTCAAGATAGTTGTTTCGTTCTATCAAGAGTCGGGCTTGGTTCCTGAGTTGATATGTGTGTCTCGATCTGCGCACAAGCAATAAGAGAACCTTGTGAAAGCACAAGGAAAATAAAACAACTAAAAACAGAAAATAAAAATAAAAACAAAGTGCAGTAATTAAAAGGTAAAGGTATGTTGCCAGTCTCCGGCAACGGCGCCAGAAACTTGTTGCGTGTAAATAAGACTATCGCAAATAGTGCAAGTGTACACGACGCAAGTAGTAAAGTGATACTAGAGTATCGGATATAGTCTCCACAGGGACTGGAAATAACTCTATCCTTGAATTACTGCACAAGAAGAAGAAATAGTTTAAATGTTTGTTTGAAGTAATCTTGAGAAATAAATGAAATAAAAGATAAGATAAACATATTGAGAGAATATGCTGGTATTGAATTGCTTGGTAGTGCACGTGTTGCACTGTTTAGAGGAACTTCTATCGTTATGTTGTCATTCTTGTCGCAGCAGCACCTGTCGCGGTAGAGGTCCGTTGACATCGCGGAAGCAACCAACAACTCTGTACTTCAAGCTTGGCAAAAATCCCTGTTATAACTTGTCCTATTCCTAGGTCCAAGTTCTGTTGATGAACACTTCTTGGATGATACCTCTCGGCGTAAATCAAAGGGTGAACACTAATATTACTGAATTCTTCCTTAGCCACTTAACCTTTTACTTATCCCTAAGCCAAGATGGTTTAACCATAAACTGGAAAACGCGTATTTACCCCTTTCGTATGCTTAACTCTCCCGATATTAAGATAATGGATAACCTCACAATGCCCTCCCGGTTCTCTTATGAGATATTGAAAACCAGAGTAAATAAACTTGAAGTTTTTATTAATTGAACAGAAAAATCCTAAGAACAAGTACAATCCTCACAACTACTTTACAAACCAACCCTTAGCCCTGGGGAAGGTTTAGAACATGGTAAAGAGAGAGAAACGACTAGGGTTTTGAGGGAAGACAGCTAGGAATGAGATATCCTTCCCTAGGTCAAATTACATGCCTTTATATAGGCCTTGGGTTCAAGTTTTCTAATATGGCAAGAATACAAGTTTAAATTAAAGTACAACTCTATTAAAGACTAAATCTTTTGAGTAGATGCCTTAAATTCGTCCTCTTTTCTTGCGTTGATTTTCTTCCTTGAACCTTAGGCCTGGCCTTCATTTTGCTTCAGGGCTTATAAAAATATGGGAGTGGTCCACGACAGACCGGCTTGAAATCCTCTATATGTCGAGCTCCACTTCACTTTTCCACCTCAACATTCCACTATCGTCATGGTTGCCACAGCAGATGTCACAGAAGATCGTGCTTTTCGACTCCAGCTCCGCTGCTCTCCTCTGTTCCTATGCTGTCCTGGGTGTTGCCACAGCATATACCTACAAAAGTAACCAAAATCAGCAGTAACTGTGCAATTTTATCCAATTGTGATGTGTATGCAAAAATCAATCCTTAATGCAATGAATCATGCTTGAGTGCAGCAAAAATATGGGTAAATGATGGGTAAAATATAGAACTTTTATCCACTCAATAGCCACCAAAGCCACACGTGGCTAAGCAAGGGAATTTGATTTCCCATTCCATGCCACGGTATAAGAATACGTGGGGAATTTTGAGTGGATTAGGGTACGTCAAATCAAGTATAAAAGGGGGCAAGGGGCATTGGTCACTCATGACAAAGTGAGAAAGAATTCAACAAAATTAGTAAGATATACCGAGTGAGAAGAGATGTAACCCCCTTAACCCGGCCTAGACGGTTGACCCGAATTAAGAAGTTTACACGGGGAAAACCAAAGTCAACCCGAAAGTCAACCTTTATTAACGACCTTTTTTTTTCTTTTTAATCTTATCTAAATGCATATTAACCCTAGATATGTTCATAAGATCAGCATACTCAAAGATCACCACAATCAGAAAACATTTAGGGACTCGATTGCACAAATTATGAATTTAGGGACCAAAATGCAAATTCTGAAAATTATAAGGACTTAACCAACTTTCGAGTTACCATTATGAAATTAGTCATGTTTCATTCTTCTCTGCCAAATTTCAACTCAAACGGACATCTCAAACTCATTCAATTGCATAAACCAAGTTTAGGACCAAAACGCAAAGATTTCAAAACATTTAACCATCAGTTTCAGTGCCCAACGGTCGAGTGTTCCGGAACGGGGAAGGACCGTTCCGAAACGCGGGACCGTTTCGAAACAAGTTCCGGAACAGGGCTTGGCAGTGGCAATTTCGTTTTGGAACAGCCCTACCTGTTTCGGAACGCCAAGGCCATTTCAGGCCCCCTGTTCCGAAACGGTAGCACCCGTTCCGAAACGGATTGCCCAGAATTGCAGATTTTTGCTGGTTTAAACCACTTTCAACCAATCAAACACATTCCAATGACCCTCAAATCATACCAGCAAGTCATTGTATACTTAAGGAACATATTAACATCATTCATTCACAACCATGACCTCAATTAAGGAAAAACCCAATTCTATAGGCATGCATCCTATATTGAAAACCATTCAAACACCAAAACACCAAACCAACCTCAAAAAGGCCATTTACATGTTCCATCAATGTCAAAAGCATAAAACCAACTTAGGAAGTCTAAAACATCTCCCAAAACAACAACATAGGTTCCCCATTGCCAAATGCCAAAAGCTAAGCAAGTTATGAAAATAGTCACCATACATGAGCTTAAGCTTCCACTTAGATTCTTGACCCCTTGCTGCCCCTTTAAGCACTTCAATGCTCTGCATTATTGGTTTAAGAAAGAGAGAGAGCGTAAGCACATAGCTTAGTGAGGAATGCTCATTTAAAACATCACAATAATGCATTAATAAAACTCCTTTTTAAAACCTTAGTTCAAAACAACATTTGATCATGCACATAAGTGTATAAACCAAGCATTTCATGCTTCAAATCATTAACATGTCATATTGGCTTTCAAGTGATAATCATAACCTTTTTCCAATTCCAAAACAAAATCGACAATCGGATATGCGGATTACAAGCGTTGTCTCATACGCTTCATACACACTACCAATATCAAGGTGGAGCAAATGGTACAATCACAACCCCTCAACACCCGTGATGGAGACTATGGTACAATCACAACCCCTCCACATCACTCATTGGTAGTTGTATAACATCACTAACGAGATCACGGGACATACAACACAAGATCCACACATGGACTTTAAACCACCATTGTGATCTTACCATACACAAGGTCTACACATGGACTTTTAACCACCATTATGACCTTAGCACAAGACCCACCCATGGACTTTTAACCACCATGGTGTTCTTAACCATCTCGTTAGTGTACTTGGATGGAGTCTACGGTACAATAACAACCCCTCAACATCCAAGGCGACTTAATTCATGGTGCACCCAATCCTATAGCCGGCTAACTATATCCGATTCAAGTAACTTTTAAACCAACACATCACTTGCCAATATACATCATTTAACAACATTAATCCACTGTTTTAAAGCATTTAGTAAAGCCATTCATCATCATGCATCATCATGCATCAAAACCCCATTTATCAATGTACAAAACAAGGATCCCTTACCTTGAGCATCCTTCAACACATGGCTTATAAAATCAGCAATAAACATGCTAAAATATGCTTTCAAAAACAGAATTTAAACATGCAACAAATCACTTTGCATTCAACCAAATCATGGCTCATCAACAAGAGAGTTTTTCTGAAAACTTACTCTTGAGCTTAGCTAAGTTGTTTAGACTTAAACTAAGCTCCCAAACCTTCAAAACATTGGTTTCAAAGCTGAAAACCCAATTCCACTCACCGATTCCGTTTCGCAACTTGCCGAAACACCAATCAAGCTTCCGGATCAACACCACAAGGTTCCGAAGATGTCTCCCCTGTTTTAAACACATCAAAGCAGAGGATTAATGCATCATCATGCATTAATATCTTCAACCAAGACACCTAAACTCGCTGCTCTCATCAACACTCACATTTCGGCTACCAAACACAACCGAAATCACATCCAAACATCTCTACAACACTACCCAGCCAAGATCCACCAATTCCAATCACTCTTAAACCTCAATTAACATCCAAAAAGGATCTAATCACGTCCTTATACCTCCAGCTATAGCAGAACATCAAGATCACTCCAAAAACCACCAAAAACTCAAGCAAAACTTAGGAAAATCAACCTATTCGGGATTGCATTGATTAAACCTCAATTTCACATCAATTATACATCCAAAAATTATCAAAAAGACATCTCAAAACTGTGCCCAATCATTTCATACGAATTTCATCAAAATTAAACCAAATCTTGCATTTTAAAGCCAATATCAAGAACACAATTACAAAACCTTTAATAAAACACAAATCAAGGATTGAGAACTTGGGAATTTCAGTAAAGAACTGAGTATTTAGAGGAGAAGGACGTTCATACCTCTAAATGTGAGTTTCTCCCTTTTTGGAACCAAGATTCTTGAAAATTCAATAAGCAAATGCTAAGGTTTTGATGTAGAAATGATTAGAGATCAAATGAAGATTGAAATCTCATCTTTAGATGTCAAAATCAGAGGGAAATTTGCTGGAGAAAAGTGTTTGGGCTGAGAGAAAAGTTGAGAGAAAAGAAATGGAAAATTTGGAGAAAAGTTAGTTAAGATAACAAAATATCTTTTTCCCTCCTTTTACCTTTAATTAAAAATCATTAATAAATTGTTTAATATTAAGAAAAATCTGGAGAAAACTCTTCTTGGGTAAATTAGCTCCTTAAAGATTCAAAGTTTCAATCCTTTTAAAACAGTCACCAAGTTTTCAAAAATTACATTTTAGTCACTAACCCAAAATGTCACACCTCCAAACCTCATTTTGTAAAATTGATTTCACCATTCTCTTATATATAATAAAAGAGGATTTTAAGATATTTTTCCATATTTTTAATGCATCTCGAACTAGGCTTTCCTAAAATCATCCTTTTATATTCGAACCGCAACCTGACCGACCCGGTCCAAACCCAAAACTTCTAAGCCCAAAATCGTGGTGTTACAACTCTCCCCCCTTAAGAAATTTCGTCCTCGAAATTTACCTGAAGGAAAGAGATACGGAAACTGCTTCAACTTATCATCCTTCCGCTCCCACGTGGCTTCCTCAACACCACGATGCTTCCACAACACCTTTACCAACTCAATGGTCTTGCCTCGAAGAACTTTACTATCCGAATCCAGAATCTTCACCGGTTCCTCATCATAGGTCAAATCCGGATTCAATTCCACCTCTTCCACAGGCATCACATGTGAAGGATCCGATCTATACTTCCGAAGCATAGAAACATGAAACACATCATGAATCTTTTCCAACTCTTGAGGTAACCTCAACTTGTACGCAACAGGACCCACACGCTCAATCACTTCGTATGGTCCAATGTACCTAGGGCTCAACTTACCCTTTCGGCCAAACCTCATCACCTTTTTCCAAGGCGAAACTTTCAAAAACACACGATCACCCACCGCATACTCAATCTCCTTACGCTTCAGATCCGCGTAAGACTTTTGCCGATCAGAAGCTGCCTTCAAGCGCTCACAAATGAGCTTCACCTTCTCGGTGGTTCCTTTCAACAAAGCTGGCATCGAAACCAACTTCTGGCCTGTTTCAGCCCAACAAAGAGGAGTCATACACTTCCTCCCGTACAAAGCTTCATAAGGTGCCATTTGAATACTTTCCTGATAACTGTTATTATAGGCAAACTCCACCAAAGGCAAATGTTTCTCCCAAGAACCCTGAAACTCAATCACGCAGCACCTTAACATATCCTCCAAAACCTGGATAACACGCTCGAACTGTCCATCCGACTGCGGATGATAAGATGTACTGAAATTCAACCGTGTACCCAAAGCCTGATGCAAACACTGCCAGAAACGCGACGTAAACCTCGGATCCCTATCCGACACAATCGACTTTGGCACACCATGCAGCCGCACAATCTCAGCAATGTACAGCTCCGCAAGCTTATCCAAAGTGTACGTAGTATGCACAGGCAAGAAATGCGCACACTTCGTCAGGCGATCCACAATCACCCACACCGAATTCTTTTTCGATGGCGACAAAGGCAAACCAGACACAAAATCCATGGTAATCCTTTCCCACTTCCATTCAGGAATTCTCAACGGTTGCAACAACCCTGAAGGAAACTGATGCTCAGCCTTAACTCGCTGACACACCATGCACTTGCTTACAAACTCAGCAACATCTTTCTTTAAACCCACCCAATAGTACTCATCACGTAGATCACGATACATCTTAGTACTACCAGGGTGCATAGCAAAAGGACTACTATGACCTTCAGTCAGAATAGTACGCCTCAACTCAGCATCATTGGGCACTACTATCCGACTCCCAAAACATAACACTCCATCATCATTAAAACAGAAATCCGAAGGCCTATCCTCTGCAATATCTTGAACATGTGGCACCAAAGAATCATCCAACAACTGCTTTTCCTTAATCAACTGAACCAAAGATGGTTTCACTTGCAACTCAGCCACAAGACCACCATCACGCGAAATAATCAATCTGGCAAACATAGCCCTCAACTCAACAGCTACTTTCCTACTCAAGGCATCCGCTACAACATTAGCCTTACCCGGGTGATACTCGATCGTCAAATCATAATCCTTGAGCAACTCCACCCAACGTCGCTGCCTAAGATTCAACTCCTTCTGAGACATCAGATACTTCAAACTCTTGTGATCCGTGTACACAGTACACTTCTCACCATACAGTTAATGTCTCCAGATTTTCAAAGCAAAAACCACTGCAGCCAACTCAATGTCATGCGTAGGATAATTGCGCTCATGCACCTTCAACTGCCGTGATGCATAAGCCACCACCTTACCCTCTTGCATTAGCACACATCCCAAACCAACATAGGACGCATCACTATATACCACAAACTCTTTCCCTGATTCAGGTTGAACCAAGATTGGAGCTTGTGTCAAAGCTGCCTTAAGCTTCTCAAAAGCCTGCTGTCTCGCTTCCGTCCACTCAAACTTAACATCCTTCTGCAACAACTTCGTCAATGGTGCAGCAATCTTTGAAAACCCATCCACGAATCTCCGATAGTATCCGGCCAAACCCAAGAAACTACGGACTTCATGAACAGACTTAGAGGCTTCCAATTCATCACCGCCTCAATCTTCTGAGGATCAACACGAATCCCTTCAGCAGAAACCACATGACCAAGAAACACCACTTCCCTAAGCCAGAACTCACACTTGCTCAGCTTGGCATAAAGCTGATTCTCCAACAAAGCTTGCAACACAATTCTCAGATGCCCTTCATGCTCCTCCTCAGTACGCGAGTACACGAGGATATCATCAATGAACACCACAACAAATTTATCCAAGTATTCATGAAACACTCGATTCATCATGTCCATGAAAGTTGCAGGAGCATTCGTCAAACCAAACGGCATCACAAGGAACTCATAATGCCCATACCTCGTCCTGAAAGCTGTCTTCGGCACATCTACATCCTTCACCTTCAACTGGTAATACCCTGACCTTAAGTCAATCTTAGAGAACACAGCTGCTCCCTGAAATTGATCAAAAAGATCATCAATTCTCGGTAATGGATACCGATTCTTGATAGTCAACTTGTTAAGCTGACGATAATCAATGCACATTCTCATAGTGCCATCCTTCTTCTTCACAAACAAGACCGGTGCACCCCAAGGTGACACACTCGGCCGAATGAAACCACGATCAAGCAACTCTTGCAGTTGCGTCTTCACCTCTTTCAACTCCTTAGGTGCCATTCGATAAGGGGTAATGGACACTGGAGTTGTGTTTTCATACAACTCAATCCCAAACTCCACTTCGCGATTAGGAGGCAATCCAGGAAACTCCTCAGGAAACACACCAGGAAATTCTCGCACAGTCATGATATCTTGCACACGCAACTCCTTAGAGCTAGGATTCATCACAAAAGCGAGATAAGCTTCACAACCTTGCCTCAGCATCCGGCTCGCCTCCAATGTAGACACCACATTGGCAAGAAACTTCACATTCTCACCAACCACAACTACCTCATAATCATCCGCAAGCTTCAACGAAACTCGCTTATTCTCAAAATCTACTACAGCTCGATGCTCGACAAGCCAATCCATACCAAGGATTACATAAAAACCATAGAAAGGCAATTCCATAAGATCAACATGAAAAACATGATCTTGCACAACCAAATGACATCTTCTATAAAGTTTTCGAGTCACAACAGTCTCACCAAAAGAACTAGTGACACGCATACCAACATCCAAAGACTCAACAGGCAAACCAAACAATTCAGCATGCTCACGCAATATGTATGAGTGTGTAGACCTAGAATCAATCAAGGAAAGTAATGACAAGGATTGCAAAGTGAAAGTACCTGCGATCACATCTGTGTCATTCCTCCCCTCCCTCTGAGCATACACTCTGGCCTGGCCACCACCCTCAGGGTGAACAGCTACAACATGAGCCACATTACGTCCACCCTCCTCTCTCCGCTGAAAGTTACCACGGCCGCGCCCACGACCTCTCTGTGGTGCAAAAACTCCAGGAGCACGTCCCTGGCCACCACCGGCCAACAAAGGACACTCTCTCCTCATGTGATCCGCTGATCCACAGTTCCAGCATGAGTTACCAGTCGCCCCAACAGGAGCCTGCACCTCCCTCGCCGCTCGAGGATAGTCACGCCTCAAATGGCCACGCGATCCACATGTCCAACATGTGTTCGGATCCGCTCTTGCCTTGTCTCCCTGAGCAGGCGCACCTTGACCACCACCTCGCTTAGCTGAAGACTGATACTTCCGATCACGTCCCCTCTTGTTTCGTCCACCACTGGAACTATACTCAGCAACTCGCTTACCAGCACTAGAACCAGCACTTCTAGAAGATAAACTCAAATTCATCTCAATGTCTTTTGCTCTACCAACCAGCACATCAAAATCATTATACTCAGCAGCCAGCATATAAGTCTTCACTTCCGTCACCAAACCATAACGGAACCGTTCACACCTCTCCCGCTCATCAGGAATAAGCTCAGGTGCGTACTGGCTGAGTCGGACAAACTGAACCTCGTACTCAGCCACTGACATGCTCCCTTGGGTAAGAGACATGAATTCCCTCTTCTTCTCATCCAAGTACCTCACACCCAGATACCTTCTCTTGAAAATATTCTGAAAGAACGTCCATGTTACATCAGCATCCGCCATCCCAGAGATAGTGGTTGTCCACCTAGTGTATGCATCGTCCTGCAACAATGACACCACACATCCCAGCTTCTGCACATCAGAACAATTCATTTGTCCTAGAATTCTCTTGGTACTCTCCAGCCAAGACTCAGAACCTTCAGCAGACAAACCCCTGAACTCAGTCCCTCCTAGACTGCGCAAATGTTCCAAGGGTAGTCTCACATTAGCATCTCCCTGATGCCCAGCTCCTTGAGCTCCAGCTACCGCTGCTCGAAAAGCTCCCGCAATAGCTTGAATCAATATTGTCATGTCAGGAACAGCTTGCCCCTGACCAGCTTCAGGTCCAGCGACCCCAACACCAGCTGCAACACCAGCTCTTTCACCCCCAGCACCACCACCACCAGGCGGAGGAGGTAAATCCACCACATTTTCAGCATTCTCCTCGTTCTCATTTTGAGCCATAGCTCGCGTATTAATCCTCGTTTCTCTACGAGGTGCCATTCACTAACAATGCAATCACAATGCAATAAACAAAGTCAGGCTCAGCAAGGTAAGCAATCCAAGTACTCAAGCTCATTTCCATTTAAAAACAAATCATTACATTAGCTTTGATTTGGCAATGGGTCCCTCTAACATACTTCACCACCGCAATACCACAATTGTAACATACTTACAATTCACACAACATACTTTCACTCAACAAGCATACAAAGCAATCATACACTTATCACCCACATAACCATTCCCAATTACTCGAGAACTCAGCTCTGATACCACCAAATGTAACCCCCTTAACCCGGCCTAGACGGTTGACCCGAATTAAGAAGTTTACACGGGGAAAACCAAAGTCAACCCAAAAGTCAACCTTGATTAACGACCCTTTTTTTTCTTTTTAATCTTATCTAAATGCATATTAACCCTAGATATGTTCATAAGATCAGCATACTCAAAGATCACCACAATCAGAAAACATTTAGGGACTCGATTGCACAAATTATGAATTTAGGGACCAAAATGCAAATTCTGAAAATTATAAGGACTTAACCAACTTTCGAGTTACCATTATGAAATTAGTCATCTTTCATGCTTCTTTGCCAAATTTCAACTCAAACGGACATCTGAAACTCATTCAATTGCATAAACCAAGTTTAGGACCAAAACGCAAAGATTTCAAAACATTTAACCATCAGTTTCAGTGCCCAACGGTCGAGTGTTCCGGAACGGGGAAGGACCGTTCCGAAACGCGGGACCGTTCCGAAACAAGTTCCGGAACAGGGCTTGGCAGTGGCAATTTCGTTTTGGAACAGCCCTACCTGTTTCGGAACGCCAAGGCCATTTCAGGCCCCCTGTTCCGAAACGGTAGCACCCGTTCCGAAACGGATTGCCCAGAATTGCAGATTTTTGCTGGTTTAAACCACTTTAAACCAATCAAACACATTCCAATGACCCTCAAATCATACCAGCAAGTCATTGTATACTTAAGGAACATATTAGCATCATTCATTCACAACCATGGCATCAATTAAGGAAAAACCCAATTTTATAGGCATGCATCCTATATTGAAAACCATTCAAACACCAAAACACCAAACCAACCTCAAAAAGGCCATTTACATGTTCCATCAATGTCAAAAGCATAAAACCAACTTAGGAAGTCTAAAACATCTCCCAAAACAACAACATAGGTTCCCCATTGCCAAATGCCAAAAGCTAAGCAAGTTATGAAAATAGTCACCATACATGGGCTTAAGCTTCCACTTAGATTCTTGACCCCTTGCTGCCCCTTTAAGAACTTCAATGCTCTGCATTATTGGTTTAAGAAAGAGAGAGAGCGTAAGCACATAGCTTAGTGAGGAATGCTCATTTAAAACATCACAATAATGCATTAATAAAACTCCTTTTTAAAACCTTAGTTCAAAACAACATTTGATCATGCACATAAGTGTATAAACCAAGCATTTCATGCCTCAAATCATTAACATGTCATATTGGCTTTCAAGTGATAATCATAACCTTTTTCCAATTCCAAAACACAATCGACAATCGGATACGCGGATTACAAGCGTTGTCCCATACGCTTCATACACACTACCAATATCAAGGTGGAGCAAATGGTACAATCACAACCCCTCAACACCCGTGATGGAGACTATGGTACAATCACAACCCCTCCACATCATTCATTGGTAGTTGTATAACATCACTAACGAGATCACGGGACATACAACACAAGATCCACACATGGACTTTAAACCACCATTGTGATCTTACCATACACAAGGTCTACACATGGACTTTTAACCACCATTATGACCTTAGCACAAGACCCACCCATGGACTTTTAACCACCATGGTGTTCTTAACCATCTCGTTAGTGTACTTGGATGGAGTCTACGGTACAATCACAACCCCTCAACATCCAAGGCGACTTAATTCACGGTGCACCCAATCCTATAGCCGGCTAACTATATCCGATTCAAGTAACTTTTGAACCAACACATCACTTGCCAATATACATCATTTAACAACATTAATCCACTGTTTTAAAGCATTTAGTAAAGTCATTCATCATCATGCATCATTATGCATCAAAACCACATTTATCAATGTACAAAACAATGATCCCTTACCTTGAGCATCCTTCAACACATGGCTTATAAAATTAGCAATAAACATGCTAAAATATGCTTTCAAAAACAGAATTTAAACATGCAACAAATCACTTTGCATTCAACCAAATGATGGCTCATCAACAAGAGAGTTTTTCCGAAAACTTACTCTTGAGCTTAGCTAAGTTGTTTAGACTTAAACTAAGCTCCCAAACCTTCAAAACATTGGTTTCAAAGCTGAAAACCCAATTCCACTCACCGATTCCGTTTCGCAACTTGCCGAAACACCAATCAAGCTTCCGGATCAACACCACAAGGTTCCGAAGATGTCTCCCCTGTTTTAAACACATCAAAGCAGAGGATTAATGCATCATCATGCATTAATATCTTCAACCAAGACACCTAAACTCGCTGCTCTCATCAACACTCACATTTCGGCTACCAAACACAACTGAAATCACATCCAAACATCTCTACAACACTACCCAGCCAAGATCCATCAATTCCAATCACTCTTAAACCTCAATTAACATCCAAAAAGGATCTAATCACGTCCTTATACCTCCAGCTATAGCAGAACATCAAGATCACTCCAAAAACCACCAAAAACTCAAGCAAAACTTAGGAAAATAGGTTTATTCGGGATTGCATTGATTAAACCTCAATTTCACATCAATTATACATCCAAAAATCATCAAAAAGACATCTCAAAACAGTGCCCAATCATTTCATACGAATTTCATCAAAATTAAACCAAATCTTGCATTTTAAAGCCAAGATCAAGAACACAATTACAAAACCTTTAATAAAACACAAATCAAGGATTGAGAACTTGGGAATTTCAGTAAAGAACTGAGTATTTAGAGGAGAAGGACGTTCATACCTCTAAATGTGATTTTCTCCCTTTTTGGAACCAAGATTCTTGAAAATTCAATAAGCAAATGAGCATTTTTGATGTAGAAATGATTAGTGATCAAATGAAGATTGAAATCTCATCTTTAGATGTCAAAATCAGAGGGAAATTTGCTGGAGAAAAGTGTTTGGGCTGAGAGAAAAGTTGAGAGAAAAGAAATGGAAAATTTGGAGAAAAGTTAGTTAAGATAACAAAATATCTTTTTCCCTCCTTTTACCTTTAATTAAAAATCATTAATAAATTGTTTAATATTAAGAAAAATCTGGAGAAAACTCTTCTTGGGTAAATTAGCTCCTTAACGATTCAAAGTTTCAATCCTTTTAAAACAGTCACCAAGTTTTCAAAAATTACATTTTAGTCACTAACCCAAAATGTCACACCTCCAAACCTCATTTTGTAAAATTGATTTCACCATTCTCTTATATATAATAAAAGAGGATTTTAAGATATTTTTCCATATTTTTAATGCATCCCGAGCTAGGCTTTCCTAAAATCATCCTTTTATATTCGAACCGCAACCCGACCGACCCGGTCCAAACCCAAAACTTCTAAGCCCAAAATCGGGGTGTTACAAGAGAAATAAATATACGATCCAATGTTTGATTGGTTGTCCGATATTTTTGATATTGTAATATCGAATATCTGTCGACGTCGGGGTAAGCTCAAATCCTTGGTTAGTCTAAGTTTCAATATCGAGTCTGATTAATATTTTTTTATATTTATTTGATATTGTCTTGTCGGTCCTAACCAATTCATATTTAATCTAGTTCAAGAAATCGAGAAAGAATAACTGACAACCAAGGAGAAAGGCGTCATTTTTTGGGAGCCTTAATATCGAGGTGAGTGTAGTTGGAGTCTCAGAATTAAACGAGGAGCCTTTTCAAATTTATCGTTATTGATTTAGGTTTTTTTACTAACTATTGGATTAAAGGGATTTTGCATAAAGCATTATTTAAAGCCATGTTGGTAAGTTTTGGTAAAGTATTGCATGGAATCATTGTCCGTAGCATCGTAGTTGTTCTCATCGAAGTCATTGAAACATTGCTACATGAATCATTGAGCATCAAACTTTGATTATTGCATATTGGATATTGCATATTGCTATTGAGATATTGGTGTTGATGAGTGCATATGGTCATCAAATTATTGACATTGAATCATTGTTATCGTTATCGATATGAAGATATTTTCATCGACATTGTTACCGACTTCGTTATTGACATTGTTATAGACTTTGATAAAGATATCGTATTGATAAAATATTATTGAGGAAAAGTCATTGGATACTTTGGCTTGGTACTTGGTATATTTATCGGGACTACAGTCCATGAGCCAAGGCTCAAGGGTGACGACCTTAGGTGAGGCGGGGGTTCGGTTGGAGTGAGTACGGGTATTGGAAGCATTGAATCATTGATACGGTATTGAAACAAGCCATCACTTTGTGCTTTGAGCTTGTCTATTACCGACAATCGAACCAAAGTTACCAGAGTCCAAAAGTGTTCCAAGGCGAATGATGCTAAAAGACTAATAAAGACATCAATAAAATTATTATTGAGTTATAAATATAGCATTGAATGTGGTCATTACATTGTTATTTATATGATATTGTTATTTAATAATATTATTGCCATAGCATTGTCATTGCCATAGAATTCATGTATCCAATTACCGTGTGTCGATCCAAGGAAGATTATTGGTTATTGGAATTGATTTGTTATGATATTGTCATTGATGATTGATACTATGTTTTTTATGAATAAGGAGCATGCCATGTTTATTGCATAATTGATTGTCATTAAATCATGATAAATGGCATACCATGTTCATTCATTGTTATTGACTACCTCACTTAGACTATATAAGTCTAATGCATTCATTTGCATAACATTTCAGGCTAGAAAGGTGTTCGGTTCGAGATTGGAGAAGTCGGCAGATCGGTAAGTCACTACAATCATAGAGTAATGTGTTTTGTATTTATAAACTCCTCGAACGGTGGCAAAGTAATTAAACTAGTCGCTTGTGGCCCTACTATTGTGTATATGTTGCCTATGTTCTGTATAAGGTTTTAAAGCTATAATGACTTTTGAGTTAGTAATAAAATTGACATATTTGCACTAAAATATTGGTTAAAAGTTTAAGATTTATGTCTCCGATCTCCGTTTTTGTTTTCTGGTAACACTGTCCGACCCGGTTCTCTACCAGCCCGGGAAGGGGGTGTTACAACTTTGTGTTTAGTTGCTGGAGTTAGAATGCATTTTCATGCATTGGATCTCTGTTTTTAATAAACTAAAAGTAGGGGATATTGATCCTGAAGCTAGCGAATCGATTTTGGAAGCTTCAGACGAGTGATCTTCGCGTCAGCACGTCGAGTTTTGCGTATTAGTGAGTGGATGTATTTTAAAGCTTTGGTAAGCTTGGATACTAGGTGTTGGGATGTTAGTCTAAGCTTGAAACGCTTAGCTAATCTCGGAAGTAAGTATGGTTACTTGAACTCTCAGATTTTGGTTGAAATGGACTCCATGGTTTATCATGCTCATGTTTTGATAATGGTTGTTAGTCACTATTATACATAGATTTAAGCATGATTTTGCTTGTGTTTATCCCATGCTATGGTTTTGTTTGATACAAGATTATATGATCTTGTATGAGATGGTATTTGCTATTTAAAAAATATTTAATTTTGGGATATCAGATGATTTTTAAATGATGTGTTGTAAGCAGTGAGTTAACATGGTATTATGGGTATACTGGCAAGTGAATGATCTATTTTTAATATACAAGATACGTTGGTCGACCAATAGGATGTGAGTGCACTATAATCTATAAATCGTACATGTGTCTATCTACGTGACGTAATAGGGGTGAGCCGATTGCGGGTGGTAGAGGTGAGTCTATCACTATGGTTTAGGGGTGAGCCTAATTCCATTTGTAGCCATTAAGATGGAAGTGAGCCCATCATTGAGTATAAGGGTGAGCCTATACAAATCCGTGTATCCGATATTGTTTGCAAAAGTGATAGAGGTGAGTCTATCACAACGGATAGGGGTGAGCCTAAGCCGGAATGTTATAAGCCAATATAGGTGTTTATTGTTGCCCATGTATCATGATTATAATGAATGCATAATGGATTATTGTGCATGAGATGCTTGATGATGAGATGTTGCATAGGACAAATCTATGCATGTGAATTAAGCAAGTGAGGCTTAATGTGGATTTGCATTGTGAACAATGTATATGGCTAATGATACATGTGGAACATGGTTAAAGAATGGTTTGCTTTGGTTTTGAAAGCTTTATTCGGGATTGAGCATGATATGGTTTCAACATGTGTTTTAAAAACTGCAATGTTGATGTGTTTTGAGCTTTCCCTCACTAAGCAAGAGTGCTTACGCTCCTTTTTCTAACAATGCAGATAACTAAGCTTGAGGGATAAAGAGTAGCAAGTGAGAGCACCTAATTCGTCGCTCAAACTCAAGTACGAACTTTGGTGATTTTAAATAAGTAGATTTTGGCGATGGGGAAAGAACCTCAGTTTGGGAGTTTTGTTTTAGAACTTCCTAGTTAAAATGTGTTGATTTGTCTATTTGGGTTTGTATCACGACCATTATATGTTGCTTGAGGATGAATGATGCTTTTTCTTATGTTTTATGGTATTGCTCATGAGATGCATGCTATAGCTTACTAAAATTACATGAGTTGGATTGGTACAACACTTGTAGTTGCATTTAAGCATGATTGACATGTAGTATATGCTTAGGGATGTTTACCTATTGATGCTTGAGCATGCTTGGCTAATTAAATTGCATTTTGTAGATGTATGTGAAGCCAATCTGGTATGCGTATCGATACTCGGGCTCGAGTATCGATACTCAAAGGCGTTTTGTAGGTTAAATAACACAGGGGTATCGATACGATTTACCCGCGTATCGATACACTTGGGCTATCTTTGAAGGGCGTACCGATACGCGGGGAAGGGTATCGATAACTTTTTTCCAATTTGGCTACTGTCTTCCCGCGTATCGATACGAGCCTGAGGGGTACCAATACTCGACCATTGTTTTCAGTTAAAAGCATCTTTTAACGTCCGAAAAGTTTCATTTTGGTCCCATAATGTTGTATGTACAATTGGATGAGTTTGGATGGTCCGTTTGTGATGATATTTGACATGGAAACATGTTTCATGACTAATTAATGGATGGTAATCTTAAAATTTGATGGGTCCCTATAATTTGATAAAATTACAATTTAGTCCTTAAATGTGTAACTTGCGTAATTGAACCCCTAAAGGAACTCTGATCGTTGTGTTGTTTTATTCTAAGTGATTTGTTGAACACATATGACTTAAAATGCATCAAGAAAAAAAGGGTCGTTAATCAAAGTCGGCTTTAGTGAGTTGGCTTTGGTTTTCCCCGTGTAATCTTCTTAGATCGGGTCAGCGTCTAGACCGAGCTAAGGGGGTTATATTTGTTGGTATCAGAGCCAGGTTTCGAAAGAATTACGGATGATGGTAAGTTAATTTGGTGAGTTTTTTATGCTTATATTGGTACTAATGGCATGTTTGGTGAGAAAAGCATGATTTTGGTAAAATGTTGATGTTATGCTATGCTTGGATGTTGTGAGTTAAATATGATCATATGATGATGATGGTATTGTAAGTTGATTTTGTGTGATAGTTGAGGTATGACTGGTGTAACCCCCTTAGCCCGGCCTAGACGGTTATCCCGAACTATGAAGATTACACGGGGAAAACCAAAGTCAACCCGAAAGTCAACCTTGATTAACGACCCTTTTTCTTTAAACTCTTGTCTAGATGCACGTTAAACCTAAGTGAACACTTGAGAAACATATACGTGTAAAGCACAGCGATCGGATTTCAAAAAAGGGACTCAATTGCATAATATACAAATGTTGGGACCAAAATGTAAATTCTGAAAATTGTAAGGTCTTAACTGATTTTTAAGTTACCAATATTAAATTAGTCATATTACATGCTTCCTTGTCAAATTTCACCTTAATTGGACATCTCAAACTCATGCAATTGCAAATACAACTTTCGGGACTAAAACGTAAAGCTTGCAAACCTCAACACCATTCAAATCGATGCCCAACGGTCACCCGTTTCGAAACAGTGTTGACCGTTCCAAAACACGGGTTCGTTTCGAGACTAGTTCCGAAACATGGCCTTCCAGTAGCCAAATCGTTTCGGAACGACCTCCAGTCGTTACGAAAAACGAAGGCCATTACAGGCCCCCGTTTCGAAACGCCAGTGCCCGCTCCGATACAGTTTGCCCAGAAGTTGTAGAAATTTCTGGTTTTTCATACATTAAACCATTCAAACACATCCTAATGACTTCCTAACCATGCCAACAAGACATCATACACATATAGAGCATGCTTGCAACTCCTAAACACATTCATGGCATCAAACATGAAACTTCACATGTCTATAGGGAGTCCAAAACATCACCATACATGAGCTTAGTTTCCCTTGGAGCGGGCACTGGCGTTTCGAAACTGGAGTACAAACTCCAAATCAAATATCAAAAGGCCAATTAAAAATTCAATCCGTCAAAAGCAACATGCCACAACCTAGGGAGTCCAAAACATCTCCCAAAACACATCTTAGCTTCCTTGTTGCCCACAAACACTTCAATTGTCTGCATCATTGGTACAAAAGAGATAGCGTAAGCACAATTTCTTAGTGAGGCATGCTCTAAAGAAAACAACACAGTAATGCATATTAGAAAACACTTTCAACAAAGCTTTCTAAACACATGCTCAACTCTTTTCATGCAACCTTGCATACATAACAAGCATCTCATGCTTCATTATAATTAAACACATCATATTGGCTTTCAAGTGATAACTCATAACCATTTACAACTCAAAACACAAACGGATACGCGGATTACAAGCGTTGTCCCATACGCTTCATACACACTACCGAACAACACAAGGTGGAGTTTACCGGTACAATCACAACCCCTCAACACCCGTGATGGAGTTTAACGGTACAATCAAAACCCCTCAACATCACTCATCGGTAGTTGTATAATTCCACTAACGAGAACACGGGACACATAACACAAGATCCACACACAGACTTTTAACCACCGTTGTGATCTTACCTTACTCGCTAGTGTACTGGGATGGAGTTTACGGTACAATCACAACCCCTCAACATCCAAGGCGACTTTATTCACGGTGCACCCAATCCTATAGCCGGCTAACTATATCCGATTCAAGTACTTTAAAACTATTACATCGCTTGCCAATATACATCATTACCATAAACAACTCATTGTTTTAAAGCATTAAATCAAAGCCATTTAACATCATGCATCACTATGCATCAAAACCATATTAACAATATGTCAAACCAAGGATCTCTTACCTTGAGCATCCTTCAATACATGGCTTTCAAAACCAGCATTAACCATGCTAAAACATGCTTTCAAAACAGAATTTAAACATGCAAATTATAACCAATGCATCAAACCACTTCATGGCTCATCCAAGGGAGTTTTTCCGAAAACTTACTCTTGAGCTTAGTTAAGTTGTTTAGACTTAAACTAAGCTCCCATAACCTTCAAATAATTGTTTCAAAGCTGGAAACCCAACTCCACTCACCAATTATGTTTCGCTAGCTTGCCGAAACGCCGATCAAGCCTCTGGATCAACTTCAAAGGTGTCCGAAGATGCCTCCCCTGTTTTAAACACATCAAAGCAGAGAATCAATGCATCATCATGCATTGAAATCTTCAGCAAACACACTTAAACTCGCTGCTCTACTTAAAACCAACATTTCGACTTCCAAACACAACCGAAATCACCTCCAAACTCTTCCAAAACTTAACACAGCCAAGATCCATCACTTCTAACCATTTCTAAACATCAATCAACATCCAAAATAAACCTAAACTCGTCCTTATACCTCCAGCTATAACAGAACACCAAGATCACCTCAAAAACCACCATTTTCATAAGCAAAAACTTAGGAAATACAACCTGTTCGGGATTGTATTGATAAAACCTCATTTCCACATCATTAGACATCCAAAATATATTTATGAATCATCTCAAAACAGAGCCCAAACAATCACAACGAAATTCTTCAAGATTTCTTCCAAATCTTGAATTTTAAGCCAAAATCAAGTTTCTAACATTAAAACCATTTACAAAACTTAAATTAAGGATTGACAACTTGGAAATTTCAGTAAAGAACTGATTATTTAGAGGAGAAGAACAATCTTACCTCTAAATGGTGATTTCTCCTTGATTTGAGCCAATTTCCTTGAAAATTCAATGAGGAAATCAAAAGGATTTGATGCAAGATTGATTAGGAACTAATTGATGATAGAAATCTCATCAATTGAAGTGAAGATCAATGCAAAAGTTGCTGGAGAAAAGAGTTTGGATGATGGAATTTTGAGAGAAAAAGAAATGAGAAAATTTTAGGAAAAGGTAGTTATGAATTTCCAAAAAGTGGTTTCCCTTTTTCTTTTAATTAATTAAAACATTAATTGAATCATCTAAATTAAGGAAAAATCTGGAGAAATCATTTTTGGGTAAATTAGCTCCTTAAAGATTCAAAGTTTCAATCCTTACAAAACAATCACCACTAAACTTTTCAAAAATCGCATTTTGGTCACTACACCGAAATGTAGTATTTCCAAACCTTATTTTGCAAAATTGATTTCACCACTCTCTTATATATATTAAAAGAGGATTTTTAGATATTTTTCCATATTTTTAAAACATCCTGAACTAGGTTTCCTTAAAACCTCCTTTTATATTCGAACCGAAAATCAGATCAGTCCGGTTCAGACCCTTAACTTCCAAGCCCAAAATTGGGGTGTTACAACTCTCCCCCCTTACGAAATTTCGTCCTTGTAATTTACCTAGAGGAAAAAGGTACGGAAACTGCTTCTTCATATCATCCTTCCTTTCCCACGTGGCTTCCTCAACACCACGATGCTTCCACATCACCTTTACCAAATCAATGGTCTTGCCTCGAAGAACTTTACTGTTCGAATCCAGAATTTCAACCGGCTCCTCATCATAGGTCAAGTCTAGATTCAACTCCACTTCCTCCACAGGCATAACATGCGAAGGATCCGATCTATACCTCCGAAGCATAGAGACATGAAACACATCATGTATCTTTTCCAACTCTTGCGGTAACCTCAGCTTACCCTTCCGGCCAAACCTCATCACCTTCTTCCAAGGCGAAACCTTCAAGAACACACGGTCACCTACCGCAAACTCAATCTCCTTACGCTTCAAATCCGCGTAAGACTTCTGTCGATCAGAAGCTGCCTTCAATCGCTCACAAATGAGCTTCACCTTCTCGGTGGTTCCTTTCAACAAAGCCGGCATCGAAACCAACTTCTGACCCGTTTCAGCCCAACAAAGAGGAGTTCTGCACTTCCTCTCGTACAAGGCTTCATAAGGTGCCATTTGAATACTTGCCTGGTAGCTATTGTTATAAGCAAACTCCACCAAAGGCAAATGCTTCTCCCAAGAACCTCGAAACTCAATCACACAGCACCTCAACATATCCTCCAGCACTTGGATAACACGCTCAGACTGTCCATCCGACTGTGGATGATAAGAAGTACTAAAATTCAGCCGCGTACCCAAAGCTTGATGCAAACAGTCCCAAAAACGCGACGTAAACCTCGGATCTCTATCCAACACTATAGACTTTGGCACACCATGCAGTCGCACAATCTCAACAATGTACAACTCTGCAAGCTTGTCCAAGGTATACGTAGTATGCACAGGTAAGAAATGCGCACACTTCGTAAGGCGATCCACAATCACCCACACCGAATTCTTTTTCGATGGCGACAAAGGAAAACAAGACACAAAGTCCATGGTAATCCTTTCCCACTTCCACTCAGGAATCCTCAACGGTTGCAAAAACCCAGAAGGAAACTGATGCTCAGCCTTAACCCGCTGACAAACCATGCACTTACCCACGTACTCTGCAACATCTTTCTTCAACCCCACCCAATAGTACTCATCCTTAAGATCACGATGCATCTTTGTAGTACCAGGGTGGATAGCAAAAGGACTATTATGAGCTTCAGTTAGAATAGCACGCCTCAACTCTACATCATTCGGCACTACTATCCGACTCCCAAAACATAAAACCCCATCATCATTAAAACAGAAATCAGATGGTCTATCCTCAGCAATATCCTGAACATGTGGCACCAAAGAATCATCCAACAGTTGCTTATCCTTTATCAACTGAATCAAAGATGGTTTCACTTGCAATTCAGCCACAAGGCCTCCATCTCGTGAAATACTCAGGCTGGCAAACATAGCCCTCAACTCCACTGCCACCTATCTACTCAAGGCATCCGCTACAACATTAGCTTTTCCCGGATGGTACTCGATAGTCAGATCGTAATCTTTAAGCAACTCCACCCAACGTCGTTGCCTAAGATTCAACTCTTTCTGAGACACCAGATACTTCAAACTTTTGTGATCCGTGCACACAGTACACTTCTTACCATACAGGTAATGCCTCTAAATTTTCAAAGCAAAGACCACCGCAGCTAACTCAATATCATGCGTAGGATAATTGCGCTCATGCACCTTCAACTGACGCGATGCATAAGCCACCACCTTACCCTTTTGCATCAACACACACCCCAAACCAACATAGGATGCGTCGTTGTACACCAAAAACTCTTTCCCTGATTCAGGTTGAACCAAGATAGGAGCTTGCGTCAAAGCTGCCTTAAGCTTCTCAAAAGCTTGTTGTCTTGCCTCCGTCCACTCATACTTGACATCCTTTTGCAACAACTTCGTTAAAGGTGCAGGAATCTTCGAAAATCCATCCACAAACCTCCGATAGTATCCTGCCAACCCAAGGAAACTACGGACTTCATGAACAGACTTAGGAGGCTTCGAATTCATCACCGCCTCAATCTTCTGAGGATCAACACGAATCCCCTCAGCAGAAACCACATGACCAAGGAAAACAACTTCCCTAAGCCAGAATTCGCACTTGCTCAGCTTAGCATAAAGTTGATTCTCCAACAACGCCTACAGCACAATCCGCAAATGCCCCTCATGCTCCTCCTCAGTACGAGAGTACACAAGGATATCATCAATGAACACCACAACAAACTTGTCCAAGTATTCATGGAACACCCTATTCATCATGTCCATAAAAGCTACAGGAGCATTCGTCAAACCAAACGACATGACAAGGAACTCATAATGCCCATACCTCGTCCTGAAGGCTGTTTTTGGCACATCCACATCCTTCACCTTAAGCTGGTAATAACCTGACCTTCAGTCAATCTTAGAAAACACAGCCGCTCCCCGAAACTGATAAAAAAGATCATCAATCCTCGGCAAAGGATACCGATTCTTAATAGTCAACTTATTCAGCTGACGATAATCGAAGCACATTCTCATAGTGCCATCATTCTTCTTCACAAACAAGACTGGTGCACCCCAAGGTGACACACTCGGCCGAATGAAACCACGATCAAGCAACTCCTGAAGTTGCATCTTCAACTCCTTCAACTCCTTAGGTGCCATGTGATAGGGAGCAATGGACACTGGAGTTGTGTTTTCATACAACTCAATTCCAAACTCCACCTCTCGACTAGGAGGCAATCCAGGTAACTCCTCCGAAAACACTCCAGGAAACTCTCACATAGTCCTGATATCTTGAACTCGCAACTCCTTAGAGCTAGGATTCATAACAAAGTCTAGATAGGCCTCACAACCTTGCCTCAGCATACGGCTTTCTTCCAACGAAGACACCACATTAGCAAGAAACTTCACATTCTCACCAACCACCACTACCTCGTAATCATCCGCAAGCTTAAACGAAACTCTCTTGTTCTCAAAATCCACTACAGCTCGATGTTCAACAAGCCAATCCATACCAAGGATTACATCAAAACCATAAAATGGCAATTCCATGAGATCAACAAGAAAAACATGGTTTTGCACTACCAAAGGACATCTTCTATACAACTTCCGTGTCACAACGGTCTCACCAAAGGAACTAGTTACACGCATACCAACATCCAAATACTCAACAGGTAAACCAAGCAATTGGGCATGTTCATGCAATATGTATGAGTGTGTAGATCCAGAATCAATCAAGGAAAGTAATGATAAGGATTGCAAAGTAAAGGTACCTGCGATCACATCCGTATCATTTCTCCCCTCTCGCTGAGCATACACTCGAGCCTGGCCACCACCCTCAGGTTGAACAGCCACCACATGCGCCACATTCCTCCCACCATCATCTCTGCGCTGGAAGTTACCACGGCCGCGCCCACGACCTCTTTGTGGTGCAACTACCTCAGGAACACGTCCCTGGCCACCACCGGCCAACAAAAGACACTCCCTCTTCATGTGGTCTACTGAACCACAATTCCAGCATGAATTACCGGTCACTGTTACAGGAGCCTGAACCTTCCTCGCTACTCGAGGATAATCCCGCCTCAAATGGCAACGAGATCCACACATCTAGCACGTGTTTTGATCAGCTCTCGTCCTATCTCCCTGAATAGGCGCACCATGTCCTCCATTACCACGCCTAGCAGAAGACTGATACCTTTTATCTCGTCCTCTCTTGTTCCGTCAACCACCGGAACTATAATCAGCAACTCTTTTTCCCGAGCTAGAACTAACACCTCTGGAAGACAGACCCAAGTTCTGCTCAATGTCCTTCGCTCTACTCACCAGCACATCAAAATCTGTATACTCAGCTGCAAGCATAAAAGTCTTCACGTCCGTCACCAAACCATAACGGAAACGTTCACACCTCTCCCGCTCATCAGGGACAAGCTCAGGTGCGTACTGACTAATGCAGACAAACTGGATCTCATACTCAGCCACCGTCATGCTTCATTGCGTAAGAGACATAAATTCTCTTTTCTTCTCATCCAAGTATCGTACACCTAGATACTTTCTCTTGAATGTGTTCAAGAAGAACGTCCAAGTCACATCATTTTCCTCCATCCCAGAGACAGTGGTCGTCCACCACGTATAAGCATCATCATGTAGCATTGACACCACACAACCCAACTTCTGCACATTGTTGCAGTTCATTTGCCCCAAAATCCTTTTGGTGCTTTCTAACCAAGATTTAGAACCTTCAGGAGATAAACCTCTGAACTCAGTCCCTCCCAGACTGCGAAGACGTTCCAAAGGCAATCTCACGTTATCATCATTCTGATGCGCAGCTCCGTGAGCTCCAGCTACTGCTGCCTGGAAGGCTCTAGCAATAGCCTGTATCAATACAGTCATGTCAGGAGCAGCTTGCCCCTGCACACCTTCAGGTCCAACGACCCCAGCACCAGCACCAACACCGGCATTATCACCTCCAGCGCCACCACCGTCGGGTGGTCTACGACTAGGGGGAGGAGGTATATCCACAACATTATCAGCATTATCCTCATTCTCATTCTGAGCCATAGCTCTCGTATTCATCCTCATCTCTCTACGAGGCCCCATTTACAAGAAAAACAATGCACTGACACAAATGCAATAAACATTATTAGGCTCAACAAGGTAAGTAATCCAAGTACTCAAGCTCATTTCCCAAAGCAATTCCTTTCATTAGTTTTGATATGGCAATGGGTTCCTCTAACATGCTTCAACATAGCATAGCATCATAATTGCAACCATAAATCACAATTCAAACAACATTCTTTCATCCAAAAGGCATATCATGCGAATACACATACATCACCCACATAAACATTCCCATTTACACGAGAACTCAGCTCTAATACCACCAAATGTAACCCCCTTAGCCCGGCCTAGACGGTTGACCCGAACTACGAAGATTACACAGGGAAAACCAAAGTCAACCCAAAAGTCAACCTTGATTAACGACCCTTTTTTTCTTTAAACTCTTGTCTAGATGCACGTTAACCCTAAGCAAACACTTGAGAAACATATATGTGCAAAGCACAACGATCGGATTTCAAAAAGGGACTCAATTGCACAATATACAAATGTTGGGGACCAAAATGTAAATTCTGAAAATTAGAAGGTCTTAACTGATTTTTAAGTTACCAATATTAAATTAGTCAGATTACATGCTTCCCTGTCAAATTTCACCTTAATTGGACATCTCAAACTCATGCAATTGCAAATACAACTTTCGAGACTAAAACGTAAAGCTTGCAAACCTCAACACCATTCAAATCGGTGCCCAACGGTCACCCGTTTCGAAACAGTGTTGACCATTCCGAAACACAGGTTCGTTTCGAGACTAGTTCCAAAACAGGGCCTTCCAGTAGCCAAATCGTTTCGAAACGCCAGTGCCCGCTCCGATACGGTTTGCCCAGAAGTTGCAGAAATTGCTGGTTTTTCATACATTAAACCATTCAAACACATCCTAATGACTTCCTAACCATGCCAACCAGACATCATACACATATAGAGCATGCTTGCAACTCCTAAACACATTCATAGCATCAAACATGAAACTTCACATGTCTATAGGCATGCATCCTAATATCCAAAAACCAAACAACCAACCAAACTCCAAATCAAGCATCAAAAAACCAATTACAAATTTAATCCATCAAAAGCAACATGCCACAACCTAGAGAGTCCAAAACACATCTTAGGTTCCCATTGCCAAAATACCAAAACTAATAGTGTATGAAAACATCACCATACATGAGCTTAGTTTCCCTTGGACTCTTAGCTTCCTTGTTGCCCTCAAACACTTCAATTGTCTACATCATTGGTACAAAAGAGAGAGCGTAAGCACAATTGCTTAGTGAGGCATGCTCTAAAGAAAACAACACAATAATGCATATTAAAAAAACATTTTCAACAAAGCTTTCTTAACACATGCTCAACTCTTTTCATGCAACCCTGCATACATAACAAGCATCTCATCCTTCATTATAATTCAACACATCATATTGGCTTTCAAGTGATAACTCATAACCATTTACAACTCAAAACACAATCGGATACGTGGATTACGAGCGTTGTCCCATACGCTTCATACACACTACCGAACAACACAAGGTGGAGTTTACCGGTACACACAACCCCTCAACACCCGTGATGGAGTTTAACAGTACAATCACAACCCTTCAACATCACTCATCGGTAGTTGTATAATTCCACTAACGAGAACACGGGACACATAACACAAGATCCACACACGGACTTTTAACCACCGTTGTGATCTTACCTTACTCGTTAGTGTACTTGGATGGAGTTTACGGTACAATCACAACCCCTCAACACTCGTGATGGAGTTTAACGGTACAATCACAACCCTTCAACATCACTCATCGATAGTTGTATAATTCCACTAACGAGAACACGGGACACATAACACAAGATCTACACACGGACTTTTAACCACCGTTGTGATCTTACCTTACTTGTTAGTGTACTTGGATGGAGTTTACGGTACAATCACAACCCCTCAACATCCAAGGCGACTTTATTCACGGTGCACCCAATCCTATAGCCGGCTAACTATATCCGATTCAAGTACTTTAAAATCATTACATCACTTGCCAATATACATCATTACCATCAACAACTCACTGTTTTAAAGCATTAAATCAAAGCCATTTAACATCATGCATCACTATGCATCAAAACCATATTAACAATATGTCAAACCAAGGATCTCTTACCTTGAGCATCCATCAATACATGGCTTTCAAGACCAGCATTAATCATGCTAAAACATGCTTTCAAAACAGAATTTAAACATGCAAATTATAAACAATGCATCAAACCACTTCATGGCTAATCCAAGGGAGTTTTTCCGAAAACTGACTCTTGAGCTTAGTTAAGTTGTTTAGACTTAAACTAAGCTCCCATAACTTTCAAATAATTGTTTCAAAGCTGGAAACCCAACTCCACTCACCAATTACGTTTCGCTAGCTTGTCGAAACGCTGATCAAGCCTCCGGATCAACTTCAAAGGTGTCCGAAGATGCCTCCCCTGTTTTAAACACATCAAAGCAGAGGATCAATGCATCATCATGCATTGAAATCTTCAGCCAACACACTTAAACTCGCTGCTCTACTTAAAACCAACATTTCGACTACCAAACACAATTGAAATCACCTCCAAACTCTTCCAAAATTTAACCCAGCCAAGATCCATCACTTCTAACCATTTCTAAACATCAATCAACATCCAAAATAAACCTAAACTCGTCCTTATACCTCCAGCTATAACAGAACACCAAGATCACCTCAAAAACCACCATTTTCATAAGCAAAAACTGAGGAAATACAACCTGTTCGGGATTGCATTGATAAAACCTCATTTCCACATCATTAGACATCCAAAATACATTTAAGAATCATCTCAAAACAGAGCCCAAACAATCACAACGAAATTCTTCAAGATTTCTTCCAAATCTTGAATTTTAAGCCAAAATCAAGTTTCTAACATTAAAACCATTTACAAAACTTAAATTAAGGATTGACAACTTGGAAATTTCAGTAAAGAACTGATTATATAGAGTAGAAGAACAATCTTACCTCTAAATGGTGATTTCTCCTTGATTTGATCCAATTTCCTTGAAAATTCAATGAGGAAATCAAAAGGATTTGATGCGAGATTGATTAAGAACTAATTGATGATAGAAATCTCATCAATTGAAGTGAAGATCAATGCAAAAGTTGCTGGAGAAAAGTGTTTGGATGATGGAATTTTGAGAGAAAAAGAAATGAGAAAATTTTAGGAAAAGGTAGTTATGAAATTTCAAAAAATGGTTTCCCTTTTTCTTTTAATTAATTAAAACATTAATTGAATCATCTAAATTAAGGAAAAATCTAGAGAAATCATTTTTGGGTAAATTAACTCCTTAAAGATTCAAAGTTTCAATCCTTACAAAACAGTCACCACTAAACTTTTCAAAAATCGCATTTTGGTCACTACACCGAAATGTAGTATTTCCAAACCTTATTTTGCAAAATTGATTTCACCACTCTATTATATATATTAAAAGAGGATTTTTTGATATTTTTCCATATTTTTAAAACATTACGAACTAGGCTTCCCTAAAACCTCCTTTTATATTCGAACCGAAAATCAGACCGGTTCGGTTCAGACCCTAAACTTCCAAGCCCAAAATTGGGGTGTTACAACTAGGGTTCCCATTTCCAAAGTTACTGATAAAGGAAATTTTGTTTGAGCAAATGAATTGAGTGACTTAGGTCCTTGCTACCGGAAGCCTGATTGATTTTATTGTTGTTTTTGCATTTTAGTATATTTCTTTTACCATGTGTCCGAGACGAGAGACGAGGGGCAATGCCAGAGTTGTGGCTGAGAATGGGTCAAAAGAGCGAGTAGAGAATCTACCGCCTCCTCCTTCGGGTGGACCACCTGCAGCGTGTGAGACGGGAGATGAGGCTGGAGCTGGTGCTGGGCGTGTTGCACCTGAGGGAGCACCGGGACAAGGTGTTCCGGATATGACAGTTCTGGTACAAGCTATTGCTGGAGCCTTTTCGGCAGCAGTAGATGGATTACATGCATCTACACCACAGCAGGGTTTCAGTCCTAGGTTTCCTCTGGAGCGTTTACGCAGCCTGGGCGGTGCTGAGTTTAGAGGGTTGACTCCTGAGGGGTCTGAGTCTTTGTTTGAGAGTACCAAGAGAATCTCGGGACATATGAAATATAATAATGTCCAGAAGATGGGTTGTGTAGTGTCGTTGTTACATGGCGATGCGTATACATGGTGGACGACTATCACAGCTAGGATGGAGCAAGATGAAATTGATTGGGCCTTTTTCGTGAATGCGTCCAAGAAAAAGTTCTTGGGGGTCCATTATCTGGAAGAGAAGAAGCGCGAATTCATGGCTCTAGCGCATGACAATATGTCGGTTGCTGTGTATAAGGTGCAATTTGTGAGGTTGAGCCAGTATGCACCTGAGTTAGTACCAGACGAGCGGGCGAGGTGTGAACGTTTCTTCTATGGGTTGATAAGGGAAGTTAAGACATACATGCTAGCGGTTGAGTACACATACTTTGACATGCTGGTCTCGCGGGCTAGGGATATAGAGCTGAGTCTAGGGATGACGACTCGATCTAGAGGCTCTAGTTCAGGGAAGAGGAGTGCAGACCTTGATGGTGGGTGTGATCATGGCAAAAGGCCACAGGATGGAGGTTATCAGAGGGATCAACGCCAGGGTGGTGGTGGTGGATCACGATGTGGGCAGCATGATCAGAATGATGGTGCTCGTGCTTCAGTTTGCAACTGTTGCGGGAGACACCACGCTTGGGAGTGCTAGGGTGTCTCAGGGACTTGTTGGCATGTGGGGTGCAGGGTCACGTGAAGCGTGACTGTCCGCAGTTGGCTAGGCGGGCACTAGTATATGTTGTGGAACCTTAGAGAGGCCATGGGGGCGGCCGAGGTAAGTTTCAGAGGCGAGAGGAAGGACATTGAGGAGTTGCTCATGTGGTAGTTCTTCAGCCAGAAAGAGGTGGCCCTGCGAGAGTTTATGCTCAGCGCGAGGGGCGTAAAAATACGGATTTGATCACAGGTACCTTTGCTCTACAGTCCTTATCTTTGTTAGCATTGATCGATTCTGGATCCACACACTCTTATATCTTGAGTGAGCATGCATTTTTTCTTAATATACTTGTTGACTAGTTGAGACTAGGAATGCAAGTGACTAGTTTCTTTGGTGAGATTGGGGTCACAAGGAAATTGTATAGGAGATGCCCTTTGTCTGTACAAGGACATGTTTTTCCTGTGGATTTGATGGAATTACCTTTTTATGGCTTTGATGTGATTCTTGGAATGGATTGGTTGTCTGAGCATATGGCTGTTGTTGATTTCGATGTTAAGCGAGTTACCTTGAAGCTTGCTGATGATTATGAGGTTGTGATAGTAGGCGAGAATGTGAAATTCTTGTCTAATGTTTTTTTTTGTCTTTGGAAGCAAGCCGTATGCTAAGGATGGGTTGTGATGCTTATCTTGCCTATGTGATGAATCTTGGTGCAAATGATGTTTGTGTACAAGACGTCAGAACCGTTTGTGATTTTTTGGAGGTCTTTCCGGAAGAGTTTCCTGGATTACCACCAAACAGGGAAGTTGAGTTTGGTATGGAGTTGTATGAGAATACGACTCCGGTGTCCATTGCTCCTTATCGAATGGCGCCGAAAGAGCTGAAAGAGTTGAACACGCAACTTCATGAGTTGCTTGATCGAGGATTCATCCGGCCGAGTGTATCACCTTGGGGTGCGTCGGTGTTATTTGTAAAGAAGAAAGATGGGACAATGCGGATGTGTATAGATCATCAGCAACTGAACAAGTTGACGATCAAGAACAAGTACCACTTGCCAAGGATTGATGACCTCTTTGATCAGTTTCGAGGAGCCTCGGTGTTTTCTAAGATTGATTTGAGGTCAGGGTATTACCAGTTGAAGGTGAATGATGTGGACGTACCTAAGACAGCTTTTCAGACAAGGTACGGGCATTATGAGTTCTTAGTGATGCCTTTTGGATTAACCAACGCAGCTGCTGCTTTCATGGACATGATGAATCGCGTATTCCATGAATTTTTGGATCAGTTTGTGGTAGTGTTCATCAATTACATCCTTGTGTACTCTCATACCGAGGAGGATCAAGATAGACACTTAAGGATAGTGTTCCAAGTGTTGTTGGAGAACCAACTTTATGCTAAGCTGAGCAAGTGTGAGTTTTGGCTTAGGGAGGTAGTTTTCCTTGGGCATGTTGTATCAGCCGAGGGTATTCACGTTGATTCGTATAACATAGAGGCATTGATGAGTTGAAAAGTGCCTAAGTCAGTGACAGAGGTGCGAAGTTTTCTTGGCTTGGCTGGATATTACCGTAAGTTTGTCGAGGGTTTCTCGAAGATTACTGCACCTTTGACCAAGTTGTTGCAGAAGAATGCTCGCTTCGAGTGGACGGATGCGAGGAAGTAAACTTTTGAGAAGCTGAAGGAAGCTTTGAAGAAAGCTCCTGTCTTGATCCAACCTGAGTTTGGTAAGGAGTTTGTAGTCTATAGTGATGTGTCCTATGTCAGTTTGGGCTGTGTGTTGATGCAAGAGGATAAGGTAGTTGCATATGCATTGTAGGGTGTTTAGGTGTTCTTTTTTTATGAGCGCAAGTGCACACTCATGTCAAGTTATAGTATAAAAGATATCGTCTCCCACAGGGATTGGAGAAGCTACTATGAATGGTTTCCTGCACAAAGATTTAGTAAATGCATAATTAAATCTCACAATGTAGAAATATAAGATTGGATCGCTATGTTGTGAGGCTTTCTCTTTGATCAGGATCTCAGATCGATATGTGCAATCCCTTTTGTTTCTCTAAAACACGTTTCGTATATCTCCTTTTGCCATTAAGACTCCAATACGTGCACCATAAATCAATTTTCCGTTCAACCTCCAACCTCTCAATTAATCGATCCGCACCTCGTTCTAATTCCATCCTCACAAAGCCAAACCTAGATCCATCCTTCTCTTTCTTGTTGGGTATGAAAACTTCAGCCACAATTTCATGTCGGTCGCAGACTTGCCATAGTCCCTTCCAGTGTATTTGCTGTGATAGGTTTGAAATAAAGGGTCTTCATAGCCGACGACCACCATATCCAACTTTTTTTTTGGTCTGAGACACTAGTTTAAACTCTTTTTTCCCTTTATCATCACTTAGTTTTGTAATAAATTAAACTTAATGATATTCATAGTCGCCTATTTCTAATGATTATAAAGGATTCATTTAATAAAATTAATTTAATGGTTATAATTAAATTTTTTAATATAATGATCATACTTAATACAATTTTTTATTAATTTAGTGATCATAATTATTAAATTGGTTTAAATATATAATAATTTGTTTTAAATTTATCAATCTCAAGCTAATAATTTAATAAAACTTTTAAGTATGATTATATACTATAATTTGAAAATATAAAAAATAAACATATTAATTTAATGATAGTGGGTAATCATGTACCTTAAATTGTGAAAATGTATTTTGTCACACTATAATATAATAAATTCATAATCTCACAAATTCATCAAATGTAACTAATTAGTTATTACAAGTCAAATAAATACCATGTCAGGTAAATATCATATCAATTTAGTAACAAGTCAGATCATTTACAGTTTCACTCAATTACAGATCAGGTTCATAACATGTCCGGTAATATCAGTTATTTACAAGGTTAATCTCGGGTTCAAGTTCATATCAGGTCGGATGAAAGTCGAGTTTTGTTATCACATTCTCAGGTTGAATTTGGGTTTAGTTCGGGTTCAGATACAAAATATCCAGGCCTAACTCGGGTTCAGGTTAGTACCAGTTTGAACTCAAATCGATTTTGGATCACCACAACCTCGGGAAACAAGCAGTTCTAACTCAAGTCGGTTTCACTTAGTTTTGAAGGTCGGGTCAGCTTTTTACATCCCTAGGACGATCTTATTTTGACCACCCAACTAAGTAACTCGTCAATCAGACCATCAAACTTTTAAATTAATCCTATTTTGATCACCGCCATTAAAAAAATAACGGGGGAGATGACATGACAGTTAACGAAATTTTGTATAGTTAACATATGGTCTATGTTATTTACCTATTATATCAATTTTGTCCTAATTTTAATTTAATTAAATAAAATTAATCAACCAATTAGATGACGGCACGTGTCATCACCTAATTGGATTAATTTACTCTAATTCTTAATTTATTTTATTTAATAATTTTTACCCAATCAAATGGCAACACTTGTCACATGATTGGTGAAAAGTTAAGATACAATTTTTGCATCCCACATGATTTGAACCCAACACCTTAAATTATTTTTTTATAGTTTACAACAAATGACTCTTAAACTTCTTCTGGTGTCAACTTAAGTTACCTGCCTGTAATAAGAGTAAAAATCATGCTTTTTACTTGTATACGAGGGTGCAAAAGCTTTCTAGAAAATCTATCAGACCGTACATATTCGATATCGGTCGATTGTAGTACCGCCATTTACCTAAGTTGTGGACGATGGACCTTTTCGTTCCAGCCATCATCACTTACGGTTGAACTTTGAAGTGCTTTGGTTCGGCAAGTTGGGTGAACAAAACCTGTTTCTTCCAGCCGAGTTGTTTTGCAGTGTAGGGTTTGGACCTATAATCGCAATCAAGCCATGATGAATAAGCAGACTTTATCAGCTGGAGGATATGAAAAATTATAAAATCTATAGAAATGACCGGACAAAATACACAACTAATGATCAAGAGGTTTAAGAGTCATTTGTTGTAAAGTATAGATAAATAACAAGGACTTGAAGTTTAAGAGTATCTGTTAGCTTTTTAACGTCAGTATCAAAATATGACCAATTTAATAAAAGTTTGATGGTCTGATTGACGAGTTACTTAGTTACGTGGTCAAAGTAGGACCACCACAATAGTTCGGTGGGCACCTAAGTAGTTTTTATTAAAAATCGCAGGGACGAATATACATGGGGGTGGGGTGGGGCAATCGCCCCCTACCCTCGAAGAATTTTTTTCCACCTTTTTCCCCTTATTTAAATTTCTTTAAAAATTGGTTTATTTATAAATCCCCCCACTTTCAAACATTTATAGTTTGCCCCCAACCCCAAATTCTGGCTTCGTCCCTATTAACCGCCTCCCAGCACAGAGCCTACAGCCTCTTGCACATTCGCCAAGTAATCTGATTGCACTAGACTGAAACAACCAGCAGGAGGCTCCAAAAATCTGACATAACAAATCCTCATCCGAGACATGTTTGGCCGTATAGTCCATAAGAAAATTCCCATCCTAGTACACATGTCGCAAACTAACTAGCCAAGGCCGGTTCAAAACAAGCAAAATATGAGGAACAAGCAAGGAGATAATGAGACCATCTTTGGAATTTTGTAGTAGTTGAATCGCCTCCAAACAGTTTGACTTGACCACTACCTTCCAAACTCCGAGGGATCATACCGATAATAATCATTCATATACACCCCATAATTTCCCATCAAGAAATGAGAAAATACTTATACATTTAGACAAACCAATCAACCATTTCCATTCCGCATCACGGACAACACTTCCACACGATGCATCACTCAAACGTAGGTCCTCATCACCATCCAAATTGAGCTTACACCTCTCTAAGGGAGGCTAACACCGTTTTGCAATGCACCTAACACTTATTCCCCCATCAGTTTGACCTCCAACACTAGATGCAGAAAGAGCAAGACTCTCCTGAGCATGCGATAACTCTGCTATAGAATGGTATCACTTCGCACTATCTGCGGTTTAAAGATCTGTTCATTGTGCTAACGCTATAAATTCCATAACAAAGTACCAAACAAAAGATCCCAATGAGCAGGCACTTTCGCAAACCGTCCTACATCAGAAAAGTTAACATAAATCCAACTTTTAACAGGCAAGATGAAAAGCTCTCTCATGCCATCCTCATGAATCAGTGACCCTCATAACGAAAAAGTCACTAGACGCCACCGTAGAATGTGATAAACATCTTCGTTTGGATCTCCAAATATGCCACAGCTACGATCCGTGGTAAGGTGTCGTCCGACTGGTTTAGCATTTAATAAAATTCTCTCATGGAAAACTAACCATAAGAACGTTTTCACGCGTGGTATATCCTTAAAACCAGCCAAAACCAACCAAATTGGTTCAATAGGCCCCTGTTGCACTCTTAACCGTACCGCGTATGCTGATCGAACCTGAAATTGCCGATTAGGAGTTGGATGCCATCACAGGTTGTCTCCTACACTCATTTCCAGTGGAGGCTTGATTGTCGCAATCCTTAGTAAAATATGATACAAGACCAAATGTTCAAAAGCATGCCAACGCCATGTCCCAAATCATCCACCATATCCGCGACTGTGGCTTGAGGAAGCAACATACCATGGACTTTGGTGATGTTATCCTCACATATGTGGATATATGGATTTCTCGTCACATTGCATGGTGATGTTCTTCTCATGGACAAAGATGAGCCTATGACTTATCAGGAAGCAGTGTACTTTGAGAAATGGCTAGAAGCCATGAAATCCGAGATGGATTCCATGTCATAAAACCAAGAATGGACTTTGGTTGACTCACCTGAAGGGATAAAACTCATAGCGTGTAAATGGGTTTTCAAAAAGAAGACCGGCACGAATGGCAATGTAAAAACATACAAAGGGCAATTGGTAGATAAGGGATTTCGTCAGATTCATGGTATAGACTATGATGAAACTTTTTCCCTTCTTTCTATGTTTAAATACATTCGGATATGGCTTGTAATAGCTTTATTTTATGATTATGAAATCTGGAAAATAGATGTCAAAACCGTTTTCCTTAATTGAAAATTAGATGAGGATGTGTACAATGACACAACCTAAAAGTTTTGTCGGTCCAAAAGATGCCCAAAAAGTATGCAAGCCTACAAAGATCCATTTATGGGTTGAAGCAAGCTTCCTAAAGTTGGAATCTTCGTTTTAATGATGCAATTAAAGAATTTGGTTTCATTAAAAATGAAGATGAGCCATGTGTTTTCAAGAAAACTAGTGGGAGCACTGTCACATTGTTGGTATTGTATGTGGATAACATACTAATAATTGGAAATGACATACCTACCTTACAGTCTGTAAAGACTTGGTTATGAAAATGTTTCTCTATGAAAGACTTGGGTGAAGCAACCTACATATTAGGAGTCAATATCTATAAAGTTAGATCAAGACGACTCCTAGGACTAATTCAAAATACATACATAGATAAAGTACTGAAAAGATTCAGTATGAAAGAATCTAAAAGAGGATTCTTAGCTATGAGACATGAAATTTCACTCTTGAAGGAAATGTGTCCTTCAAAGACTCAAGAAAGAGAGCGCATGAGTAAGATTCCATATGCTTCGGCCATTGTATCTATCATGTATTGCATGATATGTACACGTCCGGGTGTATCATATGCTTTAAGTATGACAAGTTGGTACCAAGTAGATCCCGGTGAAGGTCATTGGGTTGCAGTCAAAAATATCATTAAGTACTTAATAAGAACTAATGATACATTCCTTATGTATGGAGGTGAGGAAGAGCTAAGTATAAAAGGTTATACTGACGCAAGCTTTCAAATCGATAAGGATGATTCTCGATCGCAATCAGGTTTTGTGTTTTGCCTTAATAGAGGTGTTGTAAGCTGGAAAAGTTCAAAGCAAGATGCAATAGCAAATTCTACAACAGAAGTCGAGTATATTGCATCAAGCAATGCTGCAAAAGAGGTTGTTTGGATCAAAAAGTTCATATATGAACTAGGGGTTATGCCTAGCATATGAAATGCTATAGACCTACGTTGTGACAACAACGGAGCCATTGCACAAGCAAAAGAACTCATATCTCACCAGCGATCCAAACACAAACTTAGGCGTTACCATCTCATTCGAGAAATCATTGATCGAGGGGATGTAGAAATATGCAGAGTACCAATGGATGACAACATCACTGATCCACTAACAAAGCCTCTAACACAACAAAATCATGATCGTCATACTAAGTCTCTTGGTATTAGATACACGAGTGATTGGTCTTAGTGCTAGTAGGAGATTGTTGGAGTATGCCCAAAGATCAATCATGAGATGGTCGTAAAAGACATAATAATTTTATCTTGTTTTATTATTATAAAGTCATTATTATTATTTCAGTCTTATTCTATCCGTTTATAAATAAAATAAATTATAATAAAGTCCTTAAAATAATATAGTTATTCTTAAAAGTCCTTAGTCATGTATTATTGTGGGCATGAACAACAATAATATATTAATATTAATAAGTAGTTGATTGATGACAAAGTGTTGTCATTGACATGGAGATGTCAAAATCAATACATAAGTATGTGTTAGAGAACGATATATTGGACTGACCTGGTATGAGCATGTTTCTTGGATTATTATGTGACAGTCACAACATTGCTCATAGTGATAACTACACGTATGATCCTTAGACTTGAGATCATCATTATTTCAACATTGTGAGGGACATAGTTTTGTACAATCAAACCTATGTTGTAACTAACTACACTATAAAGACTGATATTGGATATGTTGCACTCTATGTAGCGGAATATGGTTGATCAAGATAGGATTTGTCCCTCCTGCATAATAGGAGTAATATCATAGGCCACTTGATTGAAGGATACTGGAAATGCATGGCCATGCTCGAATAAATTGATATGAGATATCATAGTTATTCGATTATAATATTCTACTCAAGATATCAAGAAATATTATATGAACTACACAAATGTGATTATTCCATGACTTGTGTTCGATCTAGATATAAGAAAAAAAGGATGTAATACATGAAAAGAGTTAATCAAGAAAAAGGTTATGTCGAACCACAACTTCATGTAACTTAGGTAGCAATGATGTATTGCTAGATGTCACTCATTGCGTGGAATATTAGAATTGTTCTAGATATTATTGCCAACGTTACATGAACCTACAAGGGTCAAACCCTATGATTGAAACGGACAAATATCGACTGGATAGTATGTGTAAAAACTTGTTGTGCACGAAATAAGTAAAAACTGAAATTATTATGATTATTGTAATTATAGATAATTTCGTTTTTATATATTTTAATACTAGATAATTATTGTAATTATCAAATACTATTAATATATATATCCATAAATAAGCCTATTCGAAGTAGAATCAGATTCTACATATCTAAATATATTCGGTTAAATATATTGTATGTTTAAAGAATCTAAATTTAATTAGAATTAGGGTTTTGAATGCTAAATAAAGGCATAAGGTCTAGCAGCCAAATATAGGCTTTTGAGAAAAACCTCTATAACAGTTAGAGAAGGAAAAATATTGATCATTTTATTCGGGTGGACTACGTAGAGGTTGGAACGTTATTGTGACGACTTGGATTCGATATCGTGCTGGAAGAATTGGATTCTCCTAACTTGTAACACTCCAAAAATTTCCCAAATTTTAAAACCCTATATTTTTGGAATTTAGGTTAAAACCCTAAAATAATCTTGGAAATTTGAATTTGGTAACCTAATTATTGCTAAAGGATTAAATTGAGTTAATTTAAAATTGTATGGCTTAATTAAGAATTTTAGGGGTCATTTGGTAAATTGGGTAAAGTCTGAGTATTATTTTGCAAACCCTTAAATTATTGGAACCCTTATGTTGCGATTTACCCAAAATCATAGGTTTTATAACCTTATATTAGGTGTTAAGCCGTTGAAATCTCTACAGACGTACCCTCACTATCTCTCTCTCGATAGCTTTCCCCTTCCAATCTCTCGAAAACTATAACCATCTCCTTTTTTATATTTTTATATATAATCAAACCTTGGTGAGTCTCTAGCATCGCACAACTATAACCATTATTTTTTCCTTCGTCTCGTGGGTAAATCCCATCACCTAGTTTTACTAATTGTAAATTATTTTATACCTAATAATTTTTGAGGGATTTGGATATGAGATCTGTTGTCACTAAATTTTAAACTTAATTTTTAATAATAAGAAAATACAAAAAAGAAAAGAAAAGAAAAATCCTTTTAAAGGTCTTGTCTTTAAAAATAAATAAAGAACCATTTTTAAAAAGCCCATTTTAAAAGCTCACTTTTAAATAAAGAGAAGAAAGCCCATTTTCTTTTTGTTGAAGCCCATTTTTGAAAGAATAAAAATGAAGAAATAATAATTAGGGTGTATAATAATTATGGAAAAAAGGAAATAAAGGGAGGTAAAAATAATAATAAATGTAAAAAAAGAAAAAAACAATAGCCAAAAATCATCAAAAAAGAAAAAAAGAAAGAAAACAAAAAAGGGGGAGCTAGCACGCACTACGCGCCAGCGCGTGGGCTGCACGCGCCCGGGCTGCACGCGCCCGGGCTGGTTCCCCAACAAACCCTTGTCGCGCACGATTACGGTGGTTGGCCGGCGCCTACAGGCCACAGCTGCCGACGCCGTTGGTACCGGCTGGTCCGCCTCGCCGCCGCCGATCCAATGCCACCAACCCTGCTCGCTGACGCCGCCTGTGCTCGTCGGAATCTGCAAAAATCTGAGATAAGTAGTCAAACCCTAGGCTTGAATTAAAGGGAAAATTCAGCTCGAATATTCAACCAAATCAGATGAGGATATAGGGCTTTTGCCGAGAATCAAGCCATTGGTCGGATTTAGACTTCAATTTGGGGATTAAATCCCGATTTGGCTTGAATTTGAAGCTCAATTTTAAGTATAAATACCCCCTTTACTTGTTCAACACAATAATTGAAAGAAAAATCACTTGAAAAGGTTTAAAGAAAAATCTGAAAAATTCTTTGAGTTTTTCAAGAGTTTTCTGGAATTTTTTGGACTAGAAGTTTGAGTTTGGAGCATTTCGAGAAGCCCAGATTCGAGTTCTTCGTTCGTCGTTTTCTCGGTTGATTTCTCGAAGTCGGAAAACCGTTCGTGATTCTAGTAACAGTTTCGTTTTGAAATTCCCTTTTAATTTTAGTTTGATCTTAAATATTTTTGCATTCTTAAAAAATGTTGTTAGGATTATTTTGATCTTTAGGAATGTAGAAATTAATTTAAAAGTTTTTTAGTTTTAAAATGCATGAATAAGTTAAACAAATATGGTTAAACTTGAAATTAGGGATTTAATTAGGAAAAATAATAATGTGAGGTGTAAGATAATAACAGGTCTTGATTTTTCAAAAAATATATATATAAAGATTTTTATGAAATTTGTTTTAATAATAAATGGGCAAAATGATTTTTAAAAAAAAATAATAAAGATGTTTTTTTAGGAAAAAAGGAAAAAGAAATAAGTTTTCAAGAAAAAAGAAAATAAAAAGATTTTAAAAAGTCTAGGGTCTAGGATAAAAATGAATTTTTGAAAAGGAAAAAATTTAAAAATAAATTATTTAGAAAAAAAATAAAGTTTATTTTGAAAAGGGGTCGTTTTGAAGAAAAAACTTTAAAAATGAAAAGGAAATGAAAATAATTTTTTTTTGAAAACGAAAAAAACATAAAATGCTAAAAAAACATAAAAATGTACAAAAGGAGTCTTGGCTTTAAAAATAAAAGAAGTAAAAAGAATTAAGTTTTTAAAGGGAATAATAAAAGGGTAAAAACTCAAAAAGAATTAAAAGTTGCTTGCTTGTTTTAGAAATAGGTGAAAACTTAGGATTATGGACTAAGCTTAGGTAGAGACATGTTTTGTTGAAAAATACTCTTCACAAAAAAAATAAAATACACTTAAACTTTGAATTAGGAATAAAAGACTTAGACATTTTTAGGTTCATTTTAAATAAATCAAACTTAAAATAAATAAAAAGCTCAACACACTAATTCTCTTTGCTGTTTGAAAAAGTGAAATTAATTTAATGCGGTGTCTTATTGTAGGGCGTGTAGGTGTTCCCTTTTTGTGGGAGCGCAAGTGCACACTCCTGTCAAGTTATAGTATATAAGATGTCGAATCCCACGAGTATTAGACAGCTTGTCTCGTTCTTTAGTTCCTGCACAATGGTAAAATAAAAACACAAATGAATAGATTGGTTGAGATTGAAAAGTAAATAAAAACACAAGTAAAAGAGAAGAGGTGAATCAGGTTGATAGAGCAGACAGGGTTATGCTGCCACTTAGTGTGAAAACTGCGTTGAATTAGGTATGCATTATCCTTTGCTGCCACGATATGCTGCCTCGGCGGGAATGGCGGGCGGCAAACTACAACCCTGTCACGCGGCCGCAGCAGGTCACTGCCACTGTAGGGGTGTGTACTGTCTCGGCAGATGGAATGGAAAAATGTCCTGGCGGCAAGTCTGGCAAACACTCCAAGTTCGGCAGGATTGTAACACCCCCTTCCCGGCCTGGTAAACAACCGGGTCGGAGAGCGTTACCGGGAACGATGCGGAAATCTTTTAAACATTTAATCTCAATGATCTTCTTAATGTCATGACTTATTGAAATTTATAGAACCCTTTTTTTTTAAACCTATCCGACTTAGTAACTGAGTCCTTTAGTCCCCAATCTTATAATCTTTGTCGGGTTTACGAATTAATACATTTAAACTTGCAAAAGCCAAAAAAAAGCTGCCCGTACCGAAACACCCTAAGTTGTTTCGGTACGGCTTGACCAGGGTCAGTATTTTGACCCTTTCTTCCCGACCGTTTCGATACGGCTTGACCCATATCGGTACGATTTGACCGACCTTGACTTGACTTAGACTCGTTTCGAAACCAGTTTCGAAACAAGGGTCGACAGTGGCAAAAGTGTTCCGAAACGGCATCATTTCGTTTCGGTACAGGGGTCGACAGTAGCAAAACTGTTCCGAAACGGCATCACCTCGTTTCGGAACGCTCTGCCTCACAGGCTTATTTTTTGTTGTTAGCCGTACCGAAACGCCATCACCCGTTCCGATACGGTGACCTGTAATAACAGAATTTTATCTGGTTTTTAAGGCTTTTACCATATCAAACCATGTCCGATTAAGCCGAAACTTTGTATACAACTTATTTCTACTAGTGTTTACCAGCATGCAAATTTTTATAGTTATTCCAATAAGTTTACCCCATTTTTACCATAATACCAAAAGCATGTTTTAAACTAGTTTAGCCAAAAGTTTAGAAAGTCATATTAAAGCCTTTGAGCTTATTACAAAATAGACAAGCCTTTGCTACCACAAAAAGAGCATAGTGACTATGATAGCTACCTTGCCACTTCACTAGGAGTTATAATGTAAGTACTTTACTTGATATGGAGTAGTGACTTGTCTTGCAACCGATCTGATTCTTCAAGAAACAACTTCCTAACCTGAGAATGCATGAAGACAAATACATTAGGCTCTCAAGCCTAGTGAGGTAATCAAATAACAACAAATAAAGAATGTCATGAGTACATTATTATAAATTCATATGGTCATCTTAATGCTTAGCATAAATACATGGTTGATTTGTATAAAGCTTAAACAATCATAATTTTCCTTGGATGGAATTCAATTCATGGATACTCGAATTCCCCCGCCTCGCCAAAACATAAATGGTCTTATTCCCTCCGCCTCACCAATTGACCAATAACAACACATCCCTCCGCCTCGCCAATCATCATAGGCCGTAGCCTTAGGACCGTAGTCCACCCGAAACACTGAGCTCATGAATTCTATGGCATGCCAATTGTATCCCGAGTTATTCCAATCCAAGGCATAACATATTTATAATTTCCAATGAATCATAATAGAACAATGACATGATAAATTTCATAGTTTCAACATAGTCAATAACTCATGCACATATACTTGACATAAAGTTCCCTAGCAATGCTTACCTCAAGGGCAATGTACACTAGCTATAGTCAATGCTTAAATTATAACTTACCGACACTTACCCAAGTGTCCAACTTATTATCCGATGCTTTCGCCTTGATAGTAATGTTTAGCGAAAAGATGATAAACACTAAATAACAATCCGGGAAGGCGTTTCGCCTAACCCGAAACTCCGATTACACTCACCCTGACAATCCGAAGCTTCAAGGTTCTCGGATAGAAATTCCTTTGCTCTTAACTTGAGATGGAGATGGTGTAGCTTCTATTCCTTCTCCTTGAGCTAGGAAATATTAATGGAAGATCATTAGAATCGATATTTCGATATCGAAATCTATATAACAATACCACAATCGGTATCCGATTCAATATGAGCAACTTATCGAAATACCTATGAATCAATTAAACCCTAACTTAAGATTGAAGCTAATTTAACCATGGAATCTTACAATTAACTAAAAGATATAGCTTACCCGGTTGCTAGAGATGATTCGAATTGACAAAGTCAAGGATTTACAAAACTTGAAACTCCTTCAATGGAGGTGTGTGCTTAGGTAAGGATGAAGAAGATGGTGATATGCTTCTAAGGAAATTTTCGGTGGTTCTCATAAAGCCTAGCAACCAATTTAATTTGTGAGCTTTCCTTCATTTGAAGGAAAGCAATCTGATGACTCCACGTATGGAGTACTTTATAATAAAATTGGTCCAATTACTTAATTGGTCCCTCACCTTCTTTACTTTCTTGAATTGTCCCTTAATTTCTTAATTCCTACAATATGGTCACTAGATGCTTGATATTACATAATAAACTTAAATTCGAATGCTTTAAGCCTGATTAATATTCGATAACAATAATTAGCTTGTCAGAGGAACTCTAAAGCTTTATCGGACTAAGAATTTCCCATCGCCGGAATGAATTCCGACTAGGCCGACTTTCGGGGTGTTACAACTCTCCCCCCCTTAAGAAAATTCGTCCTCGAATTTTTACCTGAACCGAAGAGATGCAGATATTGTTGTCTCATAACTTCTTTGGGTTCCCAGGTGGCTTCTTCAATCTTGTGACTCCTCCAAAGTACCTTAACCAAAGGTACAGTCTTGTTACGAAGCCGTTTTGTCTCCTTAGCAAGAATTCGCACCGGCTCTTCTTCATAGGATAAGTCTGACCTAAGTTCCACAGATTCAGGTTCCACAACGTGCGAGGGATCAGATCGGTACTTCCGAAGCATTGATACATGGAAGACATCATGGATTTTATTCAACTCTGAAGGCAGAAGGAGTCGATATGCCACCGGGCCGACCTTTTCAACTATTTCAAAGGGTCCAATGAAACGAGGGCTCAACTTTCCCTTTTTGCCAAACCTCAAAACTTTCTTCCATGGCGATACTTTAAGAAAGGCTTTTTCTCCCACTTCGTATTGAATGTCTCTTCTTTTAAGATCAGCATAAGCTTTTTGCCGATCAAAGGCTGCTTTAAGACGATCATGAATAATAGTAACTCGCTCTTCAGTCTCACGAAGCAATTCAGGGCCTAATACCTTTCCTTCTCCCAGCTCAGACCAACACAAAGGTGTTCTACAACGTCTACCATATAATGCTTCATACGGTGCCATTTGAATGGACGCTTGATAGCTGTTATTATAAGCAAATTCAACAAGAGGTAAGGACTTCTCCCACGTCCCACCGAAGTCAATAATGCAGGCACGAAGCATGTCCTCCAAAATCTGAATAACTCTTTCTGACTGTCCATCAGTCTGAGGGTGAAAGGATGTACTAAGATTAACTCTTGTGCCCAGGGCTCCTTGTAAAGTCCCCCAAAATCGAGATGCAAACCGCAGATCTCGATCCGAAATGATAGATTCAGGCACACCATGAAGCCGGATCACTTCCTTAATGTACAAGCCAGCTAGCTTAGAGAGACCGTAGTCCATTCTGATAGGTATGAAATGAGCTGACTTTGTAAATCGGTCTACAATAACCCAAATAGCATCATGCTTGGCAGGGGTTAATGGTAGACCACTAACAAAGTCCATGGTGATCTTTTCCCATTTCCACTTCGGTGGATCAATGGGTTGTAAAAGCCCGGTAGGAGCACAATGTTCTGCCTTAACTCGTTGACAAGTGAGGCACTTCGAGATATGATCAACAATAGCTTGCTTCATGTCTGGCCACCAGAAAAGCTCACGTAAGTCCTTATACATTTTCACAGACCCCGGGTGAACAGAGAAAGAACTTGAGTGTGCTTCAACAAGAATATCTTTACGGAGAGTTTCATCATTTGGTACACAAACCCGATCATGAAAACATAAGAGTCCTTCAGCATTAACTCTGAAATCCGGGTTATCAGATAATTTAGAAACGATGGTTTGAAGCTCGGGATCTTTTTCTTGCAAATTTTTGATTCGAGAAATGACGGTAGACTGAACTTGAAGTTCAGCTACAAGACATTGATGTTTTCGAAGTCTGAAATGAGCATTAACTGCTCGAGGAGCTACAAGAAAGAAAATGGTAACAATAAATCATTACCCCTTGATATACTTATAACTTTAACTTCATGAACAAACTTACCAGGCAAAGGTTTGCGGCTGAGTGCGTCAGCTACAACATTGGCCTTCCCCGGATGATAATCAATGACTAAATCATAGTCCTTAAGAAGTTCCATCCATCTTCGCTGTCGCAAATTTAGCTCCTTCTGCGTTAACAAATACTTGAGGCTTTTGTGATCAGTGAAAAGATAGCATTTCTCTCCGTAGAGGTAATGCCTCCAAATTTTCAATGCAAAAACCACCGCAGCCAATTCTAAATCATGTGTGGGGTAATTCATCTCATGGGGCTTAAGTTGTCTTGAAGCGTAAGCAATAACCTTACCTTCTTGCATCAATACACACCCTAACCCAAGATGTGAAGCGTCACTATAAACAGTATAGTCTTTCCTAGACTCAGGCTGAGTCAGGACAGGTACATGGGTTAGGACTTGTTTCAATTGATCAAAACTTCGCTGTTGATCCTCAGTCCATATAAAAGGTGTCTCCTTCCGCAACAATTTTGTCAAAGGAGTAGCTAATATAGAGAATCCCTTCACGGACCTACGGTAATATCCCGCAAGTCCAAGAAAACTCCTAACTTCACCTACATTCTTAGGTGGGTGCCAATCTATCACAGCTTGTATTTTCTTCGGGTCCACTTGAATGCCCGAGGCCGATATAACGTGCCCCAAAAAGGATACTTCGGTGAGCAAGAACTCACACTTAGAAAATTTTGCGTACAACTGCTTCTTTCTTAGAGTTTGGAGTACAATTCGAAGATGATCTCGATGTTCTGCTTCATTCTTTGAATAGATCAAGATGTCATCTATAAAGACCACAACAAACTTATCAAGATAAGGCCTAAACACACGATTCATTAGATCCATGAAAGCTGTAGGTGCATTCGTCAGTCCGAAAGGAATCACTAAGAATTCGTAATGTCCATATCTTGTACGAAATGCTGTTTTGGGCACGTCACACTCCTTGACTTTCATCTGATAGTACCCCGACCTTAAATCAATCTTAGAGAACACGGAAGCATCTTTTAACTGATCAAACAAATCATCAATCCTCGGCAGAGGATACTTATTCTTGATGGTAACTTTATTTAGTTGCCTGTAGTCAATGCATAAACGCATCGAACCATCCTTCTTCTTAACAAAGAGAACCGGAGCTCCCCAGGGTGAAGAGCTGGGTCTAACAAAGCCCTTATTCATAAGGTCTTGGATTTGAGTTTTTAACTCTTTTAATTCCACATCTGCCATTCTATAAGGTGCAATAGAGATTGGTGCAGTCCCAGGTTGCACTTCAATACCAAATTCAACTTCACGGGTTGGGGGCAGTCCCGGAAGCTCATTTGGAAAGACATCCAGAAATTCATTCACCGTATCAATATCATTCATCTGGGGTTCAATCTTGGGCTCAATGGTCAATGTGCATAGCATAGAATTCCGAGATTCCATCAAAGTTATTCTTTCCTTGCCCAGTCCTCGAAGATACAACTTCCGCTTACCACAATCTACCCATGCTTGATGTTTACCGAGCCAATCCATTCCTAGAATCGCATCAAACTCGTGGATTGGCAAGACTAAGAAATCCACAGGGAACGGAATTCCTTGAATCATGATTGGACAATTCTTACATACTAGGTTCAAAACAACAAAGTCGCCCAAGGGATTTGTTACAGACATCTTTGTTTCTAAAGGTTCACTAGACATCTTATGCTTCTTCATCAACTCCAGACTTATAAAAGAGTGTGTAGATCCAGGGTCAATTAATACATACAAAGAACATGAATATAACATAACGGTACCTGCTATGACATCAGGCTCATCCTCTTCCTCACGACTCCTTACATGATACATTTGTGCAGAAGCTTTCGACTCTTGTTTGTTGTTCTGCTTCCCCGATCCACTTGGCCTTTCTGAGGTTCCTGACCGTACTTGCTTCGCTCCTTTTCCCCGAAAAGACTGAGCAGGCGATGAAGTATCCCCTAGCACAGCAACTGTCTTTGACGGGTTCTGGGGACAGTCTCTAATGAAATGTCCCTGCTCTCCACAGAAGAAGCACGCTCCTGTCTGCCTGCGACATTGCCCTGCTACGTGTCGCTTTTGACAAAAGTTACAAACTGGATGTTGAACGCCTCGGTTAGAACCTTATGTACTCTCCACAGAAGCCGCCTTGGACCAAGACTGAGTAATAGTCTGCGGTCTCTCAATATTCCCTGTACGGGAAGGCTGAGAGTACGAAGTCTGCTTCGAGCCCTGGTATTTGCCTTTCTTGTTCCATTTGGGAGGCCGGGAATCACTCCACGCCCTCTTCTCAGATCTATTAGACATGTTCCCCCTCTGGATTTTCTGTGCAGCTTCGGTTGCCTTCACACGATTCACCAAATCCTGAAAATTTGTGATCCCCAGAGCAGTAAACATAGGCCGCAACTCATCACTCAACCCCGCAATGAACATTCGACACTTATCCTCTTCTTTCTTTATAAATTCGGCTCCATATCGGCAGTACTTGCAGAAGTCGTGAATGTACTGCTCGATTGGTTTCCCTGCTTGCTTCAAATGGAGGAAGATGCTTCGTCTCTCCGCAAGGTAGTACTCGCTGATGTACTTGTTTCTGAATTTTTTAAGGAAAAATTCCCAAGTGACTAATTCTTCCGGAACTGTAAGAATAGTAGTCTCCCACCACATTAAAGCTTCATCTGTCAATAAGGCTATGGCACATTCCAGCTTGTGTTCATCAGAACACTGCAGTTGTTTATTCAAGATGCGGAGGGTGTTATCCAACCAATATTCAGCTATCTCCAGGTTATCATCATCTTGTCGCGTGAATGAATAAGCCCGTAACGAAGCCAATTTGTCTACAGGGGCTCTAACGTACTGAGCAACAGGGGGATTAGGCTGGACTGGTGGTGTCGCTTGCATTGCAGTCATAAACTGCTTAAACATGTTGGCCATATTTTGATAACATTTGGCCTGAGCAGTAGGTGCTACAGGCTCAGCAACTTGTTCAGGAAGATCCTACGTTTGTGGTGGATTCGGAGGATTCCCTCCTCCTACCTCCTCACCATGAGTCGAGGAGCCAGTAGTTTGCTCATCTACGTGAGCTTCATTCGTCGCAGACATATCTATATGAAAAATCGGATTAGTCGACAAGTCACAATTTACACAAATAAAACTCCTAGTGGCAAGGTAACACAATAAACAATACCAGCACGCATATGTTTAGTCCAGAACCGGCTAAACTCTAGCTCTGATACCACAATTGTAACACCCCCTTCCCGGCCTGGTAAACAACAGGGTCGGAGAGCGTTACCGGGAACGATGCGAAAATCTTTTAAACATTTAATCTCAATGATCTTCTTATTGTCATGACTTATTGAAATTTATAGAACCCTTTTTTTTTAAACCTATCCGACTTAGTAACTGAGTCCTTTAGTCCCCAATCTTATAATCTTTGTCGGGTTTACGAATTAATACATTTAAACTTACAAAAGCCAAAAAGAAGCTGCCCGTACCGAAACACCCTAAGCTGTTTCGGTACGGCTTGACCATGGTCAGTATTTTGACCCTTTCTTCCCGACCGTTTCGATACGGCTTGACCCGTATCGGTACGGGTTGACCGACCTTGACTTGACTTAGACTCGTTTCGAAACCAGTTTCGAAACAAGGGTCGACAGTGGCAAAAGTGTTCCGAAACGGCATCATTTCGTTTCGGTACAGGGGTCGACAGTAGCAAAATTGTTCCGAAACGGCATCACCTCATTCCGGAACGCTCTGTCTCAGAGGCTTAATTTTTGTTGTTAGCCGTACCGAAACGCCATCACCCGTTCCGATACGGCTAACAACAAAAAATTCTGTTATTACAGGTCACCGTATCGGAACGGGTGATGGCGTTTCGGTACGGCTAACAACAAAAAATAAGCCTGTGAGACAGAGCGTTCCGAAACGAGGTGATGCCGTTTCGGAACAGTTTTGCTACTGTTGACCCCTGTACCGAAACGAAATGATGCCGTTTCAGAACACTTTTGCCACTGTCGACCCTTGTTTCGAAACTGGTTTCGAAACGAGTCTAAGTCAAGTCAAGGTCGGTCAACCCGTACCGATACGGGTCAAGCCGTATCGAAACGGTCGGGAAGAAAGGGTCAAAATACTGACCATGGTCAAGCCGTACCGAAACAGCTTAGGGTGTTTCGGTACGAGCAGCTTCTTTTTTGCTTTTGCAAGTTTAAATGTATTAATTCGTAAACCCGGCAAAGATTATAAGATTGTGGACTAAAGGACTCAGTTACTAAGTCGGATAGGTTTAAAAAAAAAGGGTTCTATAAATTTCAATAAGTCATGACATTAAGAAGATCATTGAGATTAAATGTTTAAAAGATTTCCGCATCGTTCCCGGTAACGCTCTCCGACCCAGTTGTTTACCAGGCCGGGAAGGGGGTGTTACAAGGATAGTCGACAGTGATCCCTCCTATTTCTAGGTTAGGATGCTCGAGATTGATAACTTGAGGACTAGTGTGGAACCAAGTCAATCAAATCAGTTAGTGATCCCTTTTAGCCGCTAAAACTTGTGGACTAGTGTGGAACCAAGTTAGTCACGCCTCCCATTGTGACTGTACTTAACCTTTTCGTGAGCCTTGCACTTTTGTTCCCGACAAATAGATTCTCTCAAATGACTGGTGTAGAAAGATTGAAAGAATAAGAACAATGGATTAAGTAAACTTGGAATATTTTATTGAAGAAATAAATCAAAAACCTAAGCACAACCGTTTCACTCTAATTACAACATAATCCTAACCCAAAGGGAATTTAGAACATGGCGGCAGAGAAAAGCACAAGAAAAGTCTATAGAAAACCTAGGATGATTTAAACTAGAAGTACAATGGGTATTTATAAACTCAAAATAGAAGTCCTCTAAAGTAGCTTTTCTTCTTTAATGTAGCTTTAAATGCTGACTTCTTTGCTTGGAATATGGACTCTTCCTCATTTTCCTTCGCCCACAGGTAGGCTTGGGAATTTGGCTTCGACAGCCCTAGCCGCTGCAACAGATGTCGGAAATTCATATGAATGTCGGCGATAGATTCAGGAGTTTTTGCTATACAGTTCGCACTCCGGTTCTCCTAACTTCCATAGTCAGCTGCCGCGGGCAGCAAGGTTGGTTGTAACTTTGCTCGGCAGGCGCTTGGCAGCAACTTGCCCTTAGGTGGAACTACTTTAGTACATCTCTTGGGTTTGCTTCTCAACGTTGTGTCCTATGTTCCTCGGCTCCCTCGTTCAGCTGTTAGTACCTACAAGCAAGAATACACTAGAACAATACCTCTTGTTCACGAAATAAATGATAAGTTGTAAAAGCAAGGTAGAACAATGAAATACTATAGAATTTCACGCATGAGCCTAATTTTGCCTAAAATGAGCTTAAAATAGTTATAATAAGAGTTGGAAAGTGCATGAAATATAGGACTTTTGGACATTTTACACTTATCAAACGAGAATGACGGGTTAGCGCCAGAAATGTTGGCAGTGATTAAAGTTCATCTCCCGGGAGATAAGGCCGTTAAAATAGACTAATATTCATTAAACGGACAACTAAAATCGAACCTTTTTGAACTTGCAAATTCCAGTTTTCGAAACGATTTTAAAACCAATTAGGTACCAATTTTGGGCGTCGTGAGGGTGCTAACCCTTCCCCACGCGTAACCGACCCCCAAACCTGTTTTCTGAATTTTCGCACACCAAAACCGTTGTTTTATTAAAACTAAAAAACGTTTTATTAAAATAACCCTATTTTTGAAAAGTGATCCACTCACACTTTTTTTCAAAAAAGATTGGTGGCGACTCTGTTGGTTTTTAAAAGTGTTTTCCAAAAACATCGAAGCTCCTAAAAAGGTTGTTGCGACAGCTTGGCGACTCCGCTGGGGATGTGTTTTTGTTTTTAAAAATAAAAACAAAAGAGGGTAAGGCCACAAATTGGTTTTAAAGGATTTTAAAAAAAATGCGTTTTTTAAAAAAATATGGAATTTGCAAGTTCACAGTTGGTTCTATTTATTTGTTTGTTTAAGTGAATATAATTCTATTTTACGCATTTAAGATTGAATTCCAAGCTCTATTCCTGAGCTTTGTCTCATCCGTTTAAGTAGGGGGAACACGCTTTGCTCATGTAAGAATTTTGATTCTTCGTAGGACCATAGCAAGTACCTTCGGGACTCAATCCCTTTTTCCTTCGTAAGGATATTGATTCTTCAAGAAGGCTTCGGTGGTGAGTCCTCCTGAGTTGAACTCGATTCGTTTGTAGCCTATAATGGGTAAGAATCGAGGGCCTTGCTACTTTTAGTAGAGGACAGCAAGGACAACTCGGGTACCTTTTTAGAACCAAACCAAGTTTGAGAATTTAGAGCCTACCCCTAATAGAGTCATGCAGAAAGCCTAAGGTGTTGAGTCCCAGGAATAATCCGTGGAGACATGTCTTGTAATGTTGGAATGTCGGCCCAGAATTATCGTGCATTTAAATTATTTTTGATTGTTTCATTTGTTTTCCTTGCTTTATTAATCTTTGTTTATTATCTTGTTTATCTTGCATACGCATCATTTCATATAAGAAGGGGTTGATTCTGAAAAGTTGTTCGATTATGGACGGAAAGCTCTTGAAGAATTAGGAGGAAAATGCGAAAGTGCGTCACTAGTCTGAGGTTAATCAGAGGAAGTATGGAGACAGGTTGAATGCAGGTCACGAAACAGAAACTTCGGAGTATGCCCACATTAGTATTAAGCAAAACGACGTGCAGGAGTTACGTGAGATATGGGATCATTTTGATTATAAGACCAAGTAGTTGTTCCGTGAATCTTATGGTGACATAGCATATCTTCTGTTTGTGAAGGTTGATGAACCGTTTCTGAAGGCCTTAATACAAGTCTGGAACCATGGGTATTGTTGCTTCACGTTCAACGGAGAAGACATGATGCCAACTTTCGAGGAATACTTGCCATTGTTCAATATGCCGTCCAAGAACAAGAATTCACACTCAAAACATGTTTCGTTTGCCGGAATGAGCGATGAATGGGCCGTAGGGTTGATACGAAAGAGAGGGGGAAGTTTCAACTTTCCTTGGTCACGCATTCGAAGCATTAATCCAGTTCATCCAGACATCGCAAAAAGGGTAGACCTCTTGGCCATTGCAATTTATAGTTCAGTGATTTTTCTAAAAGTATTGGGAAACATCGATGTGGCCCTATTAGACTTCTTTGAGCTGTTGAAGAGGAATGTCAATTTAATGCCTGCAGTGTTAGGAGAAACCTTTATTTCTTTGAACACTTGTCGAAAAATGGAAGGCGTGCGTTTTGGAGGATGTGCTCCGTTACTTCAAGTTTGGGCCCTTAGTCATTTCTGGTAGTGTCTAACTTTGGCCTTACCGAATGTGTTCTCCCCGAACTTTTCCCCACTTCAGGAGTTTTTGGCACAAGATTGTCTGAGTATGAAGAGAAGTAAGTGGGTAGATATCTTCAGAGATCGTCGTGACGAGGATATCAAATGGAGGGTACAATGGACGGGACATGCAAAAGTAAGGTATAGATGTGGAGATTACAACTATTTAATGTTGTTAGGCTTATGGGGAGGAATTGGTTGTGCACCTCTGTTAGTATCACGCAAATATGGATCATGACAATTTATTCCTTTCACTTCCGAGCTTGGTACGTCAGAATTCGAGTTTCAAGGGGAGTTTAGGCGAAAGGTGCAAGAAATCAGCGATTCATGGAAGATGTACTATTTTATGAAGACGAAGTCTAACAAGCATTGCATGTATACTCCTGATTATGATATTTGGATGCATACGAGGATGAATGACAAGGTTATGTTACCTACCCTTGGGCTCGCCAAGTCAATAGAAGAATATTTGAAGGTGGTTCCTTCAGAGGCTGACATTCTAAGGGAAGAGCTAAGACAGGCTAAGTTAGAAATCAAAGCGCTTAAAGAACAAAATTTACTAGACAAGTTTGAAGTTAGCCTTGATGTAGAAAAACACAAGGGAGAAGCCAACCGTGTGCGGAAAATGTATGAGAATCTAGAAGAAAGGTATGAGATCTAGAGGGTTGATTTCCTCAAACTTCAAGCTACAGTTCAATAAGCGGATCTTCGAAAAAGCCTAGAACAATGGAAACAAAAGATAGAACAAGCTGTCGTGAAGGAGGAGTGTAGTAAGAAGGAGATAGAGAAGTTTAGACAGGCGTTGATTGAAGAAATAAGGAAGATGAAACAAATAGTGGAAAATTAGAGGGGAAAAGGCTTCGAGAAGAGTCAAAGAAAGATTCGACCGTATGGAAAAGGCAATCCCATGACAACAAAATTCGTTTGCTAAAGCTGCAATCAGTCTATGATGAAACCGCCAAGAAGTTGAAGCAGAGTCAAGCCTCCATTATTGAGCTAGAAGCCAAAGTAGAAAATTTGAGTTGTACAGTTCACAAGATGCAAAGGGACTATACCTATGAAGAACTCCAAGCTAGTTTGAATGAGAACGACTTCTTGAAAGAGTGAGTTAAGGAGATGGATCATCTTCTTCAAGAGTATAGAATGAAGATCTTAGTTCTAGAAGATATCACCGAAGAAGGAAATGACTATTGGTTCACTCGCCTCAGAGATAATGCTTGAAGGTTCCAAGAAAGGGATGAATTTGACAGGATGGTGATGACACAGGTTCAAGATGTGGCCAAGCACATGACAATATTAGCAACTGAAGTTGCAACCCTTCGTCAGTATATCAAGCCTGTTGGAGAAGTTGGACCAACTCTCAAGTGGCTAGTTGAAGAAATCAAAGAGTTAGGTGTTCAAGCAGAAAAATATTTGTAATTCAGAAAGATGTAATAAAACTTTCGTATTTAATAAAGAATTTCCTTCCATGAGTCGATTTTCAATGGAATTGATGGCCCTTCGACTGCATTCATGCATTTGCATTATCTTTCTTGTTTTGTTGTTTGTTTTTGTGAATTCATTTGTGCATACAAGCATTCATGTCAAAAACTAACTTAATAATAAAACGACAGAATATCCAAAATTTCTAAGACAACTCACAAATACGGTACACGAGCCCAAACCCGAGCCATGAACTCTAAGGAAAGATTGATAACTTTGGAGGCAAACCAAAAGAACATTCAAGATAAGTTAGAGAAATGGAGGTTTAAATGAAACATCAAGTTGAGGCCATTCACCAGAAGATGATCAATTCGATAGATGCAATGCTTGGATTCAAGGACCCGGATGCGGTTGAAGAAAAAGGGAACACCACTACCAATCCAAAATTCCCTTGAATGACCTTTAGGAGGGAGGCAACTGCCAAAGCCAAAACACCCATCCATGTAGCTGAATCTTCCTCTCATGTTCCAAATGTGGAGGCCAATAACTACGAGGTGCCTGACCACGATGAAGTCGCTGATAAGGCTCAAATTGAGAAGAAGTTGGAAGAGAAGTACAAAAAGCTAGAAGGAATGATCAAGTCCTTCCAAGATGGAGCTGCATATGGTGGAATGGATGCCAAGGATCTAAGCCTGGTAACTGATTTAGTTGCACCACCAAAATTTAAGATCCTAGACTTTGAGAAATATAATGGGACCACATGCCCTTCAGCACATCTTACTATGTATTGTAGACGGATGTCAATGTACCTCGACAATGAGAAGCTGCTCATTCACTTCTTTCAAGACAGCCTAGTAGGATCCGTTGCACGTTGGTATTCGTAGTTAAGCCGAGTAAACATTAAATCATGGAGAGAACTGTCTAGGGCCTTCAGTGAGCAATACAAACAAGTTTCAGACATGGTTCCAACCTGGCTGGTCTTGCAAGGGATGGAGAAAAAGCACCACGAGAGCTTTCGTCAATACACTCAAAGGTGGAGGGATGTAGCGGCACAAGTGCAACCACCTTTGTTAGAAAACGAGATCACCCAGATGTTTGTACAAACACTAAAGGGTCCTTTCTATGATCGTATGCTCAATCATGCTACGAAGAACTTTGCAGGTATGTTAATGAATGGCAAACTAATCCTGGCAGCCATGAAGAGCGGAAGATTGGATAGTGGAGAAACAAAGAGGACATATAGGAAGAAGGATAACAATAAAGTCAATGCAACGAATGTCTACAACCCCAATTACTCAACAGGTTAGGAGTTCAACAAGCCCAATACCTTCAACAAGCCCAACACTTCAGCTCTGAGGGTTGCAAATTCCCCAAAAGGAGAGGGAAGATACCAAGGAAATTTGAGGCCTTACTTTCCTCCTATCCTAATGACTTATGCAGAGTTGTTTGTCGAGCTGGTCAAGTCGCAGATGGTGCTACCAAGACATGTTCCTCCGTTCTCACCTCCCTATCCAACGTGGTATGACGAGAAGGCCCAATGCGGATATCATGCAGGAGTAAGGGGGGCATACTATCGAAAACTGCACCACATTCAAAAGGGTGGTAGACGATCTAAGAAAATGAGGCATGTTGTCATTCGAGACTTCAGAAGAAAAAGGAAATTCATTGCCAAACTACCAGAAGAATGGAGTAAATGCCGTCATAGAGGAAGAGGCTCACACCAGCTAGAAACACGTTTTCGAGGTCAAGGCATCCATGAAATGGGTATGGATCCAAATAGTCAAAGTCGGGGTGATAGAGGGGAGATTTGAAGAAGCAATGATAGAAGGATTGTATTGTGAATACCACCAGCAGGAGATGTATGAAATTGAAGATTGTCTAGAGTTCAAGCAGTTAGTACAAAAAATATTAACTGCAAAGAGTTAGAATTTTATGTGCAAAAAGAACAAAGGATGGAAGTCTGCGCATCAAAGGAAACGTCCTCTAAAAGGATCTACATACGAATGAAGCCTTTGGTGATCAAGACAAAGGTAGGGGTTAGTGAGCCGGCTAGGGGTGTGGCTCCGCAATTGATTGTGAAAGCACCAGCCCCATTACCCTATAAGGACAATAAACAAGTCCCTTGGAACTATGCTTGCACAATAACATATCCAATAAGGTCGATAATTGAAGAGGAAAGAAAAGAAGAACCCGTTAACGTGGTAAGCCGTTTTACCAGAAGTGGAAGACTTTATTCGACTTTAGAAATTGAAGATAGAGATGTGTAATCACTAATTTTGTCCGGGGTAGACCCGTCTCTTTACGTTTTTACAAAGATGAGAATGATTACTCATTTATGATCGAGTTGTATAACATTATATATGCATTGTATAAAGAAAATAATATATATATATATATATATAAAAAGAAAAAACAAAAAGAAAAAGCAAAAAAAGCTAGCAAAAACAAAAAAGGAAAAAAAGAAATTAATTTTCACGTGGCCCTAAAGGGTCCACGTCTCCCCCTTTTCCCCTCAACCCCACTATAAATAGAGGAGGGGGCTGCTCTCCATTCACGCCATTTTCACCCAAAATTTGGGTGGATCGAGTCATGCCCCTTATTTTAGAGGAGGCGGTCAAGGTGACCGCCGAGTGCCGGGAGTCCCAGTCCTAGTTGGTTCGATTTACTATTCGATCGAGGGACCCTTTTTGGTCTGATCTAGTTTTAGAGTCGATGTGCGAGTTGATCGAGGTTTTTCGTCTATGCTTCGGGTCAAGTATGTTTTTATTTGTATTTTCCCTTTTTTATTTAATAAAACTTCATTTATATTTTTTCCATATTTAGTTTGTATGTTTATATTCGAATATTATTATCCTCTATATATTTATGTTTCTTTAATTTTTTTATTGTATTTATTTATCGTCATGTATATTTTAATTTTTGTTCGTTAAAATAAAATATTACGTGGTAGTTTAGGCTTTTAAGGTTTTAGATTAAATAGGAGAATTGATCCAATCAATTAAAATCGTGTGCTCGTATAATAGGGGCACGCTTATTAAATTGATTAGATTAATTTTAAATTAGTCTTTTAGAGCCTTAGTTAGAATTAGAGTTCAAATTAATTTATGAATTTAAATTTGCACTTGGCTTATTAGGGTAAATGTTAAATTTATTAAATTAATCGAACATTTCTTAATAATTTTAAGGGTAAAATTAACCTCACCATTCAGATTGAATTAAAATTAATTTTCATAATTTACTAGAGTTTTTTTAGTATTTTAAGGGACAATTAATTAAGGTTAAATATTAGATTCACATAGTTAATAATTAGGTCACTAATTAAACTTCCATAATTTGAACCTTTTTAGGTTAGAGCTTTAGTAGGCTTTTGCATGTTTAATTTTAAGTCTTTTTGTGACATTCATTTTTAAATTGTTAGTCATAGGACCGATGTATTTTGAATTAATCAATTTAAAATATACAAAAGAAAGGTATCTATTAACCCCTAAATGCTTGCATCATGCATAAAGGTGTCGTACGGGATCCGAACCCTAAACTAACACGGCAGTCAGACTTATATGATGTCGGTTTAGTCTATGCTCCGGTGTACCGTCATCCTTTTTAATTAAATGCTCAATTAATTATAAAGCCACAATTTGATAAAGCCTGTACCATTTAAGTCAAATTTTCAGTTAAGAACATCAAATTAAATTCACTTTAAATCTTAAATAATTTCTATCGATTAAAGGCAGCAAGTATTTTGGTACCGATTTTCGGGCGTGATGGGGGTGTTAACCCTTCCCCACACGTAACCAACTCCCGAACCTTTTTTAAATTGAATCTCTTGTTTTTGTGGTGTTCGGCCTACCTTTGTGGCCGATGGTGACTCCAAATTTTTACCGTTTTCCAAAACACGAATTTTTAAAGGAATACCCCTTTTTAACAAACCTTTTTCATAAAGCAAAACACTTAAAAGTTTTGTTTTCAGAAAAAAAGGTCATTACATTTTGGCGACTCCGCTAGGGATATAATTTTTGTTTTTACAAAACAAAAAAAGAGAGTTAAGCCAATAAAACACTTGTTGCCTTTAATCGATGAAAATTATTTAAAATTTTAAAGTTAATTTAATATGTTTTTTCTTCCTTGAAAATATGACTTAAGTTATACGGGCTTTTGAAAATTTGTGGCATTTGAATTAATTCTCTATTTAATTTCTAAGGAGCCACCGACATGTGTTGTATCATAATCATTAAGCTCTATACTCGAGCTATACCCCTTAAGTGGGATTGAAACGCCCATACCCACGTGAGTATCCCTCCACGGGTCGGTAATTCACTTCCGGAATCCACGCCTTTGACACATGAGCAGCCCTCCATGTCACTAGGTCGTGCTTTCCCTCGAACTTAAATCAATTCTCAAGCTTGTAATGGGAAAAAATTGGGGTTCTTGTTGCCTTAGTAGGTGATGAGATAGGTTTGGGTACCCTTGTTAAAACTGAACCCAAGCGTGAGAATTTAAGAAGTCCACCCCATTAGAGCCATGCGGATAACCATAGAGCTTAGAATGACTAGGGTTGTCTTGTTAATTGCTTGTCTTCTTTATTTTGTTTGTATTTGACTTTCCTTGCTTTCTAATTTATTGTTTATCTTGCAACTAACACGTTTTCTTTTCTTCTTCTTTCCCATTTATTTTGCATATTTCATAATGGCATATAGAGCACATTGAGTTGGAAATAGTCTGAAATTAAAGGCAAAATCAATAGGGGACATGGTTCGAAGTAACGATGAAAAGAATTTTGATGTGTAAATATGGTCCGAAGGGAGCAACAGCATGAAGGGGAAAGTGTTTCAGCCGGGTCCAGATCAGAAATGTCAAATGAGACCATACAGAATTTAATGATGTGTCTGAATTAAAGCATGTTTGGAACATGTTGGACTTCGAGACGAGGAATGCCTTCAAGAGCGAATATGGTTACATTGTGCATATGTTTAATGTTCAGGTCGATCAATCACTACTTCAAACCTTGGTAGAACCTTGGGGTTCAACTTATATTCATTTCACAATTGGCAATTTGGTTTTGACTACAACAGTTGTGGAATACCAAGCTCTTGCAAGAGGATCAATAGAAACATGTCAAACAAGAACAAAGCCTTCCAAGGCAAGATTAAAAGTTTTTCGGGCGCTTTGCCATCTTGGATTGACAATTCAAAACAAGAAAGAACATTCCGATTAGGAAGGAATTCTGACTTTAGCTTAGCATACTTAAAAGATCAAGCTCGACGAAACCTTTTTCCAAAGAGCAAGTCAGGTGTAGCAAATACCGACATTAGAGTACTTACAATTCGCCGCCTATACCACTTGGGGGCAAGGCTAAGAGTGGGTACATTTGATAGCTTAGATGCGAAGGATCATCGAAGATTACAATTCCTAGCTAAAGATGCTGCCAAGCTTCCAAGAAAAAAAGAAGGGATTGTTTGGATTCTACCTTAGGGACCACATATGTAGTGGGTTTCCTTTGATCTTGTAACAAACCAATGTTCCCATTAATGCAAGTCGTTTAACGAGGATATTTGCCAAACTCAGTGTTTCTCTTTGCATTCATAATGGCATTATTTTGGTGACAAATTTATTCTTTCTTTCTTGCTCCATTCTCTTTGTGCATATTCATAGCACTTTTTGATGAAATGTTGATTCGAGAACAATTCAAAATTTAAGACTTATATAACGAGAGAAAGAGTCTGAATGACGAGTTAAAGAATCTTGAAGTTCAAGACTGGTCAAAATATGAACAGGGCCAACCTAGTTATTGGCAGAGAAGGAACTTAAGTGTTGCGTTTAAAATAGTCTATCGCAATAGAGTGCAAGTGTACACGACGCAAGTAATAAAGTGATACACGAAGTATCGAATGTCGAATCCACAGGGACTGGAAATAGATTTATCCTTGGATTGCTACACAAGAGAGAAAGAAGAGAGTTTAATTGTTTGTAGAGGAATAATGAAGAATACTGAAAATAAAAGATTAGAAGATTCAGGGTAAAGAAATAGGCCAATATTGATTTGCTCGGTAGTGCAGGTGTTGCACTGTATAGAACTTCATGTTCTGTCGTCGTCCCTATCGCGACATCAGTCTGTTGTTGTCGCGGCAGAGATCACACAACTCTGTACTTCAAGCTTGGCAAGAATCCCTGTTGTGACTTGTCCTATACCTAGGTCCAAGTTTGTCGATGAACACGTCTTAGATGATACCACCCGGCGTGAATCGAAGGATGAACACCGATGTTGTTGAATTCTTCCTTAGCCACTTAACCTCGTCCTATCCCTAGGTCCGAGATAGTTCAACCATAAACTGGAGAACCTGCAGTTATTCATTTCATATACTTACCTCTCCCGATATTAAGTAAATGAGTAATCTCACAATGCTCTCCCGATACTCTTGTAAGATGTTGAAACAAGAATAAGCAAACTTGAAGTTTATTTTATTGAACAGAAAAATCCTAAAACAGTACAATCCTTGCAACTACTTTACAGAATCAACCCTTAGCCCTAGGGGAAGTTTAGAACATGATGAGAAGGGGAAAACGACTAGGGTTTTGGGAAAGACGGCTAGAGAATAAGATATCCTTTCCTAGGTCGAATTACTTGCCTTTATATAGGCCTTGGGTTCAAGTTTTCTAATAAGGTAAGAATAAAAGTTCAAACTAAAGTACAACTCTAATTAAGATTAAATCTTCTGTGTAGATGCCTTTAATTCGTCCTCTTTTCTTGCTTTGGGTTTCTTCCTTGAACTTTGGGCTTGGCCTTCATTCTAATCTAGGGCTTAGAAAAATATATGAGTGGGCCACGACAGACCGGCTTAATTTCCTCTACCTGTCGAACTCTGTTGCGTGTAAAATAGTCTATCGCAATTGTAGTGCAAGTGTACACGATGCAAGTATTAAAGTGATACGGAAGTATCAGATATCATCTCCACAAGGACTGGGCTAATAGCTTCACCTTGAATTATTGCACGAAAGTAAAGAAAATATTTAAGATGTTTGTCACGAGAATAATAAAGAAAACTTAAATAAAAGAGTAGAGAAATCAAGATAGAGAGAATGGGATGGTATTGAATTGCTCAGTAGTGCAGGTATTGCTAAGTCTGGGAAAATCAGTTCTGTCGTCGTCCCCGTCGCGGCAGCACCTATCGCGGCGGCAGTCTGTTGCTTGTCGCGGCAGCGAACACTCAACTTCGTACTTCAAGTTTGGAAAGAATCCCTGTTGTTCCTTGGCCTATCCCTAGGTCCAAGTCTGTCGATGAACACGTCTTTGATGATACCTCCCGGCGTGAATCGAAGGATGAACACCGATGTTGTTGAATTCTTCTTTAGCCACTTAACCTCGTCCTATCCCTAGGTCCGAGATAGTTCAACTATAAACTAGAGAACTCGCACTTATTCCTTTCGTATACTTAACTCTCCCTATATTAAGTAAATAGATAACCTCACAATGCTCTCCTGATGCCCTTGCGAGATGTTAATATCTAGAATAAGAGAACTTGAAGTTTACTTTATTGAACTAAAAATTCCTAAAACAAAAACAACCCTTGCAACTACTTTACAAAACAACCCGTGGCCCTAAGGGGAATTTAGAACATGGTGAGAGGATGAAAACGGCTAGGGTTTTGGGAAGAAGGCTAGAAAATGCGTGATGTCCTCCTAGGTCGAAATACATGCCCTTATATAGGCTTTGGGTCCAAGTTTTCTAAAATAGCAAGAATACAACTTTAAATTAAAGTACAACTCTAATAAAGACTAAATCTTCAGAGAATCTAACTTTAAATCGTCCTCCTTCTTGCTTGGGATTTTCTCTCTTTGAACTTTGGGCTTGGCATTCCTTCCGATCTAGGGCTTGGAAAAATATACTAGTTTTCCACGACAGACGTGCTTAATTTTCTCTATCTGTCGAGGTCCACTTTGCTTCTTCTCCTCAAAACTGCTGTCGTCCTCTGCTGTCACGACGGAAACCATGGCAGCATCGTCCTCCTTGACTGCTCGTCCAGTTCCAGCTCTTCTGCTTCACTGCCCAACGCCTGCCTCTCAATCTGCTACAGCAGCAACCTGCAAAAGCAACCAAATTCAGTAGAAATTGTGCCTTTTAATATATTTGTGATGTCTAACTATAAACTAACCTAAATGCAATGAATTATGCTTGAATGCAACAGAAATATGGGTTAAATACGGGGTAAATAATAGAACTTTTACACACTCAACACACCCCCAAACTCAAGTTCTTGCTTGCCCTCAAGCAACTAAGACCTAAAAGAAAAATGAAATATTTTTGTTTTGGCTTAAAATAGTGAACTTTCCCTTACCCTTCATTCGTTCCCTGTGGCGGCAGCACCCTGTCGAATAATTTAGGATCTGTCCGGAGTCTCACTATAGTCCTCGTGCAGTGTGTGCATGCTTGTGAACATTTATATGCCAAGACTCTCTTAGTTTCACCAGAATATTCAGCCCTTAACTCGAATTTTTATGCCAAAGTTTATCTTTTGAAGGCATTTTTTCATGCTCCTTTGATTTTTTTTTGTTTTGACTCGATTTCTATTTTTTTTTTAAGCTAAAGTTTCACTAGAGCCAGTTTTGGGCACATCTAGCTAACTTCCTAGAGCCAGTTTCGGGCACCTCTAGGGCTGTTGAGTCTCTTTTGCTAAACTTCTTTCCTAGAGCCAGTGTTAGGCACCTCTAGGGGCTATTCAAGTGCTAAGCTTCCTATTCTAGTTGACTAAAAGAGTTCTAAGCAGTATAACAGTCACAAAGAGTGTTTAAGTTTTCAGAACTATAGAAAGGCTTTAAACTTCTCCTAAAAACTATCCTAAAGGCACTGCCACGACAGAGTTGTCACGACATGTAAGTTCAGTTCACATACTTAGGCCAAATTTTTTCAATATTTTCATTTTTTACCAAAAATAAACTAAGTAAAAGACACAAATTTAAAACTAAAATGGACTCCATTAATGGAGGGATGCCACCCCCAAACTCGAGGGTTGCATTGCCCACAATGCAAATGACAAGTAAAAATAAAGATAAAAACTGTACATCACAAAATATATAAGCAGAAAACAAAATAAGATAAGAAACTTAAATTTTCAATCGTTGTCTTCACTGCTGCTGCTGACTCTGATCTGGCGGCGGGCACGAGCTTTCGAAGCTAGCTGGCGGATGGGGGAGGTAGATGTGTTCTTTTCTTTGGCCTCCCGTGGCGGCTGAATCCTGGTTGGGGAGATATGAGGGGGTTTCTCCACCGCTGCTACTGTCACTGTTATCCTGGACTTCTGAGCTCCTGCTGTTATCCGCACCGCTGCTACTGTCACTGTTGTTGCCGCTGGCTCTTGGCATATTGTTTTTGTCCGCCATTCGCTTCTGCCTTTTCACAGGTGAAAACTCCTTCGATATATTCCTCTTAATAAAGGGTTCATTGTCGATGGCGGCCCAAACGGAGGAGGACGAGAAACCGGCGATGAAGGGTCAAGCTCCTCCGATGCCATTCTGCGTTTCGTGCCACGGGCAGACGGCTCAGCACGGTTGTTGCCAGCGGCTGTCGGTGCAGGTGATGGTGTTGATGCGGCAGAGGGTGTTCGTGGTGTGGCAGCAGGTGTGGGAGTGTGGGCAGGGGTGGTTACAGTAAAATAATATGCAGGGAAGGTGGGGGAAAACAGCATCAGGAAAATTTAAAGAGTTATGGATAAAGTTTACCGTAGATGCAGTAAAATCCCTGATGAAGGTCATCAGACCGAGCTGCCGTTCCTCCATCTTCTGAATGGAAGCTAAGATCTGGGAGGAGGAGTCTGTCGGGGCGGCTGCTGCGGTAGCTGGTTCAGTCTCTGGCTGCTATGTCGTGTCTGCTATTATGGCAGCTGGATCAAATGATGACAAAGGACTGGCAGTGGTCAGCTCCATGAGGCTGAGGATGTTCTTTTCTGTCCAACCTTATCAGTGATCACTTCTGGTATGACATGGCCACGGCAGAGGGAAGTGATTAGGTATGGGAGGTAAAGCGGACCCGTCGGTCTGTGTGCGCACTCCAAGATGCTCTGACGGATATAGCTGCCCACGTTAATGGGCCTTTCATGTAAAATGGAGTGAATTAAGGCTAACCTTGGCTGGTCGACCGTGGTATTGTGTGACGACAGCATTATACGCTTTTTGATAAAAGCATTCCATAATTTAGCCTCCGACAGCAGTTGAGTCCTCTTTACCGTCCGTGGGTTCTTGCGGCTGGTGTTCCATTGAGTTCCCTCATCTGTCAGCTCTACCATGACAGCATCATAGGCAGTAGGGTCTAGGGTGTTGAGGAACTGTTGGTGAGCGTCGTCGTTGCTGCCGACGTAGAATCCATATAGTGTGTTAATGTACTCAGCTTCGAACGACACTTCCTTTCCTCGTACAATTACTGCTGTCGCCGTCCTGCTGCTAATGGTAGCGTAGAATTCTCGTACCAATGAGACGTTCATCTCTTCAGGCTGTTCAGCAAAGGTCTGCCACTGTAGAGCTCGAATTTTCCGGGCTATGAACGGCTTTTGGCCCAGATTTTCCTCCTTTGATGTGTAAATGAATCCCCTCTCTTCCCACATATCTCTGATCGCAAATGAGCATGGGTGGTTGCTGTCGGTGTGGAGCTGGAAGCAGCATTCCTACGGGTTTTCCTGGAAGACATTGTTGCAAGGGTTGTGGAAATATAAATGAAAGCAAGTAAAATCTAGAGGGAGCAAGTGAGAATAGTAGAAGTGAGTGAAAATGAAAAAATGAAACGGGGTTTATATAGAAAGGGATTTGCTGCCCGTTGGAGCTGTAACGGGAGGCGTGAATAACGGGGCAGCTGTTACGCGTTAGCATGTCTGACGCGTCTATCATGCGTTTCCGTGTCTGCTGCGCGTCTGTGATGTGTTTCCGCGTCTGTCGTGACAACGTGTTGACAGCCTGTATTTTCCACGTCTGTCGCGGCAGCTGTAACGACAAGCTCCAAAATTTGGGCTTTGTTGGGCTGGTGGATGGATGGTGGGCTGAGTTCACTTCTCCTGTTCTTCTTGTCTCCTTTATTTCTTAAAAACAATAAAAATAAAAACATTATTCAAATAAAATAAATCTTATTTCCTAATAAATAATAAGTAATAATAAAACTAAAAATAAAAATTTGGTTAAATTAGGAATGCCAGGTGGGGCATCTCCTAAGGTAACCACTTCCTGCATTCTTGGGGCTTCAGTCCTCTGATAATGCTTTAAGCGCTGTTCGTTGACTTTGAATTGGTGCCCGTCTTTTAATGATCGGATTGTGATGGCACCATGGGAAAAACTTGTACTACTTGGAACGGGCCAGAATATCTAGATTTTAGCTTCCCTAGGAATAGTTTCAATCTAGAATTGAATATCAATACAAGCTGCCCTGGGCAGAACTGTCGTGGCAGCAACTTCTTGTCATGTCACTTCATAGTTTTATCCTTGTAGATTCTTGCATTGTCATAGGCCATTGTCCGGATTTCTTCAATTTCGTTCAGATCCAATAGCCTTTTCTGCCCTGCCTTGTCCAAGTCCATATTCACTGCCTTGATTGCCCAGTATGCACTATGCTCTATCTCGATAGGTAGATGACATGTTTTCCCATAAATCAATCGGTAAGGAGACATTCCTAAGGGAGTTTTAAAAGCTGTCCTATAAGCCCATAATGCATCATTAAGGAGTAAAGACCAATCTTTCCTAGTTGGCTTGACCATCTTCTCAAGAATGTTCTTAACTTCCCTGTTGGATATTTCAGCTTGTCCATTGGTCTGTGGGTGATACATTGTTGCTATCCGATGCTTCACACCATACTTCTTTAGGGCAGCAGCAATAACCCTGTTGTCGAAATGTCTCTCTTCATCACTGATGATCGCCTTAGGGATGCCAAACCTAGAAAAGATGTTTTTGTGTAAAAACCTTTGAACTGTCTTGGCATCATTCTTTTGAGTGGCGATAGCTTCAACCCACTTAGATACATAGTCTACTGCCAGGAGGATGTATAGATTCCCACATGAAGATGGGAATGGTCCCATAAAATCAATCCCCCAAACGTCGAAGATCTCGACTTCAAGAATATTCTACAGCGGAATCTCGTGTCTCCTTGAGATGTTTCCTGTCCGTTTGCACTTGTCACAACTCTTGTAGAAGATTTGCGCATCCTTATATAGTGACGGCCAATAAAACCCTGACTGCAGCACCTTGGCAGCAGTTTTGTTGCCTCCTAAGTGTCCTCCATACTGTGAAGCATGGCAGTGATGAAGTATGTCTTCTTGTTCCTCTTGTGGTACGCATCTCCTTATAACTTGATCTGCAGAGATTTTGAAAAGAAGAGGTTCGTCCCAATAATAATATTTAACATCATTTTGGAACATCTTCCTGGCTTGATAATTAAGGTCATGAGGAATTATTCCGCTAACTAAGAAATTAACGAAATCAGCATACCAGGGGAGTTCAGAAGACTTACCTGCCGCCATGGCTGTCGCGGCAGTGACTACGGCAGCAAAGAGCTGCTCATCTGGGAAGGTCTCCAATATGTTTGTCTCATCTATCGGTAGACTCTGTCCCTTCTCCAACCTTGAAAAGTGATCTGCCACTTGATTTTCTGTCCCCTTTTTGTCCTTGATTTCAAGGTCGAATTCTTGCAGTAGCAGGATCCAACGTATCAATCGAGGCTTTGCATCCTTTTTCGCGAACAAATACTTCAATGCAGAATGGTCTGTGTGCACTATGACCTTCGTTCCAAGTATATAAGAACGGAACTTGTCAATGGAGAATACCACAACTAATAGGTCCTTTTCTGTGGTGGTGTAGTTCACTTGGGCGTCGTTCAATGTCTTGCTGGCATAGTGTATGACATGAAATAATTTGTCTCTCCGCTGCCCAAGTGCTGCATCGACAGCATAGTCACTAGCATCACACATGATCTCAAATGGCTGTGTCCAGTCTGGTGGCTGTACTATTGGGGCTGTTACCAGCTTTTCCTTTAGAACCTTGAATGCTTCAGTACATTCATCGTTAAAGTCAAAGGGTCGGTTCTGCTCCAGAAGATGGCATAGGGGCTTGGTTATTTTTGAAAAATTCGCAATGAATCTCCGATAAAAACCAGCATGTCCTAAGAAACTTCTGATTCCCTTGACTGTGGTGGGCGACGGCAGCTTTTCGATCACTTCTATCTTGGCTATGTCGACTTCTATGCCACGACAGCTAATCTTATGGCCAAGGACTATCCCTTCATCCACCATGAAGTGACATTTTTCCCAGTTCAACACTAAGTGTTCTTTTTCACATCTTTCGAGTACCTTTTGTAGGTTGCCTAGGCAACTTTCAAAGTCGTCTCCAAAGGCTGAAAAATCATCCATAAAAATCTCTAGGAAGCCCTCCACCATATCGGAGAATATGGCCATCATGCACCTTTGGAAGGTGGCTGGTGCATTGCATAATCCAAATGGCATTCTCCTAAAAGCGTACGTTCCGTAAGGGCATGTGAACGTCGTCTTTTCTTGATCTTCCAGTGCGATAGCTATTTGATTGTAACCTGAATAATCATCAAGAAAACAATAGTAAGGTTTACCCGCTAGTCTATCAAGCATTTGATCAATAAAGGGTAAAGGAAAGTGGTCCTTTCGGGTAGCTTTGTTAAGCTTCCGATAGTCCATACAGACCCTCCAACCAGTCACAGTCCTGGTTGGGATTAACTCATTGTTTTTGTTGGTCACCACGGTCATTCCTCCTTTCTTGGGAACGCATTGCACCGAGCTCACCCATTTGCTGTCCGAGATGGCGTAGATTATTCCAGCATCTAACCATTTGATTATCTTTTTTCACACCACCTCTTTCATTTCATGGTTTAGCCGCCTTTGAGCATCTATAGTCGGCTTATGATCATCCTCTAGAAGGATTTTATGCATACATAAGGCCGGACTAATGCCTTGAATATCAGTTATCGTCCATCCAATAGCCTTTTTGTGCTGCTGCAACATCTCTATTAACTGCTATTCATGTTCCTGCATCAACTTGGAAGAGATGATTACGGGCAACGTATCATTTAAACCAAGAAAAGCATATTTTAGCTGCCCTGGCAGGGGCTTCAGTTCTAAAATAGGGGGCTCAACAGTTGATGGCTTTTGGATTGCATGGTTATCTGAGGTATAATTTAAAGGCTCGAATAACTTACCTGGACGATCGCCTATCCAGTTTACCTACTCCTGATCTTCAGTATCTGATGTATCGGATTCTAAGGAGTTGCTGTCGTCGGTGCTGTCGTGACAGTCCTGTAAGTGGCTGCCGAGGTAGTGACCAATGTTGATGTCGTGACAGCCCGACCTGATGCAGGGTTGGTCAAGGGTAACTTCAGTGATAACCTTGCATTCCTCTTCTACATCAGCGTGCTTCATAGCTTGGAGAACATTCAACTTTATCTCTTGATCGTTCACTCTCATGGTGAGTTCTCCTTTTTCCACATCAATCAGTGATCTTCCCGTGGCTAAGAAATGTCGCCCCAGGATGATTGGTGCGTTTTCATCTGCTTCACAATCTAAAACAAGAAAGTCAGTAGGAAAAATAAACTTATCCACTCTTACCAGAATATCTTCGATTTTTCCTTCCGGATGAACGTAAGAGTGGTCTGCCAGCTGCAGAATTACTGTCGTGGGCCGAGCTTTTCCAATGCCTAATTTCTGAAAAACAGATTTTGGCATTAAATTAATACTAGCACCAAGATCACAAAGTGCCTTACCCACATATTTATCTCCGATTACACAAGGTATGATGAAGCTCCCAAGATCCTTCTTTTTCTGAGGTGGATGCTTGTGCAGATTGCTCATACATCCTTCTGTCATCTTAACCGTTTCAAATTCCCCAAGTCTAGATTTCTTCGACATGGCATCCTTGAGAAATTTGGCGTAATCGGGCATCTCCCTCACGGCATCTAACAGCGGAATGTTAATATGAATCTGCTTAAAAATATCATAGAACTTTTTAAGCTATGATTCTTGCTTCAGTTGTTGTAACCGTTGAGGAAAAGGAGGTGGGGGACGATAATCAGTAATACGTCCTTCCCACTGCATACGAATCTGGGGAGGTTTGGGTTCATCATCTTTCTCCTCTGTCGCTTCTGCTGTCGTGACAGGATCATCGGCAGCAGGCTGTTTGTTACCTGTCGGGGCAGCTTCCTCGGTAGGTATGTCCAAGGCTGGTTTCTTCACTATTTCAGCTTCTTTCTCTGGCCCTGGTAGTTTCTTCCCACTCCTGATAGTAATGGATTTACACTGCTCATGTGTGGGCTGCCTAGCATTTTCAGTATTGCTAGGAAATCTGTCAGTCTGCCTTGGATTGATATGCTCGGAAACCTGACCCATCTATGTCTCCAAAGATTTCAGAGTAGCTTCATGATTTGTCATCCGCATCTCTGTTTTATCCATGAACGTCTCTGTCTTCTTGACAAATTGATTCATGTTCTCAATATAAGTTCTCATCTGAGACATAAACGTAGCCAGAGTCTGTTCCAGTATAGTGTTTGTGGCAGCTGGTGGCTGTTGCTGCTGCGGCTGCAGTTGCTGTCGAGTTAGCAATCTAGGTCCTCCCTGATTCTGATTATTGTGTGCTTGAGGATTCAGGGCATTATTAGGATTACTCCAAGAAAACTTAGGATCCTTTCTCCAGCTGAGATTGTAGTTGTTGGAGTTGTAATTCTGCTTATTGTAGTTTCCAACATACTTTCCCTCTTCTAATTGTATAGGACATTCATCCGAACTATGATTTCCTTCACAAATTTCACATACCTCTTCGACAGCAAATACCGGCTGTGAATCATCATTTAAGAGCTTTTTCATCGCCTTAGTGAGGTATGCCACCTGTGATTTCATCGTGCTGTCGGCCTCATAATCCTTAACAGCTAGGACCCGTTTACCCCCTCTTCTTGTTGTCGGAAACTGCTCCTCATTTTTAGCCAGATTTTTCAATACTAGCATTGCCTCGTCTAGGTCTTTATCCAATAGTAATCTGTTTACTGCTGAGTCAATTCGAATACGAGTTTGTAAATTGGAAACATTATAAAACTTAGTTACCTGGTTCCAAACGGGGAATCCATGCATTGGGCAGTTCCTTAGAAGAGTGGTAAATCTGTCCCAGACCTCGTGCATCGGCTCGTCATCTTCCTGTTGAAAAGTAACAATTTCATTACGTAATCGCTCAGATAAATGTGAAGGATTAAAACGAGATAAAAATTCACGAGACAAATCTGCCCAAGTTCTAATTGAACCCGGTGTAAGTTTATTCCACCAAGTTTTTGCTCTGTCTCTCAATGAATGGGGAAATAACTAAAGCCTTAGTATCTCCGGATTAACTCCTGGTAGTCTAAACGAACCACAGATTTCCTGGAACATTTTTAGATGCTCCCTAGTATCCTCGGTAGCAGCACCACTGAATTGACTGACATTGTTGATCATGCTAAACATAACAGGTTTCAGCTCGAAGTTGTCAACATCTATATCCGGCAGCGTGGTTTCTAGTTCTACATGATCATTCAACATGTAGTCTCGACAGGACCGTCGTACGGCAGCGGCAGGCGGGTTGCCGACAGTAGGTATAATCTCTCCATCTCCGACAGGATGGTCTTTACTCTGGGGGTTCCCTTGGTTTTGCATCGTCTCTAACTGTTCCTTAAGGTACTCGTTCCTGGCTAGTATGTGACGAAGTCGGTTCTTAAGATTGAACGAACGTTCGATTTCAGTATCTAATGGATACTCAAGTTCTTCTTCTCGTCTCGATCTGCGCATAAACAAGAAACCTTGTGAAAAGCAAAAGTTGAGCAAACCAAATTAAAACAAAAAAAAGAAAAAGAAAAAGAAAAAGTGCAGTAAAAGAAAAGGTAGAGTTATGTTGCAAGTCCCCGGCAACGGCGCCAAAAACTTGTTGCGTGTAAAATAGTCTATCGCAATTGTAGTGCAAGTGTACACGACGCAAGTAGTAAAGTGATACGGAAGTATCGGATATCGTCTCCACATGGACTGGGCTAATAGCTTCACCATAAATTACTGCACGAAAGTAAAGAATATATTTAAGATGTTTGTCACGAGAATAATAAAGAAAACTTAAATAAAAGAGTAGAGAAATCAAGATAGAGAATGGGCTGGTATTGAATTGCTCAGTAGTGCATGTATTGCTAAGTCTGGGAAAATCAGTTCTGTCGTCGTCCCCGTCGCGGCAGCACCTGTCGCGGTGGCAGTCTGTTGCTTGTCGCGGCAGCGAACACTCAACTACGTACTTCAAGTTTGGCAAGAATCCCTGATGTGCCTTGGCCTATCCCTAGGTCCAAGTCTGTCGATGAACACGTCTTTGATGATACCTCCTGGCGTGAATCGAAGGATGAACACCGATGTTGTTGAATTGTTCTTTAGCCACTTAACCTCGTCCTATCCCTAGGTCCGAGATAGTTCAACTATAAACTAGAGAACTCGCACTTATTCCTTTCGTATACTTAACTCTCCCGATATTAAGTAAATAGATAACCTCACAATGCTCTCCCAATGCCCTTGCGAGATGTTAATAACCAGAATAAGAGAACTTGAAGTTTATTTTATTGAACTGAAAATTCCTAAAACAAAAACAACCCTTGCAACTACTTTACAAAACAACCTGTGGCCCTAAGGGGAATTTAGAACATGGTGAGAGGATGAAAATGGCTAGGGTTTCGGGAAGAAGGCTAGAGAATGCGTGGTGTCCTCCTAGGTCGAAATACATGCACTTATATAGGCTTTGGGTCCAAGTTTTCTAAAATAGCAAGAATACAACTTTAAATTAAAGTACAACTCTAATAAAGACTAAATCTTCAGAGAATCTAACTTTAAATCGTCCTCCTTCTTGCTTGGGATTTTCTCTCCTTGAACTTTGGGCTTGGCATTCCTTCCGATCTAGGGCTTCGAAAATATACTGGTCTTCCACAACAGACGGGCTTAATTTTCTCTATCTGTCGAGGTCCACTTTGCTTCTTCTCCTCAAAACTGCTGTCGTCCTCTGCTATCACGGCGGCAACCATGGCAGCATCGTCCTCCTTGACTGGTCGTCCAGTTCCAGCTCTTCTGCTTCACTGCCCAGCGCCTGCCTCTCCATCTGCTACAGCAGCAACTTGCAAAAGCAACCAATTTCAGTAGAAACTGTGACTTTTAATATATTTGAGATGTCTAACTATAAACTAACCTAAATGCAATGAATTATGCTTGAATGCAGCTGAAATATGGGTTAAATAGGGGGTAAATAATAGAACTTTTACACACTCAACAAACTCCATGTCACTTTTCCCTTCACCATTGATGTCGTCATTGGCTGCCACGGTAGTGGCCACGGCAGCGTCTTCCTTCTCAACTTCAGTCATGTGTTCCAGCTCTGCTTCTTCACTGCCCTAAGTTTGCCACAGCAGCTACCTGCAAAATTAGCCAAAATCAGTAGCAAATGTGCCATTTTATATAATTGTGATATATATGTGAAATCTATCCTAGATGCAAGGAATTATGCTTGAATGCAGCAGAAATATGGGTTAAATACGGGGTAAAAAGTAGAACTTTTGTACACTCAACACACCCCCAAACTCAAGTTCTTGCTTGTCCTCAAGCAATTAAGACCTAAAAAAGAAAAAAAAAATAAATAAAAATAAAACTTTTTATTTGGCTTAAAATAGTGAACTTTTCCTTACCTACCATTCATGCTCTATTGCGAACAACACATTGTTGGACATTTCAAGATTCATTCGAAATGTTGCTATAATTCTCGTGTAGTGTGTGCATGTATTGTGAACAATTATATGCCTAGAATAGCTAAGCCACTCACTTGAATTTTTATGCTAACTTTCATTTTCTTGGAGGCAATTCTTAGGCTCCTTTAGTTTTTTTTCTTAGACTCGATTTTCTTTTCTTAATTTAAGTTTGACTAGAGCCTGTTTCGGGCACCTCTAGCTAACTTCCTAGAGCCGGTTTTGGGTACCTCTAAGTGTATTGAGTCTAACTTTTCTTAACTTCTTTTCCTAGAGCCAGTGTTAGGCACCTCTAGGGGCAATTCAAGTGTTTAAGCTTTTCTTATTCTAGTTTACTAAGAGAAGTGTAGATAGTATAAGAGTCACAAAGGGTGTTTAAAGATCAGAACTATAGTAAGGCTCTAAACTGTTCCTAAAAATATCCTAAAGGCACTGCCACGACAGAGGCTGTCACGGCAGATAAGTTCAGTTCAAAGACTTAAGCCATTTTTTGACAAAAATAAACTTAATTAATAATTAACACTTAGACACAATTTTTAAAACCTAAAAACACATCATATTATTGGAGGGATGCCACCCCCAAACTCGAGGGTTGCATTGCCCTCAATGCATGATAATAGAGATGAAAAAAAAGAAAAACAAAATACATAACAATAATAATAAAACAACAAGACATCAAAAATAAGATAGAAACTTAATTTTAGGAGCTGCCATCGATGCTGCTGTTGTTAATCTGTAGCTGCCGGCGGGCAGTGACCTTCATTGTCGGTGCCGGCATAGTGCTCGGAGAGGCGGAGGCAGTCTTCTTCTTAGCTTCCCTTGGGGGCTGGATACGAGTGGGTGAGATCTGGGGTGGCTTTTCCAGCACTTGTACCTCATCTGATGAGCTACTGCTGCTGCGGGCAGACTTGCCCTTGCCGGACGATCCATCACTAGTGTTGGGCTTCTGCCTTTTCATAGGATTGAACTCCTTTGAAAGGTTTCTGGCGACAAAGGGCTCCCCCTCAGATTCTTGCCAGATGGAGGATGATGAGAACCCCGTGAAGTAGTCATCATCGAGATCTGGCAGCGCTACTTTCGTTTTTCTCCTCTGGAAGAGGCAGTGGCAGTGTGGTTGCCGCCTTCAGCTGTCGCGGCCGGGGTTGGAGTGGATGCAGCAGAGGGTGTTTTTGGTGTGGCAGCAGGAGTGAGAGTATGGGCAGGTGTAGGGGCAGCAAAGTATTTCCCTAGGAAAGCAGGAGATTGTACATTTGCAAAATTTAAATTGTTTTGAATGAAATGTACCATGGCTATCGTGAAGTCTCTGACGAAACTCATCAGACCAAGCTGTCGTTCCTACATCTTTTTCAGTGTGGCCAGAATTTGAGTGAGTCTGTTGGAGGGGCTGCTGCCGTTGGTAGCTGCTGCTCTGCGGCGGCAAGTTATGGCTGAGTGGGCTCTGCTGGCTCTTCTGCTGCGGTAGATGGGTTGAAGAAGGAGAGGGGTGTGGATGCTTTCAGTTCCATTAAGCTAAATATGTTGCGCTTCGTCTATCCCTTCCTTCGAACCTTGAAATCTTCGGGGATTTCTGGAACGTTGTGGCCGCGGTAGATCTCACTGATGAGGTATGGGAAGACAAGGGGCCCCGATGGTCGAAGGGCACACTCCAAAATCCCCTCCCGTATATACCGGCCGACATTTATGGGTCTCTCATTTAAAATGTAATGAACGAGAGCTAACCTAGGTCGGTCAACCGTGATGTTGTGGGAAGAAGGCATTATCCTCTTCTTTACGAAGTGGTTCCATAGTTTTGCCTTTGGAGTTAGTTGAGTGCGTTTCACTGTCCACCGATGCTTGGGGTCTGTATTCTACTCTGTTTCCTCCTCTGCTACTTCTGCCATCACAATATCGAAGTCTGCCGGCAACAGACTCTCTACGAACCTCTTGTGTCCGTTCTCCCTTTTGCTGACATAGATGTCACATAGGGTATTTATGTATGCAGGCTCGAAAGTAACTTCTTTACCTCGCACTGTCATGGTCTTCGTATCCTTGCTGTCGACGGCAGCATAAAATTCTCGGACCAACGTGACATTCATCTCCTCTAGCTGGGCAGCAAACATCTGCCATTTGAGGGCTTTGATTTTTCGAGCTATGAACGGTTCGAGCCCGAGGTCTTCCGTGCGTTTGGTGTAAAGGAACCCTTTTTCTTCCCACATCTCCAACTTTTGGAAGGAGCGGTAATATCTGTCGACGGATTCGGTAGTGGCGAAGCGGTTAGGGATGGTATCATGGCTGGGTGTGCCGCCTGCTGTGGCAGAGCTGGAGGTAGCACTTCATCGTGTCTGTCTGGTACTCATAGTTGCAAGGCTGTGGAAAATGAAAGAAATTTGAGGTCTAGAGAGAAAGCAAGTTGAGAGAGTAAAGGTGAGATGAAAAATGAATAGTAAATGGGGTTTATATAGATGATTGTTTTGCTGCCCGTTGGAGCTATAACGACAGGCGCGAATAATGGGGCCAGCTGTTACGTTGTTTTTGACGCGTCTGTCACGTGTTTCCGTGTATGTCGCGACACCACTGCTAATAGTTCCTTTTCTGTCGTGGTGTAGTTCACTTGGGCATCGTTTAGTGTTTTGCTGGCGTAATAGATTACGTGGAATAGCTTGTCCTTCCTCTGCCCAAGTGTTGCCCCTACAGCATAGTCACTGGCATCACACATAATTTCAAATGGCAAACTCCAGTCTGGTGGTTGTACGATTGGGGCTGTTACCAGCTTTTCTTTCTGGATTATGAATGCCTCAGTACATTCAGTATTGAAGTCAAAGGGACGATTCTGTTCCAGTAGGTGGCATAGAGGCTTGGTAATCTTCGAAAATTTTGCAATAAACCTTCGATAAAACCCAGCATGCCCTAAGAAACTCCTAATTCCCTTGATTGTGGTGGGTGGCGACAGCTTTTCAATCACTTCTATCTTTGCTCTGTCGACCTCTATGCCGCGGCAGCTTACCTTGTGGCCTAGGACTATCCCCTCATCTACCATGAAGTGACATTTTTCTCAGTTTAATACCAAGTTCGCTTTCTCGCATCTTTCTAGCACCTTCTGTAGGTTGCCTAAACATCCTTCAAAACTATCTCCAAAGACGAAAAATCGTCCATGAATATTTCCAGGAAGTCCTCCACCATGTTAGAGAATATTGCCATCATACATCTCTGGAATGTTGCTGGTGCATTGCAGAGTCCAAATGGCATTCTCCGGAAAGCGTAAGTGTCGTATGGGCAAGTGAAATCGTTTTCTCTTGATCCTCCGGTGTAATAGCTATCTGATTATAACCTGAGTAACCATCAAGAAAACAATAATAAGGTTTTCCTGCTAATCTATCAAGCATTTGATCAATAAAAGGTAAGGGAAAATGGTCTTTCTGGGTAGCTTTATTAAGCTTCCGGTAATCCATACAAACCCTCCAACCGGTCACAGTCTTGGTTGGGATTAGTTCGTTCTCTTCATTGGTCACCACGGTTATTCCTCCCTTTTTCAGAACACATTGCACCGGGCTCACCCACTTACTATCTGAGATGGCATAAATTATCCCAGCATCAATCCATTTAATAATTTATTTTTGAACCACTTCTCACATAGCGTCATTTAAGCGTCTCTGACCATCAATGGTCAACTTATGATCATCCTCTAAGAGAATTTTGTGCATACATAGTGCCGGACTGATGCCTTGGATATTAGCTATCGTCCATCCAATAGCCTTTTTATGCTGCTGCAACATCCCTATCAGCCGTTGTTCCTGTTTCTGCATTAACTTAGAAGATATGATTACGGGCAACGTATCATTTAATCCAATGAAAACATATTTGAGCTGCCCTGGCAGGGGCCTAAGGTCTAAAGCAGGTGGTTCTACAGTTGAATGCTTTTGGATTATGTGTTCATTCGTGGTATAGTTTAGGGGCTCGAATAACTTACCTGAACGATTGTCTATCCAGTTTACCCCCTCTTGGCCTTCAGCGTCAGATATGTCAGAATCTGAGGAGCTGCTGTCGTCGTTGTTGCCATGACAGTCTTCTAGATGGCTGTTGTGGCAGTGACCAAATTTAATGTCATGGCAGCTCGACCTGATGCAGGGTTGGTCAAGAATTACTGCAGTGATGACCTTGCATTCTTCTTTTGCATCAGCATGTTTGATTGCCTGGAGAACATTGAGCTTGATCTCTTGATCATTTACTCTCATTGTAAGTTCTCCCTTTTCTACATGAATCAGTGATCTGCCTGTGGCTAGGAAGGGTCGCCCCAGGATGATTGGTGCGTTCTCATCTGCTTCACAGTTTAAAACAAGAAAGTCTGGAGGAAAAATGAACTTATCCACTCTTACCAGAATGTCTTCGATCTTCCCTTCTGTTTGTACGTAAGAGTGGTTTGCCAGCTGCAGCATAAATGTCATGGGTCGTGCTCGTCCAATACCTAATTTCTGAAACACAGAGTTTGGCATTAAATTAAGGCTAGCACCTAGATCACAAAGTGCCTTATCCACGAATTTGTCACCAATGATGCACGGTATGATGAAACTCCCAGGATCCTTCTTTTTCTAGGGTGGATGCCTGTGCAAGATAGTCATGCATCCTTTTGTCATTTTTACCGTCTCAAATTCCCCAAGTCTGGATCTTTTCGACATAGCATCCTTGAGAAATTTCGCATAACCGGGCATCTTCTTGATGGCCTCTAACAGCGGTATATTGATGTGAACCTGCTTAAAAATATCATAGATCTTTTTGAGATGGTACTCATGTTTCTGCTTCTGTAACCGCTATGGAAAAGGAGGTGGAGGACGGTAATCTTCAAATATTCCTTTACATGGTATTCGGATCTGAGGAGGTTTAGGTTCTTCATCGTTCTTGTCTTTCTCCTCTGTCCCTTCTGCTGTCGTGACAGGTATGGCGGCAGCATGTTGTTTATCGTCTGTCGGGGCAGTGTTCACGGCAGATTTTTCTAGGGCTTGTTCCTCAATCGGTACAGCTTTCATCTCCGGCCCTGGTAGTTGTTTCCCACTCCTAGTTGTAATAGCTTTGCACTGCTCATGTGTGGGTTGTCTAGCGACCTCAGTATCGCTAGGGAATCCTCTGTTCTGCCTTGGCTTAATATGCTGGGAAACCTGACCCATCTGTGTCTCCAGTGATTTTAGTGTAGCTTCATGGTTAGTCATTCTCATCTCTGTTTTATCCATGAACGACTCGGTCTTCTTGACGAAGTGATCCATGTTTGCCATGTAAGCTCCTGTCTGTGACATAAATGTGGCCAATGTCTGCTCCAGTATACTAGGTGCGGCTGGCGGCTGCTGTTGTGGCTGCTGTTGCGGTTGCTGCCGTGTCAGAATTCTGGGTGCTCCCTGATTTTGAGTGTTCTGCACTTGAAGATTTAGTGCGTTGTTTGGGTTACTCCAGGAGAACTTGGGGTCTTTCCTCCTGTTGGGATTGTAATTGTTGGAATCGTAATTTCTCGCCTTGTTATAGTTTCCAACATACATCCCTTCCTCTAGCTGTAACGGGCAGTCTTCCGAACTGTGATTCCCACTGCAAGTTTTACATACCTCTTCTGCGGAGTAGATCGGTTTTGAATCTTTCTTTAGCAAGTTTTCTACTGCCTTTGTGAGGTACGCAACTTGTGTCTTTAGGGAATTTTCGGCTTCATAGTCCTTCACAGCTAGCACTCGTTTACCTCTCCTTACTGTGGGAAATTGCTCTTCATTCTTTGCTAGATTCTTCAACACTACCATGGCTTCGTCTGGATCTTTATCCAACAACAGTCCATTCGCTGCTGAATCTATTCTCATCCGGTATATGTGTTGGCAGCATTGTAAAACTTGATGACTTGATTCCAAACAGGGATTCCGTGCATCGGGCAATTCCTCAGAATTGTGGTAAACCTGTCTCATGCCTCGTGCATTGGCTCGTCATCTTCCTGTTGAAAAGTAGCAATTTCATTACGTAATCGCTCAGATAAATGGGAAGGATTAAAATGAGATAAAAATTCACGAGTGAGATCCGCCCAAGTTCGTATTTACTCCTGGCATTAGTTTGTTCCACCAAGTTTTCGCTATGTCCCTCAGTGAATAAGGAAATAACCAAAGCCTCAGTATCTCCAGATTTATTCCTGGTAATCTAAACGATCCACATATTTCTTGGAACGTTTTCAGATGTTCTCCGGCATCCTCTGTAGCAGCACCACTAAATTGGCCAACGGAATTGATCATGTTGAACATCACATGTTTCAGCTCGAAATTTTCAGCTTCCACGTCTGGCAGGGTGGTCTCTTGTTCCACATGATCGTTGATCATGTAACCACGGCAGGACCGGCGTGCGGCCACGGCACCGTCAGGCTGTCCGTTTCCTTCATCCCCGATAGGATCTTCGGGATTCCTTAGGTTGTTCCTCCCGTTATGCATAGCTTCTAATTGTTCCTCAAGATAATCGTTTTTGGCTATCAAAAGACGGACTCGGTTCCTGAGATTGCACGAGCGTTCGATTTTAGGGTCTAGTTTATACTCAGGTTCTTTGCCTCATCTAGATCTGCGCATAAGCAAATGAAAAACCTTGTGAAAGGCACAGGGTGAACAGTCCCAATAAAAACAGAAAAATTAAAAAGAAGGTGCAGTAAAAGTAGGGTAAAGATATGTTGTCAGTCCCCGGCAACGGCGCCAAAAACTTGTTACGTGTAAAATAGTCTATCGCAATAGAGTGCAAGTGTACACGTTGCAAGTAGTAAACTGATACACGAAGTATCGGATGTCAAATCCACAGGGACTGGAAATAGCTTTATCCTTGGATTGCTGCACAAGAGAGAAAGAAGAGAGTTTAATTGTTTGTAGAAGAATAATGAAGAATACTGAAGATAAAAGTTTAAAAGATTCAGGGTAAAAAAATAGGTCGGTATTGATTTTCTCGGTAGTGCGGGTGTTGCACTGTATAGAACTTCTTGTTCTGTCGTCGTCCCTATCGCAGCAGCACCTGCGACGACAGCAGTCTGTTGTTGTCGCGGCAGCGATCACACAACTCTGTACTTCAAGCTTGGCAAGAATCCCTGCTGTGACTTGTCCTATCCCTAGGTCCAAGTCTGTCGATGAACACATCTTAGATGATACCTCCCGGCGTGAATTGAAAAATGAACACCGATGTTGTTGAATTCTTTCTTAGCCACTTAACCTCGTCCTATCCCTTGGTCCGAGATAGTTCAACCATAAACTGGAGAACATGCACTTATTCCTTTCGTATACTTAACTCTCCCGATATTAAGTAAATGAGTAATCTCACAATGCTCTCTCGATACTCTTGTAAGATGTTGAAAACCATAATAAGCAAACTTGAAGTTTATTTTATTGAACAGAAAAATCCTAAAAACAGTACAATCCTTGCAACTACTTTACAGAATCAACCCTTAGCCCTAGGGGAAGTTTAGAACATGATGAGAAGGGGAAAACGACTAGGGTTTTGGGGAAGACGGCTAGAGAATGAGATATCCTTTCCTAGGTCGAATTACATGCCTTTATATAGGCCTTGGGTTCAAGTTTTCTAATAAGGTAAGAATAAAAGTTCAAAGTAAAGTACAACTCTAATTAAGATTAAATCTTATGAGTAGATGCCTTTAATTCGTCCTCTTTTATTGCTTTGGGTTTCTTCCTTAAACTTTGGGCTTGGCCTTCATTATGATCTAAGGCTCTGAAAAATATATGAGTGGGCCACGACAGACCGGCTTAATTTCCTCTATTTGTCGAGCTCCACGTCACTTTTCCCTTCACCATTGTTGTCATCATTGGCTGCCACGGCAACGTCTTCCTTCTCAACTTCAGTCCTGTGTTCCAGCTCTGCTTCTTCACTGCCCTGAGTCTGCCACAGTAACTACCTGCAAAATTAGCCAAAATTAGTAGCAAATGTGTCATTTTATATAATTGTGATGTATATGTGAAATCTATCCTAGATGCAATGAATTATGCTTGAATGCAGCAGAAATATGGGTTAAATAGGGGGTAAAAAGTAGAACTTTTGTACACTCAACATTAAGCTTCAGTCATACCCCACATGGAAGCTATTACTCTTTACTCGTTGTAACATGACTTGATCTTCGTTCTGAAAAGTTGCTTAATGAGAATGTTCGTTGAATCAGTGCACATTTGCATTCAATTATACATTTTGATTGATTACCTTTAATCTTATGTTGTACATACGACAAATTGCATTTATAAAATTAATGTTCAATGCATCTTTGCACTCAGTTATACTTTTTGATTGATTACCTTTAATCATATGTTTCCGTTGTACATACGACACACATTCATTCATTCATTCATAAAACGAATAAAATTAATGGCTATCAAATCAATGCATCTTTGCATTCAATTGTACATGTCTGTTTGATTACCTTTAATCCTCTATCCTTGTTGTGCATACAACAAATTACATGCATTATCCCTTGCAATCTCGTTTTGAAATTATCTCATTCTCATACATATGATACATTGCGCACATTAATCAATCATGGAATTAATTGCGAGAAATATCATGGCAGAAAGTGAAAGTTTAATCAACAATCATTCCTCATTCATACGCCACCCGTTCACAAACCTTAGCAATGTAAGAGAGATTGGCCAAGGTAGAGAAGGGGCAGAAGGACCTCAAAACTCGTTTGGACGGGGTGAGTAAGAGTATCAGCGATCAGATCGCACAGTCGCAAGCTTCTATTATTGCTCAGATGACTGACCTGTTGTTGAATATGAGAAGCGAGGAAAGAGTTTCTATTGATAGCTCAAAATTTGAAGAACGCGAGGGTACTGCATCCCATGTGAAGGATCAACCAGAAGTGTCAAATCCCAAAAAAAGAGTCTATATTAATCTTACAGAAGTTTCTGCCAACCCAGCTATTGGCACACATGTTAGCTGCCACGGGGGAACCTCAACGAATCAGCTCCTTGACTTAGGGGCAGGGTGTGAGGATAAAGTAGAAAGGATTAGGGTCCATATGGAAGAGAAGAATGCGAAGAGGTTTCGCTTCTTTGAAGAAAGATTTAAGACCTTACATGGGACGGATGAGCAAGCGAATGATGTTGGTGATTTGAGGCTTGTAACAGATTTAGTCCTTCCGCGGAAATTCAAAGTTCCCGATTTTGAGAAATACGACCGAACTACTTGCCCTTTAGCGCACATTACTATGTATTGTCGGAGGATGTCAGCTTTTATAAAAGATGAGAAGCTACTTATTCATTGTTTTCAAGACAGTTTAACTGGTTCTGCGACCCGTTGGTATACTCAACTTAGTCGAGTTGACATCAAGTCATGGAGAGATCTTTTAAAAGCATTCATAGGTTAGTACAAGCATGTAACTGATATGACTCCAAATCGGCTCATGCTACAAGTTTTGGAACAAAAACACAATGAGATTTTCCGTGAGTATGCCCAGCGTTGGCGAGACATGGCAGCTCAGGTGCAGCCCCCACTTCTAGAAGGTGAAACCATTCCTATGTTTGTGGACACTCTAAAAGGAGTCTTGTATGATCGCTTGATTAACAATCCCACCAATAGCTTTGCGGACATGGTCAAGACGGGAGAACGTATTGAGGATGCTATTAAGAAATGGAAGATAGTGGATCCCTATAGCACAACCGCCCACAAAGGGCATGAGTCCCAAGTTCATATGGTGGGCTATCGCCCAAAAAATCAGTTTCATGGCTGCTACCATAATACATCATCCTGGTCTGCAAAGCCTCCAAGGGTTCTTCACTCGGTTCCTATGTCATACACTGATTTGCTCCCAGTGCTTATTGAGAAGAAGCTTCTAACCCTAGTTTAGTCCAAACCAAAGGATCATCCCTATCCTGAAGGTTAAGATGTTAATGCCATATGTGACTACCATGTGGGAAGCACGAGCCACACCACAGAGAATTGTGAGAGACTAAAAAATAAGGTTCAGGGGCTGATCGAGAACGGTCTGTTGAAGTTTTGAAAAGAAAGAATGTTGAGCGTGAATTTTGGGAGGTGTTGTTTCCCGAGTTTATAGGAGCTCATATGTTTAGGTTTTCTTTCATGTTGCATTTTCTCTTGAAGTAATGCATAGAACAAACATTATTATTATTTGCCCGAAGATAGCAATGATCTTTTTAAACGGCACTTGTTATGTTTGCGGATTTTCTTTCTAATGAAAATACATCTTTGCTTAACATGTAATGACCATGAAATCATATATATGTATATACCTCCTTACCACTGTAGGTCCTCAGATATCACATGCATGATGCAGCATTGATTCTAGTAAAAGAGATCGAGTGAATTTTGTGATAACGATGAAGTGTGATTTCCCTCTTCGTCTGCTCCGGTCGGTAGAACAAAAGAAGCAAGATTACTATTCCTTCGATAATGTTCGATGATAAGAAAATCTTCTAAGAAAGCCCAAGTAGAGTTTCTTGAATGTGCCTAAAAAAAGAAGAAGAAGAAGAAGAAGAAGAGGAAGAGGAAAGAAAAGAGAAAAATAGACTATTTTAACTTCAGAGCCCAGTAATAAGCATTAACAAAAAGCACTCCAATTTTTGAAACCTGGTAATTGGAATTTTTGAATATGAGTGTGGAATTTTAGGGGCAATCCGCTAAAGCCCGAAACTCTTTGCTTTATGAGTGATGGTAATATTTACAAATCGTGACTATGCCGAGTAGCTCGTGGTATCATTGTATGCTTCATCTTTATTCTCGAGCCAAATGACTGTGACGAGTTGAATTCCCCTAAGAAAATGAAATGAATGAACAAATGAATAAGTCCCTGAGAGGAATCCTTGAGGACACGGACACGTAATCAACGGTGATAGCACACATGTCTCGTGGGCTGAAAGAAAAAGTTGGAAGTTCAAACATACATATGAGTGGAGAAACATGATGAGAACTAGAAGGGATAGTAATCG